>CM041776.1:326013157-326415247 GCA_023374045.1 Limonium bicolor | reverse complement strand
AACTGGCTGGGTTAGGAGAGTCCATGAAGAGCGGTCAAGAGTTCTAACGTTGTCCAAGTTGAGATCAGCCAAAGAGCGCTGGGGGGGAGTCCTGGAGCCTAGAGATTGTCGGAAGTGGCCAACCAGACAGTTTTCTATGTCGGAAGGGGTTTGGAGAATCTCCCGTTAATCGTTCATAATGGATGAGTGGAGTTTTTGTTCCTTCTAGCCTTAATGTCTCTATGAAAAAAGGAGGTATTAGAGTCTGCCCACTTAAGCCAACGGGTCTTCGAGAGTTGGCGAAGGAAAAGGAGCTCCTGGGAGTCCCTAACAATGAGGTTGTGCCAAAAAGATTTTTCCTGAGAGATAAGGGCCGGATTCCAAAGGTCAAGGTCCAAGTTTCTTTGGATGTCACTAAGCTTATTTCTGATATCTTGGCCTTTGTACCCAAGGGATCCAAATTCAGATTTATGAAGATTGATGAGCCATTTTCTGAGGTGCTTAAGCCTTTGGACGATAGTGAAGAGGCGGCTCCCACTTGGGGCAAGATCCCACGTGTCGCGAACAAGGGGGAGAAAGGAGAGGTCATTGGTCCATAGTTTGAGGAACTTGAAGCTTGTCTTACGAGGGGATGGGGATGGAAGGGAGATCACCATGGGGCTATGATCCGAAACCAGGGGGGAAGAAAGGAAGTGTAACTCGTAGAGAACGTTAGGAGCCAATCTTTGTTCACTAGGACCCGATCAATTTTCCCTAAGATGCGGCCATGGCCAAATTGATTATTCCACCAGGTGAAGAATCACCCATAAAAGTGAAGGTCTTGCAAATCCGCCTGGGAGACACAGTCAGCAAAGTCTCGATAGTCTCTAAGGAGGGGGTTGCGACTATTGACCCTATCTTGAGCATAGAGGATATTATTGAAATCCCCCGCTACCACCCAGGGGCCGGTGGTACTATGGCTGAGACTTATAATATCCTCCCATAGCTGGGATCTCAAAGCTTGGCTATTCTTCTCGTAGACTACGGATAAGGAAAAGTTCATGGTGCCCAAAATAGACACTTTGCATGAGAGGATTTGATCAGAGGAATGGATGGGGGGAAGGGTAATGATTGAAGGATTGAAGAGAATCCAAATGCGGCCGCTCTGATGAGCACCATAATTATGGACAACACCCTAGGAGGGGAAAAAACGTGCGAGGATAGAGGTGTGGTTATTGAAAGAAACATGAGTTTCGAGGAGGCCAAACACACATAGATTATTGTTGGCCACAAACTTTTAGATCTCAAGGATTTTGGGGTGGTCATTACAACCCCTAACATTCCAAATTGAAATATTCATAAAGATGGGGTATTGTGAGATAGGGGGCGAAAGGAGCAGAGCTCTCATCAAGAATATCAAAGGTATTAGAGAGCAGGAGCGAGAGGTCATCGGGTATAGGATTCAGGGCTTTGCTAGGGGCCTTACTAGGGTTTCTACCATTAGGAGGAACCACCTACCAATCTTGATCAAGATTGGGAGCGAGTAGAAGCTTGAGGGAGGGCGACATCAGCTCATCAGTTGGAAAAGAGGGGGAAACAGGGGAAGAAGAGTATGAGGCACTAGGATGGGAGGGATGAGCCACCAATGGCTGGCCGGACGCGGGGGGGGGGGGGGGGGGGGGGGGGGAGGGATGGCTGGATTGAAGAACGGCAGGAAGGGATTGGGTACCGGGAGCTATGGCTGGCCGGGAAGACTCCCTATCTACTTGGGCAACCTGGGCTAAAGAAGAGGGGGCGGGGACCTTCTCCAACGGGTTTGGGAGGCCTAACACAGACCCCTGAGAGCGCTTTGATCCAAAGTGGACAGATTTAGGACAACGGCAGTGGAGTGTCCTAGAAGGCTGCATGAAGATTAAGAAATAGGCTCCCATTCATAGACTACCTGCTGGAAACGAGTGCCACTAGGGGCACGGATCTCGATTTCTCTAACAAGATCCAGATTGAAATCAACTTCGACCAAGACTCTAGCATAGGAGATTCTAAATTTGGTGGTTGACGCTTGGTCGGTATAAAAGGAGAACCCAACTTGATGCAAATCTTAGCAAGGCTGGATTGGGACCAGAGGCTATTATGGAGGCCAGGGAGCTGAATCCAGACATGGATGCGATTGAGATCTTTCGGATTGAAAGAAAAGTTAGGAGGCCATTTCTTTAGGACCAAGGGGGATGAATAGAGGAGCCAGGGGCCCTTATCTAGCACTTGTTGAAGGTCCTCTTCACTATCAAAGCGGAACAAAAACCATCCCTCGTCATGGAGAAGGAATTGGGGGGTGGCTACAAAGTTCCAAGCCCGCTTCACATATTCTTTGACAATATTGAACCCAAATTTTTTCCCCCAAATATGACCAACAAGGGCATTTCTCCAGTAGTCAATCTCAGGCAATAAGTCATTTTCCTCAATAGTAACATACGAGCTCTCAGTTTCTAAAATGTCATTATTATCTAAGCGTAAAGACATGTCACAATTTGATTTCTGTTTAGCAAGAAGCATGTCAAGAAAGGGGGTTAGAGATCTTACCTAGCATCTTTTTTTCTGATTGGTTAGGTCAGAGAGTTCTTTTGGCCCAAGCACTCTTCTTTCCAGGAGTAACGGAAGCCCCCAGGGGCATTAGGCGGAAAGTCCTTGTTCAACCCTGTCGGGCCTGAGGGTGACGGCTTAGAAGGACTCTTCGTCTTCCTCGACTGACCTTCGGGATGTAGAGAAGGAGGCGCAACCTCCAAGAGAGGGGGAAAGTCTGACTACATCTGAATGGAGGGGGCCGGGACCAAGAAGGCCCAGAGAGGTCAACCACTAGTTGCAAGCCGAGATCCGAAGTGGCCGGCCCCTGGATAGGGCCATCCCCCACAACACCGGCAATAGGAGAGTCGCCAATTGTACCGACCCCCGCACAAGAAGAGATAATATTCGTCTCACCCATTTCCACATAATTGGGAGTCAGATTCAAAACAGGGGCATTCCCAGGGTCAGAATTGGGTTGATTAAGGTATTTTACCACCCAACTCTATGGACCACAAGTCTGATCACAAGCCTGTGCAGACAAATCAGACGAAGAACCTGGAGGGGTAATTGAAGAAGAGGCGGGCCCAAAGCAGAGGTAGGAGAGACCTTCGCAGCCATTGAGATGGAGGAAGAAGTGAAAGCTCCAGCACCCACTGACACAGGATAGACCTAAGCAACCATAGAGGCGGAAGAAAGCGCAGCACCCGCCGACCCGGAAGGCGAAGGCGCAGCGAGAGAGGCAGAAGTCTGCGCAGCCATAGAGGTAGAAGGACTCATGGCAGAAGGACCACCCACCGACGCGGAAGGGGTCTGAGTCGCTAAGGAAAGCGGATCTGACGGAAGGCTGGAGGAGTCGGGAACCACTGGCGGAACTACCGCCTCAGAAGCAGAGGCTAAATCGACACAAACAGGGGGAGAAGAGGAGAGCCATGACGGACCACGGGGAGAGGGGCGGGAGACGGAGGCGTGACAGCAATACTGGGTGAGGGTGGGGCGGCCGGCGGAGAGACGGCCAGAGTAGATCGGGTGGAAGGACGTCTCTTTCCTATAGCTTAATAGAGACAGGAAACAAGGGAGGGGAAGCACCGCACCCGGGCCTAGCCACCAGGGGAGGCCTGGCGGCGAGGGGAACCAGCGGTGGCAGCTCAGAGGGCAGAGAAAGGAGGAGACAAGGTGCCTGAAAACTGAAGGAAGACAAAGGCTAGGCGCGCTAGGAGACGTGCGCGTGCGGCACGTCCAACGGGCAGATTTTTTTTGGTGCGACCATACCTAAAATACATATGTTGATACAAAATCATGAAATACACTTGAAAATAACATATTAAAGGTCATGCGTTTTTGCAATTGAGCCATCTTGTTCACATCTTATTGATAAAATCTAACTAATTAAGCGCGACTCTATTTCCCCTCTAGAATTTAATCACTCATATATAACAATTACAATTTATCTCTCTAAATCGGGTTTGTCTTCAAGGTTAAATTACTTCAGTACTCTTATTGTCCTAGATTTAATTCATGGTTACTCGAATTAGAAATCTAATTGATCTAATTACATTTGACTCAAATCCAGACTATTGAAAACATTACTCAAAATATATAAAGACATGAAAAGCAAAGAGCAAGTCAACACTTGAAAAAAGAAATAATTCAACTAAAAAGTACTACTTCCTATTCAAAATAAAAGTTGTTTTCGGGTTTAGAAATCTCTAAACTTTTTGTATCTATCTTTTCACTATGTCTATTGTATGATGCACAATCAATGTACATGTTTTATTCCATTGAAGCATGGAATGACGCTTTTGAGGTAGTCTTCTATTTTGGTTTTTGATATTTTTGAAATTAATTGCTATGTGGCAGTGCTTTGTATATCTTTTCACTTATATTTTCAAAACTTTAACAAAGATGATCTAGAATATAGAAAAAGGACAGTACTTAACTATGACATATTATATTATGTGCAGTGAAGAACAAGGTAAGCAATATAAATAGTGTAGATTGTAGTTATGTTTCCGTAAATCTTTTAAGATGTATTTTGCTATCACTTAGTTGAGAAAACGGGTTGTAAAATATGTTGTTTAAATGTAAGTGAAATGATTTTACCTCATCATCTTAAATGTGTAGGTTATATATATATATATATATCACATATATGTAATGCGTTTGTTAGATGATTAAGCATTATATAATTGTATATTCGGTATTCGTCTTATATGTTTTGTGTATAAAATAATGTTTGCGTATGACATAAGTGCTAAGTGCTTTCTAGTTGTTTGATTGTTTTTATTTTCTCAATTTTATCTAGTTTTTTTTATCATTAGACAAGGTTATATACATAAACAAAAAATCTACACCCGATTTTTGATTAACTTGAGTACCGTATCGCCCTACTAGTTAACCAGAATGTGGTTAACCGATGTAAACTAAATGGTAACGGTGTCAAATTTTTTAAAAAGCGTACCATGAACATCCCTACATGCAACTTTGAATTTCATAATCATATGCTTTTTTTGTTAGAATTTAATGTGAATTGATATACTTTTAAACATAGTTCTTACATTGTGCACCTTGTGGGTTCATAAATTTTTCCAAAACCGAAACCTCGCAAACTCGGCTCCTCTGGCTCCTTCTCCCCTTGCAAAAAAATGTCAAGTTGCTCTACCTTCCTTGCCGCCCTCCCCAGGCTCTGGCTCCTTCTTCTTGTGAGTAGTTCCCAAGCTGCATGCGAAAAGACGACCTATGTGCAAGAATCAGGCCTGTTGTATCTCTACACCTTCCACCGTAACTCACACACAATCGATAATGATGGCGATAGGGGAAATCATTGCTTTTATCTTCTGGAGTTGAATAAGATAACTTACAGGAACACCCGACGGTTGATTTTCTCACACCTAGAGATCACTCCACTGCTCTGTGACATGCAATGGCCAGGGAGTGCAGTCGGTTGCCTGCTCATCTTCTACTCTTCAACTTTGTATCTTCAGCCCCCTATTTTAAGCCGACAGAAAGGGCGGAAGGGTGGGGTTCAGGACTTGATCTACACAATGATATTGACCCATTCATTTTGGATCTCGAGAGAGTGATACATGTGGCTAACCGTGGTAGTGAAGCTTATTGACTAAAATACTCATACCCATCTACGCAAGCTAGCCTTGCTATGAAGCGTGAACCAAAGTTATGCGACTTCCATTCTTGGAAGTGGTGGCCCGAGTAAGAGTCTTCTTCTGATTGATTATAAGTTGAAGAAACGATGCTACTTTGCTTGGTTTTATCCTTCTCGTGGGATTTCTGTCTTTTTTTCTTTTCTTTTCCTTCCTTTTTTATTTTGAAATATACTTCAACTTCATGGGTATTTTTGGTCAGATTAACTCTGGCAGTATTCTTGGGCAGATTGACTCTGACAGTATTCTTGGGTCGACCGAAGGAAAGGGGTTATGATAAACTCAGGGGGGTAAGAGAGACCATAACGCAGAGTAGCCAGTGAGTGAATATGATTGGAGCTAGATGGTTTGATTTATGGGTTTCGGGTTTGAGTTTCAAATGGGTTTAGTGTTTTAGGGGCTTAGGAGTTGGAACCTTCAATTTGATCTAAGTCTATGATGAACCCAAATTGGATTTAAGTTATGTGTGGTGAGACAGCCAAGGGAGACTTAGTGATGGTTTTAGGAGTTAGCAGGGGTGGAGCCAGAAATAGAAGTTGAGAGGGGCAAAGACACTGCCACTGGGAGTTAGAATAATAGGAGTTCCTTGTTGGGAGGTTTTTTGGCATTGAGTGGGTGAGTGAGCAGAAGTGGTTTCAGGGTTGGGACATTTTTCCGGTGATTGTGAAGGCAACGCTGCGACGGTTTCAAAGACGGTGGAGTCGGGGTTTGGAGCTAGATGGTTCATTTTATGGATTTGGGTTTGTAAGAGTTGGGCTTCAGAATTGTGGGTGCTTTGGTCAAATTATTAAGGAAAACCAGATGATGTTTTCAATAAACATTTGTAGACAAAGTTTAGTTGAACTAGTTAACCAAGAAAAGTCTGGTGCCAAAGATACTATACCTAAGTACTGATAAGTGGTGAAAATATATATTTTTAAGGGTTATTCTTACATGTATTTTACATGATTTATAACATAGTTTCACCACTTTATAGAGTATTTTATTTATATTAGTGAACTTAAATATTTTCTATTATATTTTAGGTAAATGCTCGCTAAACTGACATTGTTTACTGCCTTAGCTAGAAATTATGCAAGCAAGCAAGCAAGCAGGTGCAAGCCAAAAGACCCAACCAGCCTATTACTTAGTGCAGATGGAACAACCATCCACTTAGCCACAAGCAAGAGTCAAGAGTGGACTTAAACCTCCCAACGACAAGTTCCTTCACTGACTCACATTCCCGTGGCCCAAATGCCTCGTTCGAATGTCAGGCCGCAGCTCAGATTGAGTCAACTCCGTCCCTCTCCCTGCAGCCCGAGTACATATGCGTCCCTTAGCAGCCGCACTCGTCCTCGGCACCGTCGGGCCTCCAACAGCCCAACAGCCAAAGACCCCAACTAGTACGAGTCAGTAAGGTGTGCTAACGCGGACCACGTCACACCCTGTCTCCGCCCTGTTCCAGGACTCAACATTTGCCGAACCGTAAGACGGCTCTGATGTGCAATGCCCCTTGCACCTTTCGTGCCAGGAGTCATACAATCAGGACGACCCTTAGTTACCTCGTGCCAGTGGTCAAAGCAATCCCCACGTAAATCTAACGCACGAGCGTATAATCTGCAGCAGCAGCATTTTTCTCATATGCGTATGCATGCTAACCATGCATTTGTAAATGGCCCATCATGCACGTAATAAAAATCCAGACCATGCTCATTGTGAGCAACAGTCAGCCAATTTTATATACATGCCTATGTGGACTTGCAGCAAAATTATGTGTATCATGCACGTATAAATGGAAGGCGGGGCACGTACTCTCGCGCGAAGGGAAGGGACGAAATATTAAAAGAGCAGGAGGTAGAGGCTGCGGGATGCCCACACCCAAGAGCGTACGGTTCTATTTGGCAGTCCAGTCAGCAGCTGACTGGACTGTTTTGTTGATTGGGCTGCCTTTTTACTCTATTAATTTTAATTGGTTGTAACTTTTAAATATAAGTCCAAAATAAAAAAAAATTATATCATTATTCATCTAAATTCAAGCTCTTCAAAACAAGACCATACATGAATATGTTTTGGCAACTTTTTAAATTTTATATTATTTACATGCATATATCTATATATATATATATATATATATATATATATATTATATATACAAATGACTTATGATTCATAACATCATTTTAGTATATCATAATATCACTTTTAATGAATCAGAATATCAAAATTAATGAATCATATCTTCATTTTAGTGTATCATCACAACATATAATAATAAAAAAATTTACACAATAATACAACACAAAATAATATTTGGTATGTATGAAAAATACGTGATTCACCATATAAGGTTTAAAATACATCATACAACACATAATAATACACTATAAAACAATAATGATTTTTATCGGTTCTAAAGTTTATTATCTAATTCACCACTTTTAGTTAATGAATCATAATATCAATTTTAATGAGTCATAATATTAAAATTAGTGAATCATATCTTCATTTAGTGTATCATCGTAAACAAATAAAAATAAAAAAATTTAAAAAAAATATAATACAAAACAATATTTGGTATGTATGAAAAATACATGATTCATCATATAAGTTGTAAAATACACCATACAACATAATAATACACAAAAATAATAGTGATTTTTTATATCGGTTCCGGAGTTTGTTATCTAATTCACACTTATTAGTTATTGATATAATGCAAAGTGGATTTATCGTGAGTGATTAGAAGAGGTGTAGTTTATTAAAAGAAAGAAATTAATACTCAAATATCCGTCGGGCTGCAAATTATAACCCCGGTCGCAGTAGTACAGAAGACAGAAGCGGCCGGGGTCAAACCGTGGGACTTATAGCGAGATAAAATAGTTCCTAAGCTTGTCACAAAAGGGGGGAGTTAATTGACTTGTTTTAGAGAAAAATATTAAGCAGATTAGAAAACTGAGTGCAGACGAATTAAATGGAACTCCGGGTTCAGGTTTTATATAATCTGATTAATTATGCTATCTCCACCGGTTTAATATATTGGTTTGGCAAAATTCCTGTATTTATCCTAAGGACTAAGTCATAGACCCTTAAGAACTCGTTTACCAGAAAATGCTCGGTCTAATCAAGGTTCGAGCAATGCTATGTAAACGGACATTAAATTCGAGGAATTATAATTGCATCTGAAAATACTAACCTATTAAATCATAATAAGCTTTCTCCAGATTTACGGCTTAAATAACCTGTCTATTTATCACCTGGTCTGATCAAAATAGACTTAGGAAAGCATTTTAATAAATTCATGTAATTTATTAAAATGGTGAGAGAAAACCTTTAAGCGTAACAAACTGTATTTATTTTAACCGGTAGAAATATTGATTACATAATTAAACAAACCATAATTAAAAACCTTGCCCGGAGCAAATCCTCCTTAGCTTGACATATTAACTAGTAATAAGTCAGACAGAGGTTGGACGTAATAATAGCACGGAGACGTGATTAGTGAATGGAGAAATGAGGAGAAAGAAGAGTGGTACATGTACGTAGGTTATTTGTATGTGGAATGGGTGAATTAGAGAATTAGAGAACTGGGGAATGAATGGAGTTTGATATGTACGGGAGTGTTTTACTGAATGAGAATGAGATGAGGTGAGTGTGAGTGATTTTCTGGTTTTCTCCGTGCACTCGTACAAGGTTGTAGGGAATGGTTATTTATAGAAGAAATGAAGAGGTAGTCTTCCGTAGATATTTGCAGTTGATTGCCTACTTGAGTGCTTCATTGATTGAAGCATTGATTGCTTCATATTATGCAGGGGACAGAGCCGAAACACGTGCTCGAAGTAGATAGATAAGGCGATTCAAGTTGCAGACAACGACGGCGCGAAGAAGAAAAACTAGTCGCGGCGTTGATTTTAGTCACGACCGCCTGGTGTCCGCCTGTTAACAGGCGGTTGCCTTATGTATGTCCGCCACTTATTAGGCGGTTTCTTCAAGTTTTGTCCGCCAGTTAACAGGCGGTGATTTGTGTGCTGTCCGCCAGTTTATAGGCGGTTTGCCTTGGTGGTGTCCGCCCAATATGGGGCGTTGCCCATACTCTTGTCCGCCAGTTAATGGGCGGTTGAAGCCTCTCACGTCCGCCTCTTCATGGGCGGTTGCCTATGTGAGTCGTCCGCCTGAGTTTAGGCGGTTGCCCTTGACCGTGACCCATTTTCCTTCAAACTTTGACCGGCTCTAGATTCTTCGTTTGGACCCCGTTTCCTGAGCCGTTTGCGTCTATGCGTTTGTCTCTTCGTCGTCTACTTTACTCCCAAAGTTTTTTTCCTCATGTTAAACCAATAAATTTGTAAGATAAACAATAAAACATAAACTAGAGGAAAACTAACCGAAGTGGAGAAATGAGCAAGAAAAGTGCTAATATTATATATGAAATACACCTATAAAACATGCTCATTTGGACACTTATCACACCCCCACACTTATCTTTTTGCTTGTCCTCAAGAAAACCACGTACCTAAGCAAGTAGGAAATGCTCAATACTAAAAATATTATTATGAAGGGTAGGATAAACATGATCTTCAAACTTTTCGAGGAGTGTGAAAAATCAACTGCTGGTGGCATAGGTGTGCTCAGGGTAAAAATAAAATATAGAGTTTCGGGGTATGATCTAAGGTACTCCAATGTTTCTTTTGTGTGACTCTGAGAACTTTTACCATGGCCAACTTCTCTCAAGAATGGGTATTTGAGAAGAAAACAAAAGGAAAAATAGATTTATGCATTTGTTTCACTTTTGCATAAGAGATGAGAAAATATAGGCATGACGCCTTTGTATTCAAGAACACTCAACTCTCTCTTGTTGGTTACCAATGGTGTCTCGCAAGTCCTTATTATTTTTTTTTTTTTTTTTTTAACAGAGAAGCACCCCTTAGCAATCCCTAAGAGAGAAGACAGAAAGAAACCCCGAGCAATAAAATCCAACCATTTGCAGATTATTTGTTCACACCGCATATAAAATGCTCCTCAAAAGTAATCAAATTTTTTAAATTTGTACCATTAATCCCACAATTCATAACAGTATTTATTTTAAAGAGAACAACCTACATTAGTAAGGTACATAATTTTAATTTTTGAACAATTGCAAGATAAGCAGAGAGATTTAAACATTTTAAGCACAGAATGCCCTGAAAAGGCTCTTCCCCCACACTTAAGCTTAAGCAATGCCCTCATTGCGTAGATGGAATTAAAATATTAGGACATGCAATTAAGAAAGGAAAGAGTGTACTCCCCAGATTTCGTAGAGTGTGTAGAGCTCCCCCACACTTGAGTGCATCTGTGGAATGTCATGAATGAACCTGTAAAGAATATTCTACACAGCCAGAAGAACTCAAGTGAAACCTGCATTTTATTATAACATATAAAAGGAAATATAGTACAAAAAAGAAAACAACATTAAATTAAAGGAAAGATAAAAGATAATAGTGGGTTGCCTCCCACCAAGCTGCCCGGGTTTAACGTCTCTAGCTAGACGTATTTGACCAAGCTTTAGTTTGGAGAAGAGTTCGAGGGCGAATTGTCCCGCTGTTCTTGGACAAAATAAGTAGCAGATAGGTCAGTTGAAATATTAGAATGAGAATTATACCTTTTAAGACGTGCCCCGTTGACCTTGAAAGTTTCGCCTTGTTTGTTCTGGAGTTCAAAGGCACCGTACGGAGTCACACTAACAATTTGGAAAGGGCCGGCCCAATGAGACTTGAGTTTCCCAGGGAAGATCCTTAATCTAGAGTTATACAAGAGAACCCAATCACCAATTTCGAAGTCCTTCTTCATGATCATCCTGTGTGGAACTTCTTGGTGCGCTCTTTATAGATCTTTGCATTCTGGTAAGCCTGATCTCGTAGCTCTTCTAATTCGAAAGTTGGAATTTCCTTCTCTCTCCTGCAGAAGTCATGTCAAAGTTTAGGGCCTTGATTGCCCAATATGCTTTATGTTCCATCTCTACAGGAAGGTGGCATGCTTTCCCATAGACCAGCTTAAAAGGAGACATCCCGATGGGAGTCTTGAATGCAGTGCGGTAAGCCCAAAGCGCATCATCCAGTTTAAGTGCCCAATCCTTTCGTGATGAGTTAACCGTCTTCTGGAGGATCCATTTTAACTCACGGTTGGAAACTTCTGCTTGGCCGTTTGTCTGGGGGTGATAAGGTAAACTACCTTGTGACGTACCCCGTACTTAACCATAAGCGTTTCGAATAAACGGTTGCAGAAGTGAGATCCACCATCACTGATAATAATTCTGGGCACGCCGAAACGGGTAAAGATGTGCTTTTTGAGGAACCTGGTTACTGTCTTTGCATCGGCATGATGACAAGGTATAGCTTCTACCCACTTCGACACGTAATCAACTGCCACTAGAACATATTGGTGGCCCTGCGAGGAAGGGAACGGTCCCATAAAATCAATGCCCCAACAATCAAAGAGCTCCACTTCTAGTATCCCCTGTTGTGGCATCTCATGTCTCCTGGATGTGTTACCCATTTTCTGGCAATTATCACATTGTTTGCAGAATTGGTACACATCTTTATGAAGGGTCGGCCAATAAAAACCTGAGGCCAGGATCTTAGCAGCGGTCCTTGTGGGTCCATGGTGACCTCCGGCTTCCCGTGAGTGACAAAAATGAATGACGCTTGAAACCTCTTCTTCCGGAGACATCGTCGAATCAACCCATCAGCACTAACTCGGAACAAGTACGGGTCCTCCCAGAAATAATGCCTTGAGTCAGAAAGAAATTTCTTCTTCTGGGAGTAGGAAAATCGTAGGGTACTGTTCTAGAGACTAAATAATTGGCCAGGTCCGCGTACCATGGCTCCTGTACTTTGGTGATGGAGAAGACAGTCTCATCGGGGAAGAATTCGTTGATAGGCACACTATCCGTAGGAGTCACCAACCTGGAGAGATGGTCAGCGACAACATTTAGTTTTCCGCTCTTATCTTTGACTTTGATGTCAAACTCTTGCAGTAGAAGAATCCAGCGCAACAAGCGGGGCTTGGCTTCTTGTTTTGCAAATAAGTATTTGAGAGCGGAGTGGTCTGTATGCACGATGACTTTGCTTCCCCACAAGTACGATCTGAACTTATCGAGGGAGAAAACTATAGCCAGAAGTTCTTTTTCGGTGGTCGTATAGTTTTTCTGGGCGTCATTTAGTGTTCTGCTAGCATAGGCGATCACTCTCAAGATTTTCTCTTTTTTCTGGCATAGAGCTGCCCCCACGGCGTAGTCACTTGCATCGCACATGATCTCAAACGGAAGAGACCAATCAGGTGGTACGACAACAGTGCTGACACCAATTTTTGTGTTATAGTTTGGAAAGCAGCTGAACACCTTTCATCAAAATGAAATGGGGCATCTTTCTGTAGCAGGTCGGTCAATGGTTTGCTGATTTTGGAGAAGTCTTGAATAAACCGCCGATAAAATCCTGCATGCCCAGAAACGCTCGTATATCTCGAACTGTAGTTGGTGCTGGTAACTTCTCGATAACCTCTACCTTGGCTTTATCCACCTCTATTCCTTTAGCTGATATTTTATGTCCAAGGACGATCCCGTCCTTGACCATAAAATGACACTTCTCCCAGTTTAAAACAGATTCGTATCCTCACACCGTCTTAGGATTAAATCAAGTTGTGCCAAGCATTTGTCGAAACTAGAGCCATAGACTGAGAAGTCGTCCATAAAGACTTCTATGCTCTGCTCGATGAAGTCAGCAAATATTGCTTGCATACATCTCTGGAAGGTAGCAGGGGCGTTGCATAGACCGAAAGGCATTCGTCGGTATGCAAAGGTACCGTAAGGACAAGTGAAGGTTGTCTTGTCCTGGTCCTCAGGTGCGATTGGTATTTGAAAATACCCGAGAACCCATCTAGAAAACAGTAGTACTCTTGCCCTGCTAGTCGTTCCAACATCTGGTCGATAAGGGGAGAGGAAAATGATCCTTTCTGGTCGCCAAATTTAAACGCCGATAATCAATACGCATGCGCCATCCTGTGATCTTTCTTTGAGGGATAGTCTCTCCTTTTCATTAATAACAGCTTCGATGCCCCCCTTCTTAGGGACAACTTGAACAGGACTGACCCATGGACTGTCAGAAATTGGATAAATGATGTCTGCGTCAAGGAGTTTCAGAACCTCCTTCCGAACTACCTCCTTGAGGTTAGGGTTTAGCCGGCACTGAGGTTGCCTGATAGGTTTGAAGTTTTCCTCCATGTAAATATGGTGCGTGCAATAGGAGGGATCAATTCCTTTGATATCAGCGATAGTCCACCCGATTGCTGTCTTGTGCTTCTTTAGTACCTCGAGTAACCTTGTTTCCTCCCCGGAATTCAGAGAAGAGGAAATAATGACAGGCAAATGGTAATTTTCAGCTAGGAAGGCATACTTGAGGTTAGAGGGTATTTCTTTAAGCTCGAGTTCAGGTGGTTGTTCCACTGATGGAATTGATTTTTGAGGTTTTCTGTCGAGTTCTTCGATTGGTGGTCGGAACGCTTGATAACCAGCCCTTCCTTTCTCTACGTACGCCAGCATGGCGTTGACTTCCGGATCCTCCACCTTTTCTTCTAGAGAAGTAAATAATACTCGCTCTAGCGGTTCTGTTTCAACTTCTTGGATGGAAGATGGAGAATACGTGTCCTCATCTGTAGCAAAATCGCCTTCCTCCTCCTTATCATCTGTGAATCCCACTGTCTTAGCATGAGGAGAAAAGTTTGAGCTTTTCTTCATCATTTTCTGCATGTCGAATTCAATCGTTTCATCCTCGTACCGAAGAGTGATTTTCCATCATGGACGTCAATGATGGCTTTGGCGGTACTCAGAAACGGTCGACCTAGAATCAGGGGAACCTCGACATCGTCATCCATTTCTAGAATGACGAAATCAGCTGGAAAGATAAAGCGAGACACCCCAACTACCAGATCCCGGACTATGCCCAAGGGCTTGATCTCTGATCTGTCTGCTAGTTGGAGTTTGAAAGGAACCGGTTGCATTTCTCCTCCTTTACTTTCAAGAAGGTGGCGTATGGCATGATATTAATGCTGGCTCCTAAGTCGCATAGACCACTTCCACAATCCATTCCACCTATAAAACACGGGATCACGGGATTTCCCGGATCTGTTTGTTTGGGAGGGAGTGCTCGAAGAAGGGCCGCAGAGCATTCCTCCGTGAGGTGCACTGTTTCTTTTCCAGGTTTCTTTTCTTCTTTGTTAAGAGATCCTTAAGAAATTTGGCGTAGTTAGGCATCTCTTGCAAAGCATCAATAAAAGGTATGTCGAGGGTCGGTTTCTTGAAAATGCTCAAGAATTTGGAGAACTGCTCATCTAGGTGTTTCTTTTTCATTCTGTTTGGAATGGGAGTTCACTGTTTTTATGAGTGGAAGTTGGGATGTCGATGGTAATTCGAGATGGAGGTGGAGTAACAGGAGTAGGAACTTGGATTTCTGAGGGAGGTGAAGCTGGTTTGGTGGTTTCATCAACATTGATATAGGAATCTTCAAGATTTTCTTTTTCTTTTCCTTTGCTGGTGGCAAGTTCCCTTCCACTCCTTAAAGAGACTGCACACAAGTTTGTTGATTGTAGTGTGCCATCGTCTATAAGGACTGAATTTGCTTGTTCCTTCGGATTGGGATTAGTCTGTGAAGGGAATTGACCAGGTGGTCTTTGTTGAGTAAGTAACTGTTGGATCTGAGATTGCAAGGCTTTTTGGTCTTTGCGCAGAGCTGCGACCTCTTCTTGCGTATCTCGGGATTTACCCATCATCGCCTTAAACATCTCTTGCATCTGAGACATATCAGACTCAGGATTCGAAGGAGGTGGAGCTGGTCGGCTCGATGAAGCTTCATTGCCATAAGGCTGTTGTTGATATTGCCTTGGGCCTCCTTGGAAATTGGACTGAGGTCTGTAATTTTGGGATGTTTGTAGGGTATGTGGGTTCTGGATATTTCCGGTGTTTGAGTAGCTAAGATTGGATTGCATGTTACGTTGCCATGGTTGTCTGTATCCTGAATTGTTGGTGATGTAGTTTGCTTCCTCCGCTGCTTTCATTTCTTGTAGTTGGGGGCATTGATCATAATCATGAGGCCCGCAACATTGCGTACAAGAAATTGTTGGAGATGGTTGGGATTGAGGAGCATAGCCTGGAGGGGTAGTAGGTGGTGGTCGGAAATCATCGACTTAGCTTGCTGAGGGAAGGAATTCATAGCCATCTGTTCAACCACTTTTGTAGAGTACTGACTTTTGTTGCCTGCTGAGCATTGCTCTCCATGAGTTGCTCATGGCTTTTCATCAATTGGTCGAACTTGTTATCACTTTCCCCAACATGATATAATCCTGGAGTACCGCTCCTTGATCCACCGGAGGCCCAGTCTCTGATTTCTTCACAGAGAGATCCATGCTGTTTAGAAATTGTGCTCCTAGCTTTTTAGAAACGTCAGCCCCTAACGAAGATAACACCATTGTTCTGCACGGACCGATCAAGCCCTTGTAAAACAATTGTGATACTTGTTCCTTCGTCAGACCGTGGTGAGGACAAGTGAGTAGTAGACCTTTGAAACGGTCCCAAGTTTCACAAATATTCTCCGACCCTGGTTGCTTGAAATTATAAATTTCAGCAATCATCTCCAAAGTTCGGCTCGGAGGTAGGAATTTGTCGTAGAACTTGGTGGCCATGTCGTCCCATGTACTGATGGTACTCGGTGTTAGGCTATGATACCACTTGCTCGCGTTTCCCGTCAGACTGTGTGGGAATAACGACAATCTTGCATATTGAAGTACTGCGTCGGTTGCAGTAAGACTATTGGCATGTTGCAAGAATTTTGTAACATGTAACAGGGCTTCGTCTGGACTGGTGCCATCAAACATGCCCAACTCCTTCATACATCGAATCTGATGATATGGCTTCAGCTTCTGCCACTCATCGTATTCAGATGGGCTGAGGTGAGGAAGGATGATAGCAGGCTGTTGTCCTTGGTTAGACGGCCTGTTGATATTTCGAACCGTTGCTGGTGTAGCTGCCATGTTAGCTTCCGGGTCAGAATCTATCACTGTGGTGGTATTTCGTTGAGTTCGTCTCTGCCTTAGGGTACGCAGAAAGATTCTCTCGATTTCTGGGATGTAACCAACCGTGTGATTATTAATATTTTCGGGTAGCTGTGTGACCTGGTAAAAGGCATTCACTACTCAAAACAGAGAAAAGAACTGGTTAAGGGTTAGAATAATAAAAATGTTAGGAATTAGTAGACAGAAATTTAAAGTTAGTAGTTAGAGACAATGGAACGAAATGACAATGGAACGAAATGACAATGGAACGAAATGACAGAAATTTAAGTTAGTAGTTAGAGACAATGGAATATTAAAGGACAATGGAATTGAAATGACAATGGAAAGAAATGACAGAAATAAATGACAATAATATTAACAAGTTAGTAGTCAGATGTCCAAGTCAGATCAGAAGTTAGATGTCCGATGTCCAAATCAGATGTCCGAGGTTATATGTCCGAAATTGGATTAACAGTTTTTTTTTTGATTTTTTTTACTAAATTAACAGATTATTATAATATAACAGGTGAATTAACCGGGGCTTAGGGACTAGATTAAATCAAGTCCCCGGCAACGGCGCCATTTTGCAAAGTGGATTTATCGTGAGTGATTAGAAGAGGTGTAGTTATTAAAGAAAGAAATTAATACTCAAAATATCCGTCGGGCTGCAAATTATAACCCGGTCGCAGTAGTATAGAAGACAGAAGCGGCCGGGGTCAAACCGTGGGACTTATAGCGAGATAAAATAGTTCCTAAGCTTGTCACAAAAGGGGGGAGTTAATTGACTTGTTTTAGAGAAAAATATTAAGCAGATTAGAAAACTGAGTGCAGACGAATTAAATGGAACTCCGGGTTCAGGTTTTATATAATCTGATTAATTATGCTATCTCTACCGGTTTAATATATTGGTTTGGCAAAATTCCTGTATTTATCCTAAGGACTAAGTCATAGACCCTTAAGAACTCGTTTACCAGAAAATGCTTGGTCTAATCAAGGTTCGAGCAATGCTATGTAAACGGACATTAAATTCGAGGAATTATAATTGCATCTGAAAATACTAACCTATTAAATCATAATAAGCTTTCTCCAGATTTACGGCTTAAATAACCTGTCTATTTATCACCTGGTCTGATCAAAATAGACTTAGGAAAGCATTTTAATAAATTCATGTAATTTATTAAAATGGTGAGAGAAAACCTTTAAGCGTAACAAACTGTATTTATTTTAACCGGTAGAAATATTGATTACATAATTAAACAAACCATAATTAAAAACCTTGCCCGGAGCAAATCCTCCTTAGCCTGACATATTAACTGGTAATAAGTCAGACAGAGGTTGGACGTAATAATAGCACGGAGACGTGATTAGTGAATGGAGAAATGAGGAGAAAGAAGAGTGGTACATGTACGTAGGTTATTTGTATGTGGAATGGGTGAATTAGAGAATTAGAGAACTGGGGAATGAATGGAGTGTTGAGATGTACGGGAGTGTTTTACTGAATGAGAATGAGATGAGGTGAGTGTGAGTGATTTTCTGGTTTTCTCCGTGCACTCGTACAAGGTTGTAGGGAATGGTTATTTATAGAAGAAATGAAGAGGTAGTCTTCCGTAGATATTTGCAGTTGATTGCCTACTTGAGTGCTTCATTGATTGAAGCATTGATTGCTTCATTTATTGCAGGGGACAGAGCCGAAACGCGTGCTCGGAGTAGATAGATAAGGCGATTCAAGTTGCAGACGACGACAGCGCGAAGAAGAAAAACTAGTCGCGGCGTTGATTTTAGTCACGACCGCCTGGTGTCCGCCTGTTAACAGGCGGTTGCCTTATGTATGTCCGCCACTTATTAGGCGGTTTCTTCAAGTTTTGTCCGCCAGTTAACAGGCGGTGATTTGTGTGCTGTCCGCCAGTTATAGGCGGTTGTGCCTTGGTGGTGTCCGCCCAATATGGGGCGGTTGCCCATACTCTTGTCCGCCAGTTAATGGGCGGTTGAAGCCTCTCACGTCCGCCTCTTCATGGGCGGTTGCCTATGTGAGTCGTCCGCCTGAGTTTAGGCGGTTGCCCTTGACCGTGACCCATTTTCCTTCAAACTTTGACCGGCTCTAGATTCTTCGTTTGGACCCCGTTTCCTGAGCCGTTTGCGTCTATGCGTTTGTCTCTTCGTCTACTTTACTCCCAGAGTGGTTTTCCTCATGTTAAACCAATAAATTTGTAAGATAAACAATAAAACATAAACTAGAGGAAAACTAACCGAAGTGGAGAAATGAGCAAGAAAAGTGCTAATATTATATATGAAATACACCTATAAAACATGCTCATTTGGACACTTATCACATAACACCAATTTCAATGAATCATAATATCAAGTTTAATGAATCATAACATCATTTGGTGAATCATCAATCACATATAAAAAGATTTTTTTTAATAATAATACAACACAAAACAATATTTGATACATAAAAAAAATACATGATTCACCATATAAGGTTTAAAATACACCATACAACAATAATAATACACTACAAACAATAATGAGTTTTATTGGATTCAAAATTTGTAATCTAATTCACTAATTAGTTAATGAATCAAAATATCAATTTTAATGAATCATATATTAAAACTAATGAATCATATATGATTTTAGTGTATCATCATACACATGTAAAAATAAGTTTTTTTTAAGTTGTCAAAACATATCCATGACTGGTCTTGTTTTGAAGAGTTTGAATTTAGAAGAACAATGATATAATTTTTATTTATTTTGAACTTATATATTAAAGTTACAACCAATTGAAGTTAATATAATAAAAAGACAATCCAGTCAACAAAACAATCCAGTCAGCTGCTGACTGGGATTGACATATCAGATGGTTCGCACAATATAGTGTGCGGAGGTTCCGCACATACAAATTTGCCTAAAAAGAGATGCGGGCTATAGACTCGACGAGAAGCGATAGAAACGATAGAGTAAAACAACGCTTTTATGATAGAAAGCGGCATATTTGAAGAGAAAAAAGGGACAAACTCAATAGACTAAAAGGAAGAAAAAAAAGAAATGCTTTCAAAAAGGAAAGCGTTATATTTTTGGAACACGAACACGAGTCTATTTTGGAATATACACACACGCACAAGACTCAGAAACAGGGGGAGGGGAACGGATAGACAAAGACGGGAACGAAAAGCAAAAAGAGAACAGAGGCGAGAGTAGAGGGATAACAAAAAAGGGGAAAGAAGAAGACAGAGGAGAAGGAACCCATCTCCATAAAATCTTCCTCAACAACCTATGGCTATTTCTTATACTTTTCCCCTCTTTATTTCTTTAATGTCTGGGTAGTCTCTCTTGTACTCTAGGATGAGGGTTTGACCCCAAATCCCTAAACTTTGCTTGTAATTTCTATTTCACTTAAATTAGTTGTTTTCTCTTGAATTTATTGAATGTTTCGAGACTGATCATCTCTATGCATTTATGGTAATCTCTAATGTCGTACATACTCGATTTAGGGATTTAGACCATGAGAGAGAGAAACCCTAGTATTTGCCTCCTTTAATTAGTTGGTGAGTTTGAGTGCTATGTTCATAGCTTGTGCTTAATGCTACTTAGGGACTTCAACCCAAACCGGTTTTGAAGGTTAAAGTTAACTAAGTAAGATATGACTTATTCTAGGATTCTAGAGAGTCATTATCTTAGTTCTATTAGAAAACTATAGTGAATTAGGATTAAGGCCATGTTTGGAAGTATTTGGATGATTCCCTCACTCCCGGAGTACACCTATCTTAGATTAGTTAGTTTAGTTTTATCATTTTATTTATTTCCAATTAATCAAACCAAAAAACCCAAAACCCCCAATTTACATTTATGCACTTTTATTTGTATTATTGTACATTTACTATGCTTATAATTAATTAGATAGTTATGAAGTCTCTGTGGATACGACACTTGTTGTACTACTACGACTGAGTACACTGCCTATTAGTTTGTGTTGTGCAAAAGTGTGCTACTTCTTCTACAACTTAGATAGTGTACCTATCGTTTTGCGGATTAGTGGATTTGTGGGGTTATCGAACTCTTGGGGACCTTCCTGTAGTTTAACTGATAGTGTAGTAAATTGACTGAGAATTCTAATTAGACTACTGATAAAAACTTATCACTTTTTTAGGGAAATTATGGTTTAAAACTTAACTTAGACAAAACAGTAGTAAAAACAATTAATCAAAACAGAATAAT
The DNA here is from genome assembly GCA_023374045.1 of Limonium bicolor. Classification (NCBI taxonomy): domain Eukaryota; kingdom Viridiplantae; phylum Streptophyta; class Magnoliopsida; order Caryophyllales; family Plumbaginaceae; genus Limonium; species Limonium bicolor. The sequence goes on along the minus strand of CM041776.1, from coordinate 326,394,299 downwards.
AATAGCGGTTGTAAAACTTTTGTTTTTAAGGAAGCACCATGGGTTGTTCTGCTCACCTATTTCATCATCCAATTATATTAATATAAACTTCCACCACTTTAGCAATAAACTCAGGAATCTTAATTAGTTCATTGACCGGTCCTTGTACAATAAACCCTGATTAACTTAAACAACAAGCCGCAATCCTTGCCTAAGTCATTATAAATTAAACGCTTTATTATCAATTCCTATTGGAGACAGATTAACCTATAGGCGAGACACGCTTCTAGTCGTTAACCTGATTTGACTTCCTATGTCTAGTACCTTGTCTTAGCACTGCATTTGAACAAGAGAACTAGAAATATCACTTTAATAATTGGCCTGAAAATTAAAGCGCATTAAGGACAAGAATCAAAATATTGCTTAAATAAATTATAGTGGAAAGTCTACATAACACAATTATATAAAATAGGCTCGCTTCCCAACCCGGGAGGCTAGGCTTATTACTCACACATAATTATAAAACAGACATCATAAATAAGATAGACATTAAAACAGAGTAAAGTTTGAGAAAAGAAGGAACTCTATTTGGGGAGAGTTGTTTCGCTTTGGGCTTGTCTCCGTGATTATGCCGACCTCAGAACGATGACAAACGGGTAGAACGAAGAATAACGAACAAACTGGCAAAAGTAGACCATGTCCGGGTCTGGCTCAGCCTGACACAAATCCGGACGCACCTGTCCGGATTTAGGTTAGCCGGACACAAATCCGGACGCATCTATTTTAATAGAGTTCGCGTCTGGGTTTGTGCAGAGCTTCGTTCTGCGTTTGGTTTTCTGGAAATAAGAGGGTAAGACTAATTTGGTGATGGAAAAGGATGAAGAATGGAGTATGGATGGTGGGAAGTATGATATGGAGGTGAACGTGAGTGATTTGGAGTGTGTGTGTTCTCTCTGTATTCTCTTCAATCTCCAGTGTGTGTTTAACGTTGAAGAAGGAGAGTTTTTATAGAGCAGAGGAAAGGAAGAAGACATGGGTGGATGGGATAGAATGTAGGGGTGGTAGTAGATGGATAGAATGTAGGCGCCGTAGATAAGAAAAGAAGAAAATGGAGAAGACGGCGCCGAAGAAATCAGTCGCGTGATTTCTGGGATTTGGGGCAGCATTTACACGCATCCGGATCTCCGTCCGGGTTTAGGTCATCCGGACGTCTCACGTCCGGGTTTGCGTCCGGGTAGCAGACACCTCTGTCCGGATTTGCGTCCGGGTATGACTCATCCGGACGTGTGTATTTTTTCCTCGTTTTTTCTATAATTTTCAACTGGGCTTAGATTCTTCGTTTTAGTTCCGTTTCACTCGCCGTTTGTTGCGTTGGAAAGCTTCTGAAGTAAACTATGTGATTACAATACTTTTCACTGCATTTGTTACATAAAATGTATCAGTTCATATCAAAACATAAATCTTAGGAAAGACATATGATATGTGAGATATTATACTGAAAGTAAGTGAATATAAGGTAAATTAAACCCTTAAATGTCTATGTATTTTTCACTTATCAACTCCCCCATACTTATCTTTTGCTTGTCCTCAAGCAAATCTTTTTGACATAATGTTTAAACAAGTTAAAAAGACAATAATCAAGTAGGGAGAGCACAAAAGACGTAATTGCCAAACTTTTCAGATTTTAAAGGTTACTAAAAACATCACATTTCTTAATTTTTTTCTCTCTGTTTTTAAGAATAACCCTGAAGTCCTACAATAGAAAGAGAAGCAGAACCATGAGAATTCTGCTTTTAACCTTGAGCCAATCCACCATTTTCTTTCACATTTCCTTGAACGACAAGAGGCATGAAGTAAAATCTTATTCCATTATACTTTTCAATGCCACGTACTCATGATCCATAATAAAGAAGTTTTTATCATTTTGGTACAGAATGCAAAGATACCTCAATTTTGAAGTTCATTTTTCCTTCACCTCAGACTTTTCTCTCCACCCTTGTAGCAGTTTTGGGTCTACTATCCCAGATACAGAGTACCTTAGGTAGCTGGGTGATGAAGCACCCCTAAGAACTTAATAACCGAGTGGACGAGGCCTGTTTAGGATCAGAATATGCCTGTCTGGATCAGAGGAGTACATTGTCTTGTTCTTTTTCCACCGTTTCATTCCAATTCAAATCCGGGCTAAAAGTTAAAAACAAAATTCAAATGATAATTTTCTCAAACTTTTTAGCATTGAGTAAGGAGCAGAGTGATAAAAACAGTTAATTTTTTTTGTACCCTAAACGTTAATACCGGCATTACTCCCTCTATGGCTCCTTTTCTGATTATTAATTACTTAACAAATTTAAACACAGTGTCAAAAAAAAAACTTAAGAGCAAGCTTATGAAGATACAAGTATTCTCTCCCCCACACTTGAACCAGAGCAATGCCCTCATTGCATAGAAAGAATTAAAATAACAGGGCATGCAAAGTACCTGGGTAATGAGCACAAAGAAAAAACAATAGGAAATATTGAAAATTTAAAACAGGGCATAGAGAGTGTACTCCCTAGAGTTTTGCAGAGTATGTAGAGTAGCTCCCCCACACTTGAGTTCAGCTGTAGGAATGTGCAAGATGTTCCTGTAATAAATATTCTAGACAGCCAGAAGAACTCAAGTTTAATTCTCCTCGTTCTCTCTCCTCTCTTTTCTATTTTACTATATTTTTTTAATATAAATTAAGATACAAAATATAAGCACAAGATAAAATAAAAAGATAGATAGTAGGGTGCCTCCTACCAAGCTGCCCATCTTTGGTCTTTGGCTAGACCATACCTGAGTGATTTAAGGTGTGACTAGGCTTTGAGAAGAAGCACAAAAGCATCTTCGTGATCAAACGTGTTTCCTAGAAATAATTTTATTCGAGCGCCATTCACTTTAAACGATCCTCCTTTTTATTGTCCAATTCCACAGCTCCATATGGAGAGGTGGATATTATTGTAAATGGTCCAGACCAGAAGGATTTTAACTTACCCGGGAAGAACTTAAGTCTGGAATTATAAAGAAGAACCTGATCTCCTGCTTTGAATTCTCGTTTGGCAATCATCTTGTCGTGCCAACACTTGGTCTTCTCTTTATAGATTACTGCATTCTCATATGAGTCGTTTCTAAGTTCTTCTAGCTTTGTCAACTGGAATTTCCGCTTTTCACCGGCTTGCTGTAGATCAAAGTTCAATGCCTTCAGAGCCCAATATGATTTGTGCTCTAATTCCACAGGCAAGTGGCATGCCTTCCCAAAAACTAATTTGTAGTGAGACACGCCAATAGGCGTTTTGAAGGCGGTGCGGTATGCCCAGAGTGCATCATCCAATTTAGGGACCAATCTTTTCGAGAAGCGTTCACCGTCTTCTGTAGAATCCATTTCAGTTCTCTGTTTGTTATTTCAGCCTGACCATTTGTTTGAGGATGGTATGGTAGAGCAACCTTGTGTCGGACCCCATATTTCTTCAGGATAGCATCAAACTGGCGATTGCAGAAGTGAGATCCACCATCGCTGATTATTGCTATAGGAACACCGAATCGAGTGAAAATATTTTTCTTTATGAATTTCATCACAACTTTACCATCGTTAGTAGAGCAAGCAAGGGCATCTGCCCATTTAGAGACATAATCGACTGCTACTAAGATGTATAAATTTCCAAAGAATTTGGGAAGGGTCCCATAAAATCAATTCCCCAAACATCAAATAACTCAACTTCTAGCATATTGTTCAAGGGTAGTTCATGGCGGCGAGAAATGTTACCTTGCCGTTGACACCGATCACAAGTAGACACAAAAGCATGACAGTCTTTGTGACGGGTGTTCCAATAGAAACCGGATTCAAGTACCTTAGTAGCTCTACGGGTAGCACCGTGATGTCCGCTGGTTTCTCTAGAATGGAAATGGATAATGATATTTTAGATTTCCGTCTTTGGGACACATCTCCTTATAATTCCATCTGCATAGATTTTGAAGAGATATGGATTATCCCATATAATATTTTGACAATTGAAAAGAACCTTTTTCGCTGCCGATATGTCATATCAGCTGGGATGATCTTCCTGGCCAGATAGTTAGCAATATTGGCAAACCAAGGGCCTCCAGCCGTTTAGATTGCAAATACTGCCTCGTCAGGGAAAGACTCATTGATGGGTCTTTCATCTTCTGGTGCCTCCATCCTTGACAATTGATCAGCCACGCCATTCTGTATACCTTTCTTATCTCTTATTTCTATGTCGAATTCTTACAAGAGAAGTATCCATCTTATCAACCTGGGTTTAGCGTTTGCTTTGGCAAATGGATACTTGAGGGCAAAATGATTAGTATGAATAATAACCTTACTACCCAATAAATATGGACAGAACTTATCTAAAGAAAATACGACTACCAGCAATTCTTTTTCCGTGGTGGCGTAATTTTTCTGAGCGTCGTTTAAAGTACGACTAGCATAATAAATGGCTCTCAGAACTTTATCCAATTTTTTGGCACAAAACAACCCCACCGCATAATCACTAGCATCACACATGATTTCAAAAGGTTGGGACCATTCGGGAGATACAACGATAGGATCAGAAACAAGTTTCTCTTTTAATAAGTTGAAAGCTGCTAGACATTCATCAGAAAAATGAAATTTAGCATCTTTTGTCAGTAAAGTACAGAGAGGTTTAGAAATCTTGGAAAAGTTTTTAATAAATCTTCTATAAAAACCAGCATGTCCAAGAAAACTTCGGATACCTCTGACAGTAGTAGGAGGTGGGAGGTTTTCTATTACCTCAATTTTAGCGCGATCCACCTCAATACCATTTGAAGACACGTTATGTCGGAGCACAATCCCTTCTCGAACCATGAAGTGACATTTTTCCCAGTTTAGTACTAGATTTGTGTCTTCGCTCCTGGCCAAAATAAGATCGAGATTCTCCAAGTAAGTTTCAAATGTTGATCCAAAGATAGAGAAGTCATCCATAAATACCTCTATACATTTTCAATGTAGTCAGAAAAATAGCCATCATACACCGTTGAAAAGTAGCTGGGGCATTACATAATCCAAACGACATTCGTTTATAAGCATATGTTCCATAAGGACAGGTAAAAGTAGTTTTATCCTGATCTTCTGGAGCAATTGGGATATGGAAATATCCTGAATAGCCATCTAGAAAACAATAGTAATCCTGACCTGCTAACCTTTCCAGCATTTGGTCAATAAAGGGTAGGGGAAAATGATCCTTGCGTGTGGCAGTATTCAATTTCCTGTAGTCAATACAAACTCGCCAACCAGTAGTAGTGCGTTAAGGAATCAACTCACCTTTTTCGTTAGGAACCACAATTATTCCTCCTTTTTTTGGTACCACCTGTACTGGGCTCACCCACTTGCTGTCTGAAATGAGATAATAATTCCAGCGTCAAGTAGTTTATTACCTCTTTTTGACCACCCTTTTAGAACGGGGTTTGAGACGCCTCTATGGTTATGCTAATGCCCTGAAATCATCTTCCATATAAATTTGGTGAGAGCACAAATATGGGCTTATTCTTTGATATCTGCTATCGACCAACCGATAGCGGTCGTATGATTGCGTAGCACCTCTAAAAGTTGCCTCTCCTGCACATCTATCAATTTAGATGATATAATAACTGGTAAATCCGATGGCGCTTTTAGAAAAGCGTATTTTAAATGAGGGGGAAGATGTTTCATTTCTACTGTAGGTGCTTTCTCAATGGAAGGCTTCGGTCTATCTGCATTTGATGGGATCGGGGTGCTGACCGAGTAGGTCTGAGGTGTTAGTCTCAGACCAACCCTTTGGAGAACAAGTATTTATAGAAGATAATGACGCGGAAGCTTTTGTTTTAAATTGACAAGATAGGATTTTTGCTTGTATTGAAATTCAATGTGAATTACAACCTAGCTTCCTATCTTGGGATTCGACAGAGGTACTCTGTCTCATCCAACACTCGCTCTACTCTCTGGCTTTGATCAATGCGTAACAAGGAGTAAAGGGGAGTGTTCTATGTGTGCTCTCTAGGTAATAAATACCTAAGCTGATTGACTAAGTCTCACTAAGATCTCTCGAAAATGCTTTCTCTCTCAATATGACTCTCTCTCTCTAGAAATATGGAAGTGAAGAGCTCCAACGATTACAAATGATTCTAGGTGCTTAAATACTGATAATACCCGAAGTAACTGCTCCTATTTAGTAGCCATAACGTTCAGGATGGTGCTCCACGTCCTCTTGGTCAAGCATACTCTGGAATTATCGCAACTACTCTGCAGAGGGACTCGTGCTGGCGCTCTATACCTTTGACCGCCTTGATTTTCGGGCCTGATCATATTTGAACGTGTGTGACAGTTATCTCCTTGTTTTTCTCCACGTTCTAACAGTAGAGGGTCGCCTTTCATCTTCTAGAACTTTCCATGAGAGTCTTGTGTCGTAGATCGACTCCTTCCGCAGTCAGACTCCTTCGTCGCCCATACTTGCTCTGATGCTATTTTCAGTGATACTTCTTCTGTCACCAGACTTACTCTGTTGCCATAATCAGCAAACCTTGGGTTCCAACAAATTCCCCCTTTTTGCTGATGATGGCAAAGGGAACCGACTCAGTCAAGATGAGATAAAGTTCCCCCTTAAGTTGAGCATCATTTATAAGATGATATGAATGCAAACCGCTTGACAGATCGAGTTAGTTGACAACTAAACTACGTCTGTCGAGACTCTTTGTCTGTGGGCAGGCTCTGGATGACTTGTTCTATGCAGTGGGAGTTACTGTTCGCTCATACTCTTTTTGACTTGATCTCTTTTTGTTGCTTCAATTCTCAGACCGACTCTTGCTGGCGGCTAGGCTTTGGCAATCTTCAGCAAAACTCTAATATTTTCACACATCTTCCCCCTCTTTGCCCCTTTTTGCTGAGATGCCAAAAACCACTCGAGTGAATCTCGTAGCAAGAGTTAACCTAAAAAACAACGACATCAAGTAATCCAAACAAGCTTGGAAGAACCGCCTCTGACTGATTCCCCCTTAGTCCAATATTTCCCCCTAAGAATTTGAGCACGCCATTTAAGACAAGACCAGTAGAAGAAGAGCATAATAGAATTAAACTAAGCTTAAACAGAAATAGTCTGCTTGACCATCAAGCAGGGCAAAATCCATAAGTGCAATTCAAGTCTTCCAACCACCAAAAACATTAACGCGTCTTACTGAAAATGGGATTCACCGCTTTCCCCCCTTTTGACATCATCAGGCAAAACAGGATGAGTCTGCCTGACATCCAAAAGCAATCACATGGACAAAATAGCCAACCGACAAAGTCTGCCAAAGTTTGATAAAAACACCGCTAAGATACAAAGCTTGAGATAGGTTAAAAGTATGGTCAGGGGTAGGAATAATCAGAGTATTGTGTGGGGATCGGGGGTATAGGCTAGGAAATAGGGTGTGGGACTTGTATGCATCTTGGTATTGACCCATTCATTCTGAATCTCAAGAGAGTGCTAGATGTGGCTAACCGTGGTAGTGAAGCGTATTAGCCAAAGTATTCATACCCATATGTGTAAGCTAGCGTTGCTGTAGAGCGTAAACCAGAGTCACGCAAGTTCCACTCTTGGAAGTGGTGGCTGGAGCAAGAGTAGGTCTTCTTCAACGAATATAAGTTGAAGAGACGATTGTAATTTGCTTTGTTTTAGCCTTCTCATGGGATTTTTGTCTTTCCTTCTTTTTCTTTTCTTTCCTTTTTTTTCTTTTGGAAATTCACTTCAACTACATGGGTATTTTTGCCAGACCGATTCTGTCTGCAGATTGACTCTAGCAGAATTTCTTGGTCGAATGAAGGGAAGGGTTGTGATGGATTTAGGTAGTAAGAGGTAGTGGGTTTGCTTCAGTGGTAGTGGTAGTGGGTTTGGTAGAGTGGCAAGGGCTTCGGCTGAGATAGTAATGGAGCTTGGGCAAGGTAGGTTGGGTAATCGACTAGGGCTGTAGGGTGAGTTGGGCATTAGTAATGATGGACCCAAGGTGGATAGGATTTTTGTATAGTGAGACGACCATGGGAGACTTAGTGATGGTTTCGAGAGTTGGTATAACAATAGTGCATTGTTTGGAAGGTTTCGGCTTTGAGTGGGAGAGTGAGTAGGAGTGGTTTGAGGATTAGGAGAATATAAGCTTTGGGGTTGTGGGATGCTTGATGTGGGTGCTTTGGTCGAATTGGTAAAGAAAAACTTGGCGGGTTTTCAAAAAACATTTGTAGACAAAGTTTAGTTGAACTACTTAACCAAGGAGAGTATGGTGCCAGAGAGACTATACCTGAGTACCCAGACTCTATCTCCAAGAGGGAGAGGAGATACAACCACCCTCAGTTAGAACGAGTCATGCCTTGGTGTGTACGAGAAAATCTCAAATGCAACCATGTGTGATGCCTTGGTGATGATATCAGCAAGCTAGGGTCTGTGGAAACTTAGTTTAATTAGATTAAGTTCATCTCCACATGATCTCGTAACAAATGAGAACTCAAGTATATAAATTTAGTGCGAGCATGGAATTTAGAGAACTTGACGACCTGAGCTGGTATTATCATACATAATGGTAACATTTTGATCAGAAATACCGTAGTCTTCAAAGTAATTGAAGCTGGAGCGAGTCTGCTTGCTTTCTACACAAGATTTGCAGAGAGAGTCTGCCTGCTTCGGCACATGATTCACAGACGGAGTCTGCTTGCTTTCTGCACATGATTCTCATATATATAGCGAAAATACCTATCATCACACTGCCATATAGCCTTAAGATCACCATTGTTAGAGTCATAAACCATATTGTCCGTAGATAATAACATAAGATTGGAGAAATCACAAATTTGAGAAACACTAGAGAGACTATGTCCTAAAATACCAATTAAGTAAACATTGTGAACTTTAAATTAAGAGGGGTTACCAATGGAGCCAATTCTTATGATTTTTATGTGCATGCTGTCTCTAAAAGTAACCTTTCCCCCTTGATGGTCAGAGTGAGTCGTAAACTCAACTTGGTTTCCTATCATATATCTTGAACAACCACTATCCAGAAACCAGAGTCATTGTTCCGAGCCACTCTGTCTGTAAAAAGCTACTAGTTAGTTTTGGGAACCCAGGTATACTTGGGTCCCCTCTTCAACAATGATGAAGAACTATTATAGTAAAGATCACGAGCTTTAATAATCGCAGACACACAAGATAAATTAAATGATAAATCATGAAGTTTATTACAAGAATAGTCCGTATGACCATCATAACCAAAATATCCGCAAATTTTCATTGCAGAGGGAGTCTCACTTACCTGATCATGAGCGGTTTTCTTACCATTGTGAGCCATCAAGCACGTCATACTGGTGGTGCATGACTCGGGCTCCTCTAAGTCGATAAGATCTTCCATCTTGAGAGATTTGTCAGCCAACACAGGCTCTGATACCACTTGATGGGATCGGGGTGCTGACCGAGTAGGTCTGAGGTGTTAGTCTCAGACCAACCCTACTTGGAGAACAAGTATTTATAGAAGATAATGACGCAAGCTTTTGTTTTAAATTGACAAGATAGGATTTTTGCTTGTATTGAAATTCAATGTGAATTACAACCTAGCTTCCTATCTTGGGATTCGACAGAGGTACTCTGTCTCATCCAACACTCGCTCTACTCTCGGCTTTGATCAATGCGTAACAAGGAGTAAAGGGGAGTGTTCTATGTGTGCTCTCTAGGTAATAAATACCTAAGCTGATTGACTAAGTCTCACTAAGATCTCTCGAAAATGCTTTCTCTCTCAATATGACTCTCTCTCTCTAGAAATATGGAAGTGAAGAGCTCCAACGATTACAAATGATTCTAGGTGCTTAAATACTGATAATACCCGAAGTAACTGCTCCTATTTAGTAGCCATAACGTTCAGGATGGTGCTCCACGTCCTCTTGGTCAAGCATACTCTGGAATTATCGCAACTACTCTGCAGAGGGACTCGTGCTGGCGCTCTATACCTTTGACCGCCTTGATTTTCGGGCCTGATCATATTTGAACGTGTGTGACAGTTATCTCCTTGTTTTTCTCCACGTTCTAACAGTAGAGGGTCGCCTTTCATCTTCTAGAACTTTCCATGAGAGTCTTGTGTCGTAGATCGACTCCTTCCGCAGTCAGACTCCTTCGTCGCCCATACTTGCTCTGATGCTATTTTCAGTGATACTTCTTCTGTCACCAGACTTACTCTGTTGCCATAATCAGCAAAACCTTGGGTTCCAACAGCATTCCTTTCCACTAGTTCAAATTTTTGCTGGTAGGTACGGAAATAAGGTTGTCTCTTGTCCAACTCTTCAGCCATGAGGGCAATATCAGGATTTTCGTCATCAGTTTCACAAGATGCCATGAGACATCTTTCCAAAATCGTTTCTTCATCTTTGCTGAGGAACGTCTCCTGTACTAAAGAGTCAACAGTATCTATGAAAAAAACAGATTTGTGTATCAGAAGGACGTTTCATGTTCCGGGTCATGTCAAAAACTACCTGTTCAATATGAAGTCTCAAATTATTTTACCTCCTCAACATCAATTAAAGTACGGGCGGTTCTCATAAAAGGTCTACCTAGAATTAGTGGAACATATTTATCTTCCTCAATGTCAATAACAATGAAATCAGCAGGGAAAATAAATTTGTCGACAGAAACCACTAAATCTTCAACTTTTCCTCTAGGGTAGATTATGGAACGATCAGCTAGTTGTAGCTTCACAAAAGTAGGAGAGCATTGACCTATACCTAATTTCTTAAAGATAGAAAAAGGCATTAAGTTAATACTGGCTCCTAAATCGCACAACCTATTACCACAATTTATGTCTTCTATCGCACAGAGAATGATGGGAAGACCTGGACCTCCCAATTTCGGTGGTAGCTTCTTTAAGAGTACTGCAGACACTCTTTCGGTTAATTTCACCGTGTCATTTTCCTATAAAGATCGCCTGTTAGATAAATATCTTTCATGAATTTTGCATAGATAGGCATTTGTGTTAAGGCATCAGAAAAAGGGATATAATAGTTAATTTCATAAAATGTTAAGAAATTTTCCAAATTGGTCATCCAAATTCTTTTTCTTTAATCTATCAGGAAATGGAATTGGAATATCATATGAAACCTGAGACGGTTTAATAGTAAGGGATGCAGGAGACTCCTTCTCCTTGGGAATTGTTACTTCTTCTTTTTCAGTTTGAGGATCTCTTTGTTCATCAGGTTTCTTCTCAGCTTCGGGGGGCATCAGATATCAGCTCTTTTCCGCTTCTTAGTTTACTGCTTTCGCATGCTCCCTTGGATTTGGATCAGGCTGGCTAGGGAGTGCCCCTATCGGTCTTTGGGTCAGGTTTTGTGAAATCTGACTTATCTGTCTTTTCTAAATTCATGGTTATGGTAGCCTGATCAGCAAATTTGGCTTCTATTTCAAGAAATTTTGAATTTGTTACCTGACCTTGTTGTAGAAGCTCTGTCATCATGCTTTTCAGTTCGCCCATATCTCCTTGTGAGTTGTGTGGCTGCTCCTGTTGTCGGTTGTATTGAGGTTGTCGGCTTGGTTAAATCCTTGGTTGCTCTCTGTGGCTCATAATTCCTCTGGTTGTTGATTGCTACTCCAATTGTTTTGGTTGTATGAGTTTGGATAAGGATTCCCTGGTCTGTTGTTAATTAAACTTACCTCCTCAAGGGTCCTGTTGAATCCTGAACCATCGCAGTCTGGGGTTTCATGAGCACCTCCACAGTTTCGCAACAAGGAGTCAGATATGGGGAAGTGGCCACCGCCTTCACAGCTTTTTGTTATGGTTGATTTAGCGTTAGTTTCTCCACAACTTTGGTGAGTGCAGCTAGTTGAGCAGATACATGATCCTGCGGGGATATTGTACATTCCTGTTTCTTTCTTTGCTTCACCTCTTCCCTTGTTTTACACCATTGTCTGGTGCTGGCAGTCATGGTATCCAGTAGTTCAACTGCTTCTTCTCCAGTCAATTTCATAAAATTTCCTCCACGAGGAACTTAACAACAACTTATTAGAATCATTTAAACCTCTAAATAATGATAACACAAGTTCCTGGCTACTCATACCATGGTGTGGGCATAATATCTGTAATTCTTTGAATCTATCCCACGAATCATAAAGAGACTTACCTGGTTCTTGACAGAAGTTTGTGATCTCAGTAATTTTTTTCTCTTGTCTTGGGGGGGGGGGGGGGGGGGGGGGGGTAGTATTTTGCCAGAAATTTGTTTACTAATTCGGCCCAGCTGTGGATGCTACTGGGTTGTAAACTTCTCAGCCGCCTGGAGGTGCCATCTCTTAATGAATAGGGGAACATTTGCAGACGGATGTGCTCATTTAGATTTCTTGTGTTTTATTAAAGGTGTTACAGAAATCAAGAAATGTAGATATATGGTGTGGAGCATCATCCGAATCCAGCCCGCTGTATTGTCCCTGGTGGTAGAGTGTGGTGATGAAGCTTGTTTTGAATTGCCAAGCATCCAGTTCAGCCTTCGTGACTTGAGGGAGGACAATAGTGGAGGGCCTCCCTTCGACCAACGGTTGCTGGTACTCGTGGAGAGTTTGTCTAGTTGTCATCTCAATTTGTTGTTGTTGCCTTCTTTGGTGGAGAAATCTCTCAATCTCAGGTTCAAGATCGTTTTGAGGACTACCTGCAGATCGAGTTCGACGCATAAATAGAATTTTAGTTTGATGAAAAATTGAGAATATCTAAAGAAAGCAGAAGCAATAATTGACAAGTAAAGATAAACTTGAGAAAATAAAATAACCAAATAGAAACACAAAATTAAAGAATAGCAAAAGCTAAACAAAAATCTCAATAAAATTAAAAACTATCAATTACCGTGCTGGAGGTCCCCGGCAATGGCGCCAAAAACTTGTTGTGCAAAAGTGTGTTACTACTTCTACAACTTAGGCAGTGTACCTATCGTTTTGTGGAATTGTGGATTTGTGCGGTTGTCGAACTCTTGGGGACCTTGATGTAGTTTAACTGATAGTGTAGTAAATTGACTGAGAATTCTAATTAGACTACTGAACAAAACTTATCACTTTTTTAGGGAAATTGTGGTTAAAGCTTAACTTAGACAAAACAGTAGTAAAAACAATTAATCAAAACAGAATAATAATAGCGGTTGTAAAACTTTTATTTTTAAGGAAGCACCCTGGGTGTTCTGCTCACCTATTTCATCCAATTATATTAATATAAACTTCCACCACTTTAGCAATAAACTCAGGAATCTTAATTAGTTCATTGACCGGTCCTTGTACAATAAACCCTGATTAACTTAAATAACAAGCCGCAATCCTTTCCCAAGTCATTATAAATTAATTGCTTTATTGTCAATTCCTATTGGAGACAGATTAACCTATAGGCGAGACACGCTTCTAGTCGTTAACCTGATTTGACTTCCTATGTCTAGTACCTTGTCTTAGCACTGCATTTTAACAAGAGAACTACAAATATCACTTTAATAATTGCCCTGAAGATTAAAGCGCATTAAGGACAAGAATCAAAATATTGCTTAAATAAATTATAGTGGAAAGTCTACATAACACAATTATATAAAAGAGGCTCGCTTCCCGACCCGGGAGGCTAGGTTTATTACTCACACATAATTAAAAAACAGACATCATAAATAAGATTGACATTAAAACAGAGTAAAGTTTGAGGAAAGAAAGAACTCTATTTGGGGAGAGTTGTTTCGCTTCCGGCTTGTCTCCGTGATTATGCCGACCTCAAAACGATGACAAACGGGTAGAACGAAGAATAACGAACAAACTGGCAAAAGTAGACGTGTCCGGGTCTGGCTCAGCCGGACACAAATCCGAACGCACCTGTCCAGGTTTAGGTTAGCCGACAGAAATCCGACGTAACTATTTTAATAGAGTTCGCGTCTGGTTTTGTGCAGAGCTTCGTTCTGCGTTTGGTTTTCTTGAAACAAGAGCGTAAGGCTAATTTGGTGATGGAAAAGGATGAAGAATGGAGTATGGATGGTGGGAGTATGATATCGAGGTGAACGTGAGTGATTTGGAGTGTGTGTGTTCTCTCCGTATTCTCTTCAATCTCCAGTGTGTGTTTAACGTAGAAGAAGGAGAGTTTTTATAGAGCAGAGGAAAGGAAGAAGACAAGGGTGGATGGGATAGAATTTAGGCGGTGGTAGTAGATGGATAGAATGTAGGCGTCGTAGATAAGAAAAGAGGAAATGGAGAAGATGGCGCCGAAGAAATCAGTCGCGTGATTTCTGGGATTTTGGGCTGCGTTTACACGCGTCCGGATCTCCGTCCGGGTTTAGGTCATCCGGACGTCTCACGTCCGGGGTTGCGTCCGGGTAGCGGACACCTCTGTCCGAATTTGCGCCCGGGTATGGCTCATTCGGACGTGTGTATTTTTTCCTCGTTTTTCTACAATTTTCAACTGGGCTTAGATTCTCGTTTTAGCTCCGTTTCACTCGCCGTTTGTTGCGTTGGAAAGCTTGTGAATTAACTATGTGATTCCAAGACTTTTCACTGCATTTGGTACATAAAATTTATCAGTTCATATCAAAACATAAATCTTAGGAAAAACATACAATAAGTGAGTAATATTATCCTGAAAGTAAGTGAATATAAGGTAATTAAACCCTTAAATGTCTATGTATTTCTCACTTATCAGTTTGCAAGATAGTTTAATCACGATTTTTGAAATACCTCATAATTAAAAACAGTGATTAATTAGGCTAATAAGTAATTTAGAGCTTAAATATGCATAGATAATCATGAGGGAACAAATCCCGAAGAAAATAGATCCTTAAAACAGATTAAAACACTAACGAAACGTAAAGCGCGTTTTTCGAGGAACCGGGAAAACGTGACTTTAAGCGGGTCAAATAGACTCGTAACATATTGGTCAACTAAACAGTCATTAATAAATATTAGTGAAGCTTTAGAACCAATAAAATCAAAAACGAGAAATTAGTAAAAACTGTCAAAAACGGGAAGTTGTGGGGTAGAAACATAAATAACTCAAACTTATGTGTCCATTTTTTAAATAAAAAGTAGAGTGTGTGTGTGTGGGCTGTGTGGTCCGATTTTGACCGCTCTCTCACACCCTCTCTAACTGTCTTCTTATGTACAAAACAACAAAACATTAAAAGCAAAAAGTAAACATTACTTTACTACCTCACTCACTTATTCTCTCTCCTATCCCCTCATTCTCTTCACTCTCGTACAGACCCCCTCCCTCACTCTCATTTCTTCCTTCCCTCTCCAATCGACATCAATGGAGTTTTGAGCACCCACACCAAAACCTCCACTTCTCTCATCTTGTTAGTGTCTAAACCTACTCCAAAAATTACAAAAATTACACCATTGTCTTCCTTCCTCAAGGAGAACACTAGCCTCTTTTCAAAATTAGAAAACAAGAACTTTCATCTCCATGGTGTGTAGCATTTGGAGCTTCAAGACTACCATTAGAACCACCTCCTTCTCCTTTTCATTTGAGGTAAAAATATTCTTGAAAACTTACCTTTTTCTAGCCCTTGTTTGGTAAAACGAAATTTAGACTAAACCTTATTTGGTTTCCTTGTACTCTAGCCGATTTTGGCTTCTTGGAGAGTGGGAAATCTTGCTCTTGAGCCATTCCAAGCTTCACTTATACCCTTGCAAGGTAATGAAATTTAAAAACCCTAAAATATGCACTAAGCTTTAAAAGAATGATTAAGGTTTAGTTTTTGGTATTGAATGGTGGAATGAATGGGTTGTAGTGTTAGAGAATTTGAATTGCAAACCGGTGGGAAGAGAAAAGAAAGAGGAAAGGCGGAAGGAAGAAGAAGGAAGGAAAAACTGGAAGAAGAACAGGTAATCATGCTCTCTTGTGTAGCCTGTGCAAATGTTTTATGTAACAGATTTTTGTAGTTTGAAATGAGTAATGGAAATGGTATTAAGTAGTAGAGTACTGTGTAGGAGAATCCAAAATGTTTTAAATCATTAAAGAAGACATGTAAAAGCTTATTGAAACCTAGATGGGAATTAGAGGTTGTGTGCAGGAAATTTGGAGTGTTTAGTGTTGGTATTTGGTTATGAGAGTTTTGTATATTGGTGAATGTTCAAAACAGGTGAGATGGATGATAATGTGTGTGAAGTTGATGTGGTGAGAGTGTAAAAATATAGGGGAGGTTATGTCAAAATTTACCTAGAACTAGAGCACTTAAGAAACTAGGAACTAGGTGAAAACATATGCTTGTAACAGATTTTGATTTGAGATAGTTAGAGGGTAAGTTAGGAGATGTGTCTAATGCATTGTAAGTTTTAGAAATGACATTAGAAGAGGGAGAAATAGGTGGAGAAGATGAGAGTTAAAATCTGTAGCAAATGCAACTTAGAAAGAAAAATAGTGTAAGTGTTGAAATGAAACTTGGGAAGTTAAGAGTGTAAATTAGTATAGAAATATGTAAGGAGTTAATGCATGAACTAAGGGGTATTAGGAGGTTTAATTAGTGATAAAACATGTGGGATTAAGTGTAGGAACAATGGGGAAGTAATGGGTAAAGGAAAGGACTGAAAACAGAAATAAAAATGCAATTACTGGACTGGACCGACCTTGGGACCGGACTTGCAAGGTCGGTCGAGCCCAGATTTACAAAGGACGGAAACCTTCTGGAATGGACCGACCTTGGGACCGGACATGCAAGGTCGGTCGGCCAGAAGAATTTCCCGTAATGTAACCTACTGGAATGGACCGACCTTGCGACCGGACTTGCAAGGTCGGTCGACTCAAAATATTCCCGTCTTGTAACTTACTGGAATGGACCGACCTTGCGACCTAACCTGCAAGGTCGGTCGGGCCAAAAATTCTCCATCAGGTAACTCACTGGAATGGAACGACCTTGGAACCGGACTTGCAAGGTCGGTCGGCCCTGAAATTTTCCAGCGTATTTCCCTACTGACTTCGACCGGCCTTGGGACCGACCTTGGGTAAGGTCGGTCGAGTCACAAAAAAAAAATAATTACAATACGTATATATATATATGTGTGTGTATACCTTCATATATATATATGTACATATGTAAGTATACCATTACTAAGTAAGTAAATGAACTTGAAGTAATAAAGAGTAAGTAAACAATGTGTAAGTATAAGAATTGTAGGGACTTAGTAAGTATGAGTTAGGAAACAGAAAAAGGTATACGAGTTAAGTTAATTGTAGATAATTAACCACTCGATCACATGTATATTATAGGACTTGATTTGTGAGCACCGGAGGAAAGTCGGATACAAGTACAACGGTGAACGGTATGAATTCCTCATGCCCCGTATGCTATCTTGGTTACTCTGATTTGTGTGTTGTGTGCTAATTGATCACCAAATAAGATTATGCACGAATCAGAGTTATCATGTTTACTTGTGGAAATGTAGTGTTGTATCTCGTTGAATATTGTCCTTAAATCATAGTTTGTATAATTCATGAAATGTATGAATGAATATGAGTGTGTGTATGTATGTTGTGTTGTACTGTGACTGAAAGTGAATGTGATTGGACTTCTAACTGATTCCTAACAAGCTAACCAATCTAACTCTAATTGGTAATTAAATTGGAATGAGTAGAAGTCCGATATAGTTTCGGCCACGCGCGTGAGGATGAGGAGACACAAGAGGTTGGATCCGATTCCTGACTCTTAAACTGGTCCGCGGCCCAAACCCCTTAAATGGGTAGCATCCCGGATTAGTGAGTCGAGTAAATCCCGATGATGGGACGAGTAGTCCCCGGCCGGAGGTCACACCAACTTAACATGAGTAAAAGTAAGTAAGTAAGAATGAGTAATAAGTATGGAAAAGTAAGTAAGTAAGTGTAAGTAAGAGTAAGTAATGTGTAATGCGTAAAAGAGTAAAAAGCATTCCGATTAACCCTGATGCGAAATTTGGCTAACCTTGTGAAGGTAAGTATGGTGTGTGCTATTGTACTGTTGCCTTGAATTGTATAATGTATCGTATATGAATGTATGTCGTATGCCAAGCATGTATGTATGAAATAAATGAACTGCATGCCTATTCGACCTTAAATAGTCGGCGTGCCCTAGCTAGCACGCGGTATATGTGGAGTTTATGCGCAGCTTTTGCTGAGCCCCTTGGGGCGATGTTTTACTACACGCAGGTACACGAGAAGGGTGAAGATGATGAAGATCTTATTTTGATTTTTTTGTCTGTAAACAATGAATTGTGAAGGTGTACTATGTTGTACACGGCTGTATGGTTTTGTTAGCCGGTGTACCATAGGGTACACCCCTTTGGATATTGATAGAATGATGGAATTGGTATAGATGAGTAGTTGGTAGAAACTCATTCTTTTGGCAAACTTGGAAGAGATGTAAATGAATATACTTTGGTACTCGGTAATCCAATAATGTAACTTATGGCATTTCGTAATTGGTATGCATTGTAGTAGCTCGGTACATTTAGACATCAGACCGTGACTGTAAGTAGAGTAAGCCTAGCTAGTCGTATGGGCGGTTAGCGGCATTGTATCACCCGCCGTAGTAGTAGGTATTTTCCGCTGCGAGTACCTTTGATTATTGGGATGATTGGACGGTAAGCATAGGATTAACGGTAGGGGTGTTCCAAAAAGTGGTATCAGAGCGTAGTAACGCTCTGATGTCCATAGTTACCGAGCATAGGGATTACCGAGTTAGGATTTCAACCGTCTTAAGACGGATACTTAGAAACCTAACTAGGAACTATCGTTGTTAACAACGGATACCCTTGACGTTCTTAGGGACGATACCTTGCTTAAATTCCAAGACCTTTAGGTCATATCTTGCAAAGCCTAATGTAAATGCTAAATGTTCAGATGTTAGGACGAGGTCGAGGCCGAGGTAGAGGCGAAGCCTCTGAAGGACCTGGCGCGCAGACGATAGCTGAGATCATCGCCGCCACGGTAGCGCAGATGCTACCACAAGTAATCAATGCAATGCAACAGAACCAAGAAAATCAACAGACTCAAACGGGACCAATCCTGCCCCCTCCACCCAGAGAAGCAAACTGGGTAAAAGCAGTAGTGGAGCTCCGACCTCCATGTTTCCGAGGCGAGAGTGATCTGGCTAAGTTGGAAGCCTACATCTCCGAGATGGAGACAGCGTTTGAAACCCTCGAAGCTCCTGCTGGAGTTCGAGTTAGGGTAGCGGCTTACTACCTTAAGGATGCCGCCATGGATTGGTGGAAGTTAGTCAAACATGAGCACGTTAATGATCCCACCTTCGACTGGGAATCCTTCGCATCTCTCCTCGATCCAAATACTACCCCGAACATGTGAAAACCAAGAAAGGCTAGAGCTGGATGCCTTGAAAATGACAGAGAAGATGTCTGTCGATGAGTATTACCGCACCTTCACCTCCATTCTCCATCTTCTACCTGACCTTGGGTATATCGGCCAGGTGTTAGTCGATCGCTTCTATGGCGGTCTGAGCCATCGCCTTCGGTACGGCATGGGCTACACCAGGTTTACCTCCCTTCAGGTAAACACAGGGTGAACCCTTAGTAATGTTTCAATTGTAAATCCATAAATCTTTCCTTATCTTCTTTTAAATAAGTATCCCGGCTAATACCTGAAACTTCAGGAGTGTTATCACGTGGCTTCTCGCGTTGAGATCACTTGCCAGCTAAGGGATGAAGAAACCACGCTGAAGCGCAAAGCTAACAACAAAAATACCCGTTCTGAGGAGTAGAACCAAGGGAAAAGTTGGAAAAAGAAGAAGGGAAAGTTATTCCAGCAAACCCAAAAGAACTTCCCAAGTGAGAGCAGTGCTCATGCTGAGAAGGGCAACCGGTTGAGATTCTTCAGCTAGGTTCATCTGCAGCGGTGGCTGCGAAGCCACTGAGATCACACCCACCAAAGGGTAAACTTCTATTCCTAATTCGTATTTGTACAAGTATCATATCTAGTATATCCGAGCACACATGTGCTAACCTTTTAAACCTTAGGTTCTGGCTCCGGTTTCACCAAGAACTTCTCAGATGGCCGCACTTATGTGTGCCGGAAGTGAAGTGCAATCAAGACCATCCCGACAAGGATTTTCAAGGGAGAGAAATCCGGTGCTACAAACTGTCAGAAAGCCGGACACCGAGCCAATGTGTGCCCAGAAAATGCTAAGCCCAAAGGAAAACTTCCCAAAGATACAAGCAAAGGGAAGGCAAGGAGGTTGCATCTGGCGATGCACCAACCCAGCAGGCACCACAGGGACAGGGATCCCGGGGTCCCTCAGGGGGCACACCCCAGAGGCAGCCTGTCTTGCATGTCATAGACCGTGACGGGTCCGGTTCTAAGTCCGGCCCAGGTAATTAATCTAAACCTTGAATCTTGTGAAGCATGTCTAAGTATGAAGTAACTGTTTGAGTGAGTGATGCATGAGTAAATGAATTGAAGTGTGTAATGAGCATGAAATGAAGTAGTTGAAACTAGTACTCACCGTAGATGAAAATTTACAACCATAGGAAGCTTCAGTATCTACTATCCGATACCGGTAAACCCAAATCAAGAAGAGACCAACATCACCAATCATTACTACACCAACGAGCAGTGTCAGGTCATCCAACCAGGTATGATTTTATTGAAGGGATACCTGACACTTGAAGCACAGATTTCAATCATTCGACGATGCAACGAGCTAGGAACGGGTCAAGGAGGATTTATACACCCGAGTCCCCGGTGGGCGAAGATGTTACTGAAGATGATGTGCTTGGGAAAGGACTAGAATCCTTATACCAAGACATACCAAGAGACACAAATACAAGACGGAACGACGCCACCGACAATCCCTCCAGAATTTCAGACACTTGTCACATACGCAGTAGAACTTGCACAACAATGTGAACATGATCCGATCCCCGCACTTGAAGCGGACCTCTATATCGTCAACTTCTATGAGAAAACAAGGATGACTTGGGGTACACCAAGACAGCGGAATCTCTTGAACAAGGAGTGCGTAGTGTCTTGGTCCGTTTGGTGATGACACCGTATTTATGTATAGCGAGTAGAAGCGTGTGGACCTCGCACAGAAACTGGTATTGAGATCAGGAGATGTCCTAATCATGGGTGGAAACTCTAGGATGCTGTATCACGCGATCAACAAGATCAAGTTGAATACGGCACCATCGGCAATAATCAATGCCACACACATGAAACCAGGACGCCTGAACCTTACCTTTAGGAAGTATTAAATTCATAGTATCATGTAATGTATTAGTAACGTGTACACGGTATGTATGATGGTTGGTTTATCAATAAAGAGCAGTGTTGATTTAATTCCACTTGTGTCCACCATCAATACTTATGAAATTGTGACTTCAATAGGTGTGGACTCGGTACCGAAGGTAACCTGAGTATCCTCACCGAAGCACAAGCCGGTAGAAGTGGCACCATCTTAACGGGAACCTTGCCAGTGCACGGCATTGAAGCCTCAGTGTTATTTGACTCTGGCGCCTCTCACACCTTCGTATCACCATTTTTGTGAAGAGGTTAGGCTAGATGCGGATGAGCTACCGAACTTCCAGGTTACTCTCCCATCGAAGGAGCGAGTACAAGTACCAAATACTATAAAACAGCCACGATCCAAATCAAAGGCGAAGCGTTTCCCATCTCCTTCATCGAGTTTAATGGATTGGGATTCGACTTGATAATCGGAATGAATTGGTTGGAGCGGCACAAGGGTAGAATCCTCTGCGCCGAGCACCGTTTGCTGCTCAAGAGTCCTTCTGGGGTTACTGTATCTTATCGCCAGAGACCGAGAGAGCCTTCGACCACAGTCATCTCCGCCATGGCTATGTACCGGGAGCTCAGAAAGGGCCATGAAGTGTATTTGTGTTATGTACAAGACCTGAGAGCGAGATCCAGAGTTCAGTGATGATGTACCGGTTGTATCTGAATTCCCTGACGTATTCCCTAAGGAGCTACCCGGCATGCCACCTTAGAGAGCGGTAGAGATTTGAGATTGATCTCTTGCCAGGTACCGGTCCCATTGCTAGGGCACCGTACCGCATGGCACCTGCTGAAATGACAGAGCTGAAGGAGCAGTTACGAGACCTACTTAACAAATGGTTTATACGCCCGAGCGTATCACCCTGGGGAGCACTGGTCCTCTTTGTGAAGAAGAAGGACAGTAGTCTCCGACTTTGTATTGACTACCGCGAGCTGAATGTGGTTACAGTCAAAAATAAATACCCATTGCCACGCATCGACGACCTATTCGACCAGCTGAAAGGAGCCTCAGTCTTCTCTAAGATAGACCTCCGTTCTGGGTATCATCAGATTGCTATCAAAGAGCAAGACATCGAAAAAACGGCATTACGTACCAGATATGGCCACTACGAATTCACCGTCATGCCATTCGGTTTGTCGAACGCACCAGCAAAATTCATGGACCTCATGAATCGACTATTCAGTGAGCAGTTAGACACTTTGGTGTTGTCTTCATCGACGACATCCTTGTATACTCAAAATCAGCAGAAGAACATGAAATTCATTTGAGGAAAGTGCTTGAGACACTACGCGAGAACCAGCTGTATGCGAAGTTCTCCAAATGCGAGTTTTGGCTAGATCAGGTATCATTCCACGGTCATGTCATCTCGAGCGCAGGTATCTCAGTTGACCCTTCTAAGATAGAAGGTGTACGATCATGGCCTAGACCTAAGACTGTTACCGACATCCGGAGTTTTCTTGGTCTAGCCGGTTACTACCGGAGATTTGTAAAGGACTTCTCGAAAGTCGCTAAACCCATGACTACACTGATGAAGAAAGATGCACCGTTTGTATGGACAGACGAGTGCGAAGTATCATTTCAGAGCCTAAAAGACTCATTGACCTCAGCGCCCATCCTTACTCTTCCAGAGGGCACAGAGGGATTTGAGGTATATTGTGATGCATCAGACAAGGGAATGGGATGCGTACTCATGCAGCATGGCAAGGTTGTAGCTTATGCCTCCCGCCAGCTGAAAAAGCATGAGGAGAATTACCCGACACACAACTTAGAGTAAGGAGCCATTGTCTTCGCCTTGAAGATATGGCGACACTATCTCTATGGGGTAAGCATCACCATCTACTCCGACCACAAGAGCTTACAATATGTATTCACACAGAAAGAATTGAACTTGAGACAGAGAAGGTGGATGGAGTTTCTCTCAGACTACGACATCAACCTACAGTACAAGGAAGGGAAGGCAAACGTGGTAGCCGACGCCCTGAGCCGTCGAGCACACTCGCTCCATTCGCTACTCGCTTCTTCTAGCTTGGTTGACGAGGTGCGAGACGCTCAGTTGAGCGACCCTTACCTAACCGAAATCAGACAGAAGATCACGAATGGTACATTTAAGAAGAAGAAATATGATTTTAAGTTGCATGAAGATGGTCTGATTCGGCTGAATGGCAGGCTATGCGTCCCCCGAAGCAATGCTAAGCTAAGGGATCACATCCTGCGAGAGTCACACAGTTCCACATTGTCAGTCCATCCAGGAGCCTCCAAGATGTACAAAGACATGAAGAGGTATTTCTGGTGGTCAGGAATGAAATCAGATGTGACAGAGTATGTATTGAGATGCTTAACATGCCAGAAAGTAAGTTTGAACATCGTAGACCGGGCGGAATGGTAAAATCTATGCTAGTTCCAGAGTGGAAGTTTCATGATATCTCCATGGATTTGTGTTAGGACGCCACCTGCCAGGGGAGGACTCACACATGATCTGGTTGTAGTCGATCGCCTCACCAAGGTTGCCAAATTCATACCGATGAAGACACCTGGAAGGTAGTGAAGCTCGCAGAGCTATTAGACAAGGAGATTATCCGACATCACGGAGTCCCGAAAAACTATAGTATCTGACCGCGACACCAGGTTCTTTCGACATACTAGAGAGCTACACGAGAAGCGTTGGGGACAGAATTGAAGTTGAGTACCGCCTTCCCCTCAGACCGACGGTCAGACAGAAAGAACCATCCAAACACTGGAGGACATGCTTCGGGCATGTGGCTTAGAGTTTCAGGGAGTTGGTTAGATAAGCTTCATCTTATCGAATTTTCATACAATAATAGCTATCATGCCTCGATTAAGATGTCGCTTTCCAGCCCTATACGGTAGACTGTAACGCCCCTATTTAAACATATTTATAGCGGAAATAAAATACTAAAGGCGTACAGACCATGGGGTCCAAACACCGGTACAAAACCTCAAAAAATTAACTTATGATAACAACTGTCACACCTGAACCTCGAGAAAACTTAACAAAAGTAAACAGTAGTAATAAAACATATAAACTCTCAAGCCTAATCCCATCCCAATCTGTAACACCCCAACCCGAAATCCAATAACCTGTACAGCGATCACTTCCAAATAAAAACAACTGCAGCGGAAATAAATACAACAACCGGGCGGTATTACAATGCCGTTGGCCACCCTTGTGACCAACAAGGCTAAACCAAATACAATCTCCAAAATTCACGGTCTGAATACGAATACAATCCGAGATACTAGGAATCAAACTCAAGTGTAAAATACTTAAGTAAAAACAAATATCTAGAAGAAGACTCCCATAGCTTGAATCTACCCCACTACACTCGGTGTGGTAATCTTCTCAACTTCAGGTACCTGAAAAATGGGGTGCCCCCAAAGGGGCTCAGTAAACAAGCTAGTATGGAAAACGTGCAGCCCATCGTCTACTGGGCCACACCAACTACTTTGTCGAATACATGCAGTTCATTTTTTGTAAAGCTGTAAACAAGCATAGTATGATAATAACAAGCATCCATACAAGGACAACAATGTTACATAAAACAAGACTTCAGAAGGTCAAGTTAGATGAACTATAATCATTTGATAGTTGTCGGGTCCACACAGTGGGACTGACATGGTATATAAGAGTGTGTCAATATATGAAGGTATAGTGACCTTGTTATAAGAGGTGGGTACCAGTTCCCTCAGAAGATAACGTAGGTTAACTCCTGTACTTCAAATGGTGGGTATCATCCCTTGAGAGAAATAGAGTCTTCCTCTCAACTTAAAATGTTCTGGTACGGTCCCGGTGAGTGACATAGTGCACCCAGAACTCCGTCGCGACGTAAATTGAATAGGAGATGACCTGAGACAGGTACAACTCCTGTAGCATGCATGGCCAGATCCAACTGGGCTCCTCGTTCTCGTAGTATAATTTGTTAGGTGTCAACCAAGTATGTTAAACAAGAACTCAATGTGCATTGCCTGTTGTCACGTTTAGGACAACGACGTTTGTTATAAAGTGAAGTTAGTGAGAGACTTGTGTACAAGTTCTCGGTATAATAAAGCGCAGGTATTTAGACCACTGGTATAGTAGTGTTTGTATGCGTGGGACATACACGTTGTAGTTAGCATCATTCACGCACATAAAAATAATACAACAGTGCACAAGAGTAACAACATTTTACATTAATTATCTTGGTCGTTATTTCAAACAACAGATAGCACACAAGCCGGTGTAATCCGGTAGAAAACAGGTTGCAAGAATCCCATACCGTTCACCGTAGATTGTACTTGTTTTAATTCCCGGTCAATGTCTGGTCAAACAAAGTCCTAGAATAGGATTAACTGAGAGGGTTAATTTATGTTACCCTTATATAATAATTTATTGGATCATTCAACAAATTTCGTATTTGTTATTTCATGTGAGGTTTTTTTCCTTTTAACTACCTCATGATTTCATGTACAACTTATTTGTTATTCCTTTGATATATTTATAAATCCTTTAATGTACATGTAAGTATTTATTTAATCATGTACTATATTTGTTGTTTATTTTGATTGTCTAGGTGACATAACAACTTATAATTTCTTAACTATATTTCTATGTCATACAAGGACATATTATCCTTATAGTTTTTATTATTCCTCTTTTAACCATAAATTATAATTATTGGTTACCTTTAATTTCCTTATAACTATATAAGTCATAGTTTCGTCTTCATAATTCCTTTAATCAAAATTCTTTCTTTCTAATCCCCCCAAAATTCACATGGGACCTATATTATTTAAATCTAAATTATTACCCTTATATTTCGGTTATTTACAAAACAACCACATTAATTCATAAACTTTACATTTAAATTCTTATCTCTTTATATAACATAGTTTTAATTCCTTATTTAATTAAATCACGAAACTACCATTAATATTTGGTATATACTTTTAAATATTGTAACTCTTGAAAATTACGACTTAGCCCCTCCAATTCTCGGCCTAAATATATATTTCTTATAATTGCAATTTAGCCACAAAAATCTTATAATCTTTACATAATGCCTTAAAAACTATAGTTTTATTTTAATTCTCCATAAATGCCGAATATATATATATATAAATTCTTAAATTACCAAACTAACCCAAAGTATTCGGCTTTGTCATTTATTTTTCCTTAATTACATTTTTATCCCAAAAACTTTATAATAGTTTCTTAATAACTTATAAACTATAGTCTAAATATTTAATTCCTCAAAATTTGAAGGTGAAGGTGACTAATAAATCTCTTAATTATGAATTCGCCCACTAATAAGTTCCAAACTTTCAATACAACTTTTATAAATTACATAATAGCCCAAAACTTTATAAAATGTTATTTTAACACTTGTTTAAATTATCTAAAATTCATAAACTTAATTCCTAACCTTATATTATATTATAATTACACCAAACAGACCCTAACTCTCGGTTTTCACATTAAACTCACCAAACTTTGTAAAAATTACATTAAGCTACATAACTTACTTAATTAGCCATTTAAGCTCTAATAAATATTTTTAACTCACCAAACTTTATAGTATAAGTTTATACACATAAGTAGCTCATAAAAATCTATTTTTCACTTAGATAATTCGGCCATAATAAATAGCTACTTTATAGTATATAAAAGTGGATTTATATGTCATAATAAATATTACAAATTCATATGAGTCAGATAACTCATGTAAAAATTATTGTAATGTCTTATATTGATTCTTAGCTCAAAATAAAGTATTTTTGCCCTTGACATTTCGGCTTGAATTTATATGTAACATAAATAAATTTTGTGACACAAAATGTGTCTTAAGGCAAATATTTTCCATATATGTTATAGATTATATTTTTGGCATATAATACCATATAGTTTCGGTTTTAATTAACCTAGGAGATGTACATAATTTTTTTATAATTTTAGAAGCTTAACAAAGCTTAAAACATAAATATTAGCTTAGTAAAACTACTTCTTAACAAAGGTGGTTAAGTGCTTGAACTCTTCTTGAATCTCCAAGCTCTCCAAGGTAATATTGATGCTCCACTTCGGTTATATGCAAGTGGTGAAGGAGTTAGATCTTCAAATAAGATCTTAAGTAGTTTTGTAAGTAGTTTTCCAAGAGTTTACCTTAGGCTTTTTCTCCTTATAAATTCGGCACTCCTAAGGTGGTTGAAGAACAATTTTCCTTCATGAAAATGAAGAAGAAAAAGACCTAGAAGAGATAGAATCGGTTACACAAAAAATGTGCTTTAAGGATTGTTCAAGCTTGAAAACTACCTTAAGATAACCTTGAGATCTCCTTGGTTTAATGTTGGTTTGGACAACCTCCTTGGAACAATAGTTGATGTCGAATGCTTATGATGTGCTAGGAAGAGTTTTGCTTCAAGGTTTGACAAGAAATGCTAGGAAATTACCTTAAAGATGAAGATAGAAGTTAAAACTCCATTAATGGACTTAAGAGCTTCAAAGGAAGAAGATGAAGCAAGAAGAGAGAGGAGAGAGCCTTACCAATTCGTGAGTGAAGTGTGCAAGGAGGAGAAATGAGGCTAAGCTCACGTAAATGCAAGAATGCACTTGGAATTTGATTTTTGTTTTGTTAATTTTTAATGTCAAATGACTATTCTTTTTCCTTAGTTTATTACATGAGTTATTGGCTCAATAAATGCCCTTCTTTAGCATGTGTTCGGTCATAATGCAAGACAAGGCAATGTGGAGGGAAATAATGGTGAGCTAAATGACAAGGTAAGAAAAGTAAGGTTTATTCTTTTGTTTTTCTAAGTTGTGCTTGTCTTCTCCTCTCTTGTAGGTGGCCGAACTCCAAGCTCAAATGGAGGGTCTCAATCGGTGATGAAGAGCCAAGGAAGAAGCATGGAATGTCTCTTGAAGTTTAAGAAATGAAAAAAGTAGAAGCTAGATCTACTTTTCTCTTTTAGCATTTTGTTTGTATCTAGCTCACATGGCCTTATTCCTATGCTTATTTCGACATCTTGGTGGTCAAATGAGACCTACATACTTTGACATTAAGTATTATAACACATGGGAAGGTGAGTCCCATGTTTTATGCCTTTTATAAATTTTTAATGTAAGTTTTATACTAGTTTTTGAGCATAAAATCGGCCCTATAGAGCACCTTGTTGGGTAGTGCCTCCAACTGATTTAGAGGGTCATTTTAACCCTATTTACGATCTTAATTCGTGGCATGTCAAAAACTACAAGGCAATTGCGTAAAACGCGTTTTCGTGACACCCGAAGGTGTGTTTTTGTGCTCTAAGGAAATTTTGGAAACCAATTGTTTTTATGAGTTCCAAGTGTTTGTAAACACTTATTATGGTAAATAAACATATATTAAGATGTTACATTGAGTTATATGGGGTTACATCAACCCATGACATAATTTACGGGCCATCGGGACACACCCGGGCAAAAAGGAGCGCTAAGAAATCCTCCTGTGATTTTTGTTGAATTTTGAGAAACCACTTCGTGGGTTCTCTTTATAATGGTTAATAATGATGTTAGGAACTCTAGGAATTAATTTATAGGAGTTCGTGCCACCTCGGCACTCCTCCGGACTTTTCGTGCTTAAGGGGCGTGCGTGAGCACTCCCGAGCGTTTTGCGTTTTTGACTAAATATAGCTAGGGAATATGTTTTATATTCATATATAATTGTATGACCATTTGGTTTTATATATTATAGGGTCATACACAGGTCATGTTTGACCATATGCTTCTAAGGCGTTTTAGCGTTTATGGAGAAACGACTATTTTTATGTACGTTCTCCTGCATGGGTTTGCATGCGTACGTGAAATGATTTATATTTGGATTATTTCCATTAAATAATGGTTTTATAATGTTAATTATATTTGGGGTATTTCAATCTACCCCCCTTAAAAAGGACTTCGCCCCGAAGTCTCATATCTAAATTTATAAGGTTGTGGGGAATCAAGTTCCACTAAGTATCCACAACTCAATCTAGTTTTTAGGATCAAGTCCCAAGTCTCTATATCCCTAAGTTCATAGTGTATATCAAGCATAACTGGAATACTTTGGAAGGTCATATCATATACCTACCATGTGGTGCAAAGTAGTAAACACAATCATGTTTCATTTCAAATAGTGCAACGTAGTGCACATAATCTTCCATTGTAGTGTAACAAAGTACATCAGCAAGTAGAAGTACAAAGTACATTTAAATACAGTGTTAGCAAGAACACATACAAGATAATTGTCATAGAAATGCACAAAAGTGCAACAAAATGCATAATAAACTCACAAACGAAAAGGCTCTCCCCCCCAAAAAGAAAGGGGTACACCCCCGTACCCTAGACTAAAGTGTCTAGTCGGTGAATAATGAGGGAAACTTCGCTCGCATATCAGCTTCTAGTTCCTATGTGGCCTCTTCCACATCGTGGTTCGACCAAAGAACCTTTACGAGGCTCACAGACTTGTTTCGAGTATCTCGTGTCTTCTATCTAAGATTCGTTGTGGTGTTTCCACATACCGCATTGTTGGTTCTAATGAGAGTGTCTCTGGTTGTAGAACATGAGAAGGATGAGGCATGTATTTCTTAAGCTGAGACACGTGAAAAACATTGTGTACTTTGCCCAACTCTGCTGGCAATTCAAGTCGATACGCCACAAGGCCCACCCGCTCTGTGATAGCGTAGGGTCCTACAAATTTCGGGCTTAGCTTGCCCTTCTGTCCAAATCTGAATACACCCTTCATGGGTGATACTCGTAGAAATACCTGGTCGCCAACTGCGAACTCAAGTCTTGTCGTCTCTCATCAGCATATGATTTCTGTCTGTCTTGTGCTGCTTTCATATTATTTCTGATTGCTGTACTTCTACCTGAACTTGCTCTAAGTACTCAGGCCCAATGATGACGGTCTCACTAGACTCGTCCAGCACAATGGTGTGCGACATGGTCTGCCATATAAGGCTTGAAAAGGTGACATCTGTATAGAGGCGTGATAGCTGTTATTGTATGCGAACTTGATGAGATGTAATCTATCTATCCAGCTGCCCTGGAAATCCAAGGCACATGCTCGTAGCATGTCCTCTAAGGTCTAAATAGTCCTCTCTGACTGACCATCTGTCTGAGGATGAAATGCTGTGCTAAGCTTCAATTCAGTTCCAAGTGCTTCGCGAGTAGCTCGCCAGTATCGTGAGAGAAATCTAGTATCTCGATCTGAAACAATAGTCTTTGGTACTCCGTGATGTCTGATAACCTCCTTCTCAAATAGTTCTGCTAACTTCGGCACTTCCAAGTGTCTTTCATCGGAATAAACCTAGCAACCTTAGTCAGTCGATCAACAACAACCCAAATCATATTAGTCCTCCTCTCGTAGGTGGTAGTCCCACCACGAAGTCCATAGAGATATCATAAAACTTCCACTCTGGAACTGGCATAGATTGTACCATACCTCCTGGTCATCTATGTTCGAATTTCACTTTCTGACAAGTGAGACATCGAATCACATATTCTGTCACGTCTCCCTTCATACCACTCCTCCAGAAATACCTCTTTAGATCTTTGTACATCTTAGAAGCTCCTGGATGACAGATGTGGCAGAAGTGTGGGACTCTCGAAGAATATGCTCTTTATATCAGTGCTGTCTCTGGGAATACATAATCTGCCCTTAATCTGATCAGTCCATCATTATGTAACTGAAACTCATACTTCCCACCTTCAAATGTACCGTCAGACAGCTTTGACTGATCTCCATCATTCGCTGATCATTCTGCTATGCGCTACGTATGTCGTCTATAAGACTCGAGCTAGCCACAATGGCATTTAGGGAATGTGCTCGTCGGCTCAGTGCGTCTGCTACTACATTAGCTTTCCCTCCTTGTACTGCAAATCGATGTCGTAATCCTTGAGGAATTAACCCATCTTCTCTGTCTCATGTTTAACTCCTTTTAGGTGAATCACATATTTCAAACTTTTATGATCCGAGTATACGGTCATCTGGACACCACACAGGTAGTGGCGCCAGATCTTCAATGCAAAAACATAGCTCCAAGCTCCAAGTCATGTGTGGGATAGTTTTTCCTCATGTTTCTTCAACTGTCGGGAGCGTAGGAGACTACCTTCCCATTCTGCATGAGTACACACCCTAGTCCCCTGCTTGATGCATCACAGTAAACTTCATAACCCTCTGTGCCTTCAGGTATAGGAATCAAACTGGTGCTGATGTCAAAGCATTCTTTCAATACTGAAATGAGGTCTCACATTCCGTAGTCCATGTGAATGGTGTGTCCTTCTTCATTAAACTGGTCATAGGTTTGGCTATTTTGGAGAAATCTCTGACAAACCTCCTGTAGTAACTTGCTAACCCAAGGAACTCTTGATATAGTCACTGTCTTTGGCCTAGGCAGGTGCGAACTGCTTCTATTTCGCTGGATCTACTGCGATCCCAGCATCTGAGATAACATGTCCTAGAAAGGAAACTCGTCCAACCAAAACTCACATTTGGGAGAACTTAGCATAAAGCTTGGTTCTCCCTTAAGATCTCAAGTAGCATGTCGGAGGTGACTCTCATGCTCTTCCTTAGACTTTGAGTAAATTAGGATGTCATCGATGAATACAACCACGGTCTTATCCAACTGCTCTCTGAATAATCTGTTCATTAAATCCATGAAGACTGCAGGTGCATTTGACAAGCCAAAGGCATAACCGTAAACTCATAGTGGCCATATCGTGTTCTGAATGCTGTCTTTTCTATGTCTTGCTCCCTTATAGGTATCTGATGGTATCCTGATCTCAGATCGATCTTTGAAAACACCTTTGCTCCTCTTAACTGATCAAACAGATCGTCAATTCGTGGTAGTGGATATTTGTTCTTCACCGACACTGTATTAAGCTCCCTGTAATCAATACATAACCGAAGGCTTCCATCCTTCTTTTCACAAACAAACTGGTGCTCCCCAAGGAGATACGCTAGGTCGTATGTATCCCTTGTCCAATAAATCTTTCAGCTGCTCCTTCAACTCAGCCATCTCTACTGGTGCCATTCGGTACGGTGCCTTAGCTATGGGACCAGTACCTGGTAGTAATTCGATGGAGAACTCTACCTCTCTGGGTGGCGGTAAGCCTGGAAGTTCCTTTGGAAAAATATCTGTAAATTCTGACACTACTGGCATAGCTGGATCAAAATCAGGGTCGTGCT
The DNA here is from genome assembly GCA_023374045.1 of Limonium bicolor. Lineage (NCBI taxonomy): Eukaryota > Viridiplantae > Streptophyta > Magnoliopsida > Caryophyllales > Plumbaginaceae > Limonium > Limonium bicolor. The sequence continues at coordinate 326,361,881 of CM041776.1, read as the reverse complement.
CTACATTCTGAACATAACATAAGTATACTTCCTTCTGCTTCCTGACGTGTTTGTACATGGACATAGCAGATATCACTTTTATTGATGGTGCTCTAGGGCTCTGGCGGTATGATACTGTCACTCCTGATGGGCTCTTAAGTAACAGTCTGCTCTCTGCACAAAGAATGCGGCCTCTGTGCCGCCCCAACCAGTCCATCCCGGCTATAACGTCGAATCCTAGACTCTGAACTCAATAAGGTCAATGGGTAATTCCTCCTCCTTAATACGGATAGCGGCTCCTCTATAAAGACGAGTGCAACTGATCTTCTCCTTAGACGGGAGTGCCACCTTAAAATCAGGTAACTCTACAGTGTCTAGCCCAACTCCCCCCGCAAGCGAAGGCGAAACGAAAGTATGTGAGGCTCCGGAGTCGAACAGTACTAATGCATCCACTCCATTAACAGGAAAGGTACCAGTGAGGATCGCGCCGCCCTTGCTGGCCTCCTCCTCAGTAAGAATACTTAAGGCACCTTCCGTCTCCCTAGCACAACCTAACAACAGAATCTGGGTAAGTGCTTTGATATATGATGGGGTCTAAAGACATTCACTTTCATAACAATAATGCTTCATTGATGAGATGATCTCCTTTCAGATGTCCAAAACAATTACAACACTAGTACTTTCTAAAAGTCAAACTTAATCTTCCTGGTTTCATGTGAGTGGTGTTTATCACTATCGAAGGTGCTGTGTTTAATTTAATCCTTTTAATTCCATGGTATAGCAACCTTGACTTTCCACCCATTATTAAAACATCTCCTGAATTCAATATGATTTTCTTTGCAAGGTCCACACGCTTCTGCTCGCCATAAAGGAACTCTGCGTCATCTCCATTGACAAAGACAATACTGGTATCCCCTGATCGAGGAACCCTTGTGTTTCATCCTTGTCTTGATGTAGCCCTAAGCGGCCTCCTTCTTCATAGAAGTTGATGATACATAGATCAGCCCTTAGATTGGGAACTGGATCTTCTTCTAGCTGTTGAGCTGCATTAACTGCTTGTTCCACAATTTGTAAAAATTCTTTTGGGATTTTTGGTACTTGTGCTCCATCTCCATTTCTTGTATCCTAGTAGGTCTTTGAGTAAGGATTCCAATCCTTTCCTAAGCACATCATTTGCAGCTTCATCTTTGATCCTCCTGGAAATTCTGGAGTGTAGAACCCTCCTGGTCCTGCTCCCAATTCTTGACATCTTCTGATGATTGCAATTTGTGTCTCCGGTGTTAGGTATCCTTTGAGTAATATTAAACCTGGTTGAATAACCTTACATTGTTCGTTCCCTGGTTCTTGTACTTTGATAACGTTTTCTTCCAGGGAGGGCGGTGAGGGGATAGGAAAGCATATCTTATAGCTTCCTACGTGTTTTAAAATTCTACTAGTGAGTCTTATTAGTTCTTTCCTATGCAACTAGGCAATCAAGGCATGCAAGCACTCATTCACATCATTCATTGCTCAATATTAGGTTCACATGGGTTTAGAAGTACCTGGGTTGGTAGAAGGACCAGCCTCATCTGAGCGGTCCATGACATGCAGGGCGGGTCTCGATGCTGGGCCTTTGCCCTTATTCCCCTAAGCTTGGTTTGTTGGTGGAGGGCGAGTATCGCTGGCTCCATTCTTATGGCCGGTATTTGCCTTTGCTCCCGGGCGGTAGTTCCTGCTCTCCGGGTTTCGGATGCACTCGAAGGCACGGTGTCCATATATCTGACAGTGACGGCACTGGACTTTCTCTCCTTGGCAGTCCACGCCGTGGTGATCTTTTCCACATTGCCTACAGTTGAAGTGGCGGACAAACTTCTGGCCCGTATTGGAGCCATGTCCAGAACTTGATACAATCGAGGTCAATTACATATCTCAACGGTATTGAGGTAATCACAAAAGTTTCAAATTTAACTGCTTGTTTAGGGTGCCTACCCTTAGATGGGTAGGTTTTCTGTGAGTTCGTAGTTCCGTAGGTTCCTGACTGATGGGTTCCCAGTAGTCTGGCTCCCCTTCCCTTGATAGGACCCCTAGCCTTTTTGATAGGGCTTGTTCCTTCTGTTGGAGTTTCCCTACTTGGCATCCTCACTGCCAGGTCCATCCTTTCTCTTTTGGGAGCTCAAAGTGTGAGCCTCGATTTTAAACCCTATCCTCTGTGGATAAGTTGATTAGGATCTAATCGGGTTTTAGGTCCACTTATAACCTAAGATTAATAACTATGTCGTATAACAATAATTATTAAAACCTAAGCTAGCTCACTGGAACCTATTATGAGTCGCCACCTAATTTTGACCTAGATTAAATTAGGAAAGGAGAGTTCGGGTTCGGGGGCTTGATATTCGACTTATTTAGGGTTCAATTACTTTCATTACCCTTCCTAGGTCGTTTTTCCTCTACTTGGTTTATTTACGGCTTATGATCGAGTTTTTAACCTAAGTGCGCGAGCTCCTATTTTTTTGTGTTTTTTAGCATTTTTTGACAGAAATTAAAGTGGAAATTAAAATTACCTAAACTAGGGTTTCGGAGGCAGAATTAGGTCGAATTTTGTTTCCGTCCGTAGCCACGACCTAATGTCCGAAACCACGGACCCCAGTTAACCTAATTACACAGAAAAGTCAAATTTAAACAGAAACGAGATTTTGAAAAGTTCGGGGCCACAGACAGGACGTCCGTGGGCCGGACATGTTTTATAAAACCCTAAATTCTGAAAATAAAAATATCCTGCCACCATCCGGGGGCGTCCGGCTTTCGGACAGAGCGTCCGGACCCCCGGACATAGCGTCCGTGGGTGCGGACCGACCTCGGACGACGGCGTTGAGGCTGTTCCCGTCGGTGTTTTTGGCTCAAAATTTATGGGTAGGTAGCCTGAAAGATTCTAAACATGTTAGTGATCAAAAGTTTTCAATTTGACTACGAATTAAGGACGAAACTTATTGAACAAGTTAGTGGACAGAAACGCAAACGAACCTTAATTCAGAAGCAAAGAAAAGTTAGTTCGAATAGGAATTTCAACCAGAAGCGTATTGTGATCAGTGGAGTTAAAGAATTCGAATTCTAACCTGTTTTTGGCTTTGGGATTTGTTGTTCCTTCACGTCGGGAAACTTCGAACGCGTCGTTGGTAGCCGATCTGGTTCAACTTTGACCCGAGTTTCTGATTTCTTCTTCCTTTTATGATTAAGGACGGTTTGCTTCTGATTTTGTGGTGTTTTGGGTGCTTGGAAGTTCAATAGGAAAAGAAAGGATGAGTTTTTGGTGATTTTGGGGTGATTTCTGCAGTGTTTCGGTATTGATTTGAGGCTTTGAGGCTTGGAAGTGTAAAAACGTGGGAAGAAGGTTCGTGGCTGTGTTCTCTGACTTTGGAGGTGTTCTCTCCCCCTTTGCCCTAGTTCGTTCTTGGGGGTCCTTTTATAGAAAGAGCGTGGTCAAATTGATAGAGCAAGATCTTTATCTAAAAGACTGATTTTGTGCTCTAAGGGATCTGATTTTTTAGAATATGTTGCAAGCCGATAAAAATTATGAAAATTTAACTGAAGGTAAATAATGATTTTTAGGAATTTTGAGAGTTGGAATCGGATTAGATTGATAAATAATCGATTAGATAAAAATCGCACAATATGGAATCTCCCATAATTCATAACTAATTATTGGAAAGTCGAAATAACGAAATTCCAACGGCATTAGTCTCTAAAAATCATCCTATATCTTGTGTTAAAATTTCATGACATTTTGTTTTGATTTCGGTATTTTCCAGAGGAGAGAGAAAATTGCAAAAATGTTTGAATTTTCTTTTAAATTTTGGGATAAGGTTCCAATAAATAATTTCAGGTTTATGACTGTATGTAGTCATGCTAACCATGTGACAATTTTATTTTAATTTTGGAAACCTTTTATTATTTCTATTTTGAGGTTATTTCATGTGTTAATTAAAGAAATTAGCTTATAATATGAATTAAAAGCTAAATTTCCAGAATAAATATTATCAGAAAATCATGAAATACCTTTCATAATGACTATGATATTTGGAAGTGTTTGGAGATAATGAACAAGTCATATGAAAATAGAAAACCCCGATAATGTCCTTGGAAAATCCTGCATTGGTGCATTTTGACCACTTTGCCCTTTGTAACACGTATGCCTTAGAGACCACTCCGGGGGGGGGTTGAAATTTTGGGTATAACAGATTGCCCCCCGTCAACTAGGCTTTGTAATGAAGATGAAAAGACTAGTTGATGCCTGAGTGATACCCCAAAATTTTGGATCTTAAAAGGCCCTATATGCAGATTGTGTTGAGCTATTCTAAGGCGCCGACTACCTATGAGTGAGAATGAGAAGATGTCAAGCGATTCTAAGGCGTTGACTACCTATAAGATGAAGTAATGTCAAGCGATTCTAAGGCGTTGACTACCTAAACGATGAAAATGATGTCAAGCTATTCTAAGGTGTTGACTACCTATAATGAGTGAAATGTGCTTAATGTGATGATGAATTGTATGACCTAGGTGCATCTAGGGACCAGAACCTATTCCGAAGTGTGTGTAAAAGGTTAAGGACTGAGAGTGCCAAACGTGGCAGGTGCTAAGGAAGTGGGTAAGACTTATGACAAGCTTGAGGGTGAGTTCTTCTACTCAGGTGAGAATTTGTATCTGTGAAGAATCTGCATCTTTGTGGTGAGAATCTGTATCTGAATCTACGGGTGAGAATCTGTATCTGAATCTACGGGCGAGAATCTGTATCCCTGAAGAGTCTGTATCTATGGATGAGAATCTGTATCTCTGAAGAATCTGTATCTTCGTGGTGAGAATCTGTATCTCTGAAGAATCTGTATCTCCGGGGCGAGAATCTATATCTCTGAAGAATCTGTATCTCTGGGGCGAGAATCTGTATCTCTGAAGAATCTGTATCTTCGGGGTGAGAATCTGTATCTCTGAAGAATCTGTATCTCCGGGGCGAGAATCTGTATCTCTGAAGAATCTGTATCTCTGAAGAATCTGTATCTCCGGGGCGAGAATCTGTATCTCTGAAGAATCTGTATCTTCGGGGTGAGAATCTGTATCTCTGAAGAATCTGTATCTCTAGTCTATGATGAGGAGTTTCATGCAGATGGATGCAAGGTAAACTTTTTGCAAATGATCATGATGAAAGTTGATTACGAAAGTACCAAACGTGGCTATGATGATGTGCATGTCAAATTACAATCAAAGTGTATGTAGGAAACTTGTCCAAAACAAGAAATCGTTGGAAAATGTGCCAAACGTGGTAGTGTTTGAAGAAAATTCTGTTTGTTAGTGAAAGGAAAGTGAAATTATCATCTCCTAACTATAGACTTAGGACTTGTAATTTATCTCCTACGAGATGAACATGCCGCCGGTGGGGTATGGTGTATGATGTGAAGGTAAGGGCTTATGTGGGCCTGTGTGGTGTATGAAGTGAAGGTAAGGGCTTATGTGGGCCCGCGGTGTTTGATGTGGTGGTAAGGGCTTATGCCTGTGATGGGATGGTGGTGCTCAAGCTTTAGGTTTCAATTGGTGTTGGCATGGCAATTGTTGGAACCAACAATTGCCCCCAGTATTTTTCCTTAGGACAATCTGAGCTAGAGTTCATGGCAATTGATCGGAACGATCAATTGCCCCCAGTATTTTCTTTGATTAAACGTGCGAACAAGTCTCATCCTCACAGGGTCGAGGCTTATGCTTTGATGTGGTGCTTCCTATCCTACACTCAACGTGGTTGGTGTTTGCACTCATTTCTCGCTCATGGTCATAACCTCTAGACCATTGAATTCGATATTTGATGGATTTACGCATTTGATCTGTTACTTTCACGTGATTGGACACACAACTATCAAGTCGGAAGTCTTCAGAGCTTATAACGTGGCCATAGGGTGTGATGAAAGACGACGGGATCATGGAGGGATATTTGAGGTATGTGGAGCCTAAATGGGTGACCAAAGCTGCACCTTGTGTCTTCTCTCGGATTCATCTTCTTTGTCTTGAAGTCGTCTAGCTGCTTTGTGTTGACGTTGTTTTCGAGCTTCTGGACTTGGACTTTTGAAGTTGTCCTTTACACCATTTCTCTTCTCTTTGTCATTTGGATTTCTTCGAGGCACTTTGGGTTTGCCTCTTTGTTTTGTCCTTTCTTGAATTCGCCTTCGGGGTTCTTGTGTCTCCCGGTTTTGGGCTTCGAGAGCTGTTTTGATGTGAGCTTTTTGGATCCTGTGTCACTCTGGGACCATTTGAGGATCACTTTGTCATGCCGATAGCAGCGTTGCTTCTTTGGACTGATGATAACGTTATCTGAGAGTCGGACTCCTCGTCCTCGTCCTTTGGTCACCGGGTCGGACATTCATCGTTGGCTGGGTTATTTTGTGGAGTTCATAATATCGAAAAGGGATATATGAAAGGCTCAGCGGGGGTGCCTAGGGTTTAATGACAGGGTTTACAAGCTTTTGGCTATGTGGTGCTGTACCTAGGTGCTTCGTCATTCCTGATAGTTGTGTATCCGTTCTTTGTTACTTGTCGCAGGTCTAAGAGTAAATTTTCAAATTATCTCCTTCGGTCGGAGTTATGCCATTTACATTTTCCTTCGTATGTGGTCCCACCGGAGTCGTGTAAAAATGACACGCCCATTCACTCATGGTTTTTCCGCTCAAGACACTCTCGTGAATTCTCACTCTGAGACTTGTTCACACAATTAAACAAAAGAAATAATCGTGGTTGGTCTTTAAACTCAGATTGCCCCCAGTATTAGTCCAGGGTTTATGACAACGATTTGTATGTGGTATGTTTGGATGCTTAGGGGTGAGCTGTGGCATTTGGTTGGACATGTTCAACCTTTTGGAAACAAAATGACAAATCATTTTATTCAATTGCCAGAAGATGAACATTAGTTTTGAAAGATGATTTGGTTGAAGGTGCAAAATGAACAAACATTTTTTTTTGAGATTGTAAATCGAAAAGACAAAAGACTGAAATTCAAACATCTAAGCCTCATTAAAATGGAAATATCATAAACCCCTTACAAAATAGAAAAGAAAAATTGAGAAAGCAAAATGCAACTAGACACTAGCCTACTCGACAAACTGGAGTCCTTGCTCGATAAGGTCCTCAATCTTGTGCTTCAATGTTCTGCAGTCGTTAGTACTGTGTCCTGGTAGTTGATGAAACTGTCGGATTGCTGCCTTTGAAGCCATGGAACAGAAACATAGGTCCACCACTAATGACATGGAGGCTAAGTATGTCACCATCATCGAAGAGCTGAAAAGCAAAATCAATTCCCTTGAGGTTGGTCATCAGGAAAACATTTCAGGAAAGATTGCTGACTCTGGGACCGAGCGTGACTACATCGAAGTTAACTCTCTGTTGAGGCCCAGGACACACAGATTTGTAGGGCAGGTCGTCCCGGCGCCAACTAACTAACTGCGGAATTAAGGAAGGCCCTGAAAAGGATTGAGCGCATGGAAAAGCTAGCAAGCCAGCTGGTTTCGATTACTCTTCTATGGAATCGTACCCCGAGGTTAATCTCCCTCTAAAGTTGAAGCTACCCACACTTGCTCTATACAAGGGTCCTCAGACCCCCAGGTCCATCTGGCGATGTTCGATAGGGAAATGTCCATCCTCAGGTTGAATGACATGCAGAAGGCCAAGGTTTTCGCCCGTTATCTCGATGAAATACCTCAACGTTGGTACTTGACTCAGAGGATGAACACCAAAACCTATGAAGAGGTTTGTGAGGCTTTCCTGCACCATTTCGAGTATGCTAAGAATCTTGAAGTCACCAGGTCCGACCTTGCCAGTACCCCCGACAGGGAAATAGTGAATCAATGTCCGACTTCATCAAACGGTGGAGGATGAAGGCCGCTGCTATGCCTACAAAATGGATGAGCAAGAACAAATTCGAATGATTGTGGACAATATGCAGAGACAATACAACAACGAGCTGAGTTGCACATACTTCCCTAATTTCGACATGCTGATGGGACAGGTAAGGGTCATGGAAGAAAAGATTCACAAAGGCGAGCTGAAGCTGGGACAACCCAAAGCCCAGGGTGTGAGTATCGAGACCTTTAAGTCAGGACGGCCAGAGTAGCTCAAGTTTCATACCGAGTGAGCACCATACAAAAACCCAGTGCTGCAAAACAGAGCGTCAAGGCCTCACCCCGATCCAAGAGGTTCTCTGCACCGAGACAGTTTACCGACATTGGCCGGCCTCCTAGTCAAGCACTCGTGAAGCTACAAGAGCTAGACTTACTACAGCCTTTCACACCTAGTCCTGGGATCACCCAAGCCGGGGAACATCTCCATCAGTTCTGCCAGTTTCATCAACTACCAGGACACAATACTGATGACTGCAGAGCATTGAAGCACAAGATCGAAGACCTTATCGAGCAAGGACTCCAGTTTGTTGAGTAGGCAAAAGTCTAGCAGTGTTTTGTTTACTCATTTCAATTGTGTGGGAAGTTTATCACATTTCTCTTTTAATGAAGTTTAGATTTGAAAATTTCAGTTTTTTCGACTTTTTCAGTTTGTAATCACAAAAATGATAATAAAAGAAATGTGTTCGTTCACCTTGCATCTTGCTCATTAGCAAACATTTCTTAAAACTAATGTTCATGAAACGGTTATTTCTTGGCAACTGAACAAAACGACTTGGCTTTTGTTCTAAGAAGATGAACATGTCCAACCAAACACCACTACTCACTCACCCCAAAACATCCAAGCAACCCACGAAGCGGTTCAAGTCTACATTTGTCAAATTGTTGTTATAACCCTGGATTAATACTGGGGGTAATCTGAGTTTAAGTTCATCATCTTTCACCTTTCGTTTAATATGCGAACAAGTCTCAGAGTGAGAATTCACGAGAGTGACTTGAGCGGAAAACCAGGAGTGAACGAGCATGTCATTTTTACACGACTCCGGTGAGACCACATTCAAAGGTGAGGTAAACGGCATAACTCCGACCGAAGGAGATAATTTGTAAATTTACTCTTAGACCTGCGAAAAGTAACAACGAACGGATACACAACTATCAGGAATGACGAAGCACCTAGGTACAACACCACATAGCTAAAAGCTTGTAAACCCTGACATTAAACCCTAGGCACCCCCCTAAGCCTTTCATATATCCCTTTTCGATGTTGCAAAGCTCCACAGAGCAAGCCAGCCCGTGATGAATAACCAACCCGGTGACCAAAGGAAGCGAGGAGCCTGACTCTCAGATAACGTTTTCATCAGTCCACAGAAGCAAAGCCGCTATCAGCATGACGAAGTGATCCGCAAATGGTCCCAAAGTGACGCAGGATCAAAAGAGCTCACATCAAAATAGCTCTCAAAACTCAAAACCGGGAAACACAAGAACCCCAAAGGCAAAGTCAAGAAATGATCAAACAAAGAGGCAAAACCGAAGTGCCTCGAAGAAATCCAAAAGATGAAAAGAGAAATGGTGTAAAGGACAACTTCAAAAGTCCAAGTCCAGAAGCTCAAAAACAACGTCAACATGAAGCAGTTAGACGACTTCAAGACAAGGAAGAGATGAATCTGAGAGAAGACGCAAGTTACAGCTTTGGTCACCCACTCAAGCTCCACATACCTCAAATATCCCTCCATGGTCCCGTTGTCCTTCATCACACCCCGTGGCCACGTTATAAACCTTTAAAGACTTCCGACTTGATAGTTGTGCGTCCAATCACGTGAAAGTAACAGATCAAATGCGTAAATCCATCAAATATCGAATTCAATGGTCTAGAAGTTGTGACTGTAGGTGAGGAACGAGTGCAAGCACCAAACACGCCGAGAGTGTAGGTTAGGAAGCACCACATAAAACATAAGCCCTGACCCTGTGAGGACGAGACTCGTTCGCACGTTTAATAAAAGAAAATACTGGGGGCAATCGATCAGAACGATCGATTGCCATGAACTCTAGCTCAGATTGTCTTAAGGGAATAATACTGGGGGCAATTGTTGGTTCCAACAATTGCTATGACAACACTAATTGGAACCCAGAGCTCAAACATCACCACCACCATCACACACCACCGGCCCACATAAGACCTTATCTTTACATCATACACCGTACCCCACCGATGGCATGTTCATCTCCTAGGAGATAAATTACAAGTCCGAAGGCTATGGTTAGGAAATGATAATTTCGCTTTCCTTTTCATTAAACAGATCATTCTTCAAACACTACCACGTTTGGCACCTCTTTCAGCAATTTCATTGCAATTTCTTGTTTCTGACAAATTTCTTACATACACTTTGATCATATTTTGACATGCACATCCTCATTATGCCACGTTTGGCACTTTCATAATTAACTTTCATCAAGACTATTGCATCTATTCGTATGAGACTCCTCGTCATAATTCAGGGATACAGATTCTCAGCCGAAGATACAGATTCTTCAGGGATACAGATTCTCAGCCGAAGATACAGATTCTTCAGGGATACAGATTCTCAGCCGAAGATACAGATTCTCAGCCGAAGATACAGATTCTTCAAGGATACAGATTCTCAGCCGAAGGTACAGACTCTTCAGAGATACAGATTCTCAGCCAAAGATTCAGATTCACACAGAGCAGCAGAACTCACTAGAGCAGCAGAACTCACCCGAATAGAAGAACTCGACCCAACACCAATTTTCAATCACTGATAGGTAGTCAACGCCTCAGAATAGCTTGACATCATCTCATTCATTATAGGTAGTCAACGCCTTAGAATAGCTTGACATCATCTCATTCATTATAGGTAGTCAACGCCATAGAATAGCTTGACATCATCTCATTCATCATAGGTAGTCAGCGCCTTAGAATAGCTCGACGCAACTTGTCGGATTGCACGTGTGGTCTTTTTGTATCTGTGAAGAATCTGCATCTTCGTGGTGAGAATCTGTATCTGAATCTACGGGTGAGAATCTGTATCTGAATCTACGGGCGAGAATCTGTATCCCTAAAGAGTCTGTATCTATGGATGAGAATCTGTATCTCTGAAGAATCTGTATCTTCGTGGTGAGAATCTGTATCTCTGAAGAATCTGTATCTCCGGGGTGAGAATCTGTATCTCTGAAGAATCTGTATCTCCGGGGCGAGAATCTGTATCTCTGAAGAATCTGTATCTTCGGGGTGAGAATCTGTTCTCTGAAGAATCTGTATCTCATCTCCGGGGCGAGAATCTGTATCTCTGAAGAATCTGTATCTCCGGGGCGAGAATCTGTATCTCTGAAGAATCTGTATCTTCGGGGTGAGAATCTGTATCTCTGAAGAATCTGTATCTTCGGGGTGAGAATCTGTATCTCTGAAGAATCTGTATCTTAGGGGTGAGAATCTGTATCTCTAGTCTATGATGAGGAATTTCATGCAGACGGATGCAAGGTAAACTTTATGCAAATGATCATGATGAAAGTTGATTACGAAAGTGCCAAACGTGGCTATGATGATGTGCATGTCAAATTACAATCAAAGTGTATGTAGGAAACTTGTCCAAAACAAGAAATCGTTGGAAAATGTGCCAAACGTGGTAGTGTTTGAAGAAAATTATGTTTAGTGAAAAGGAAAGTGAAATTATCATCTCCTAACTATAGACTTCGGACTTGTAATTTATCTCCTACGAGATGAACATGCCGCCGGTGGGGTATGGTGTATGATGTAAAGGTAAGGGCTTATATGGGCCTGTGTGGTGTATGAAGTGAAGGTAAGGGCTTATGTGGGCCTGCGGTGTTTTGATGTGGTGGTAAGGGCTTATGCCTGTGATGGGATGGTGGTGCTCAAGCTTTAGGTTTAAATTGGTGTTGGCATGGCAATTGTTGGAACCAACAATTGCCCCCAGTATTTTTCCTTAGGACAATCTGAGCTAGAGTTTATGGCAATTGATCGGAACGATCAATTGCCCCCAGTATTTTCTTTGATTAAACGTGCGAACAAGTCTTATCCTCACAGGGTCGAGGCTTATGCTTTGATGTGGTGCTTCCTATCCTACACTCAACGTGGTTGGTGTTTGCACTCATTTCTCGCTCATGGTCATAACCTCTAGACCATTGAATTCGATATTTGATGGATTTACGCATTTGATCTGTTACTTTCACGTGATTGGACACACACTATCAAGTCGGAAGTCTTCAGAGCTTATAACGTGGCCATAGGGTGTGATGAAAGACGACGGGATCATGGAGGGATATTTGAGGTATGTGGAGCCTAAATGGGTGACCAAAGCTGCACCTTGTGTCTCTTCTCTCGATTCATCTTCTTTGTCTTGAAGTCGTCTAGCTGCTTTGTGTGACGTTGTTTTCGAGCTTCTGGACTTGGACTTTTGAAGTTGTCCTTTACACCATTTCTCTTCTCTTTGTCATTTGGATTTCTTCGAGGCACTTTGGGTTTGCCTCTTTGTTTTGTCCTTTCTTGACTTCGCCTTCGGGGTTCTTGTGTCTCCCGGTTTTGGGCTTCGAGAGCTGTTTTGATGTGAGCTTTTTGGATCCTGTGTCACTATGGGACCATTTGCGGATCACTTTGTCATGCTGATAGCGGCGTTGCTTCTTTCTTTGGACTGATGAGAACGTTATCTGAGAGTCGGACTCCTCGCGTCCTTTGGTCACCGGGGTCGGACATTCATCGTTGGCTGGGTTATTTTGTGGAGTTCATAATATCGAAAAGGGATATATGAAAGGCTCAGCGGGGGTGCCTAGGGTTTAATGATAGGGTTTACAAGCTTTTGGCAATGTGGTGTTGTACCTAGGTGCTTCGTCATTCCTGATAGTTGTGTATCCGTTCTTTGTTACTTTTCGCAGGTCTAAGAGTAAATTAAAAATTCTCCTTCGGTCTCCTTCGGTCGGAGTTATGCCATTTACATTTTCCTTCGTATGTGGTCCCACCGGAGTCGTGTAAAAATGACACGCCCGTTCACTCATGGTTTTTCCGCTCAAGACACTCTCGTGAATTCTCACTCTGAAACTTGTTCACACAATTAAACAAAAGAAATAATGGTGGTTGGTCTTTAAACTCAGATTGCCCCCAGTATTAGTCCATGGTTTATGACAACGATTTGTATGTGGTTTGTTTGGATGCTTAGGGGTGAGCTGTGGCATTTGGTTGGACATGTTCATCCTTTTTGGAAACAAAAAGACAAATCATTTTATTCAATTGCCAGAAGATGAACATTAGTTTTGAAAGATGATTTGGTTGAAGGTGCAAAATGAACAAACATTTCTTTTTGAGATTGTAAATCGAAAAGACAAGAGACTGAAATTCGAACATCTAAGCCTCATTAAAATGGAAATATCATAACCCCTTACAAATAGAAAAGAAAAATTGAGAAAGCAAAATGCAACTAGACACTAGCCTACTCGACAAACTGGAGTCCTTGCTCGATAAGGTCCTCAATCTTGTGCTTCAATGGTTCTGCAGTCGTAGTACTGTGTCCTGGTAGTTGATGAAACTGGCAGAATTGATGGAGATGTTCCCCGGCTTGGGTGATCCCAGGGCTAGGTGTGAGAGGCTGTAGTAGGTCTAGCTCTTGTAGCTTCACGAGTGCTTGACTGAGAGGCCGACCAATGTCGGTAAAACTGTCTCGGTGTAGAGAACCTCTTGGATCAGGGTGAGGCCTTGATGTTCTGCTTTACAGCAGCACTGGGTTTTTGTATGGTGCTCACTTGGTATGAACTTGAGCTGTTTTGGCCGGTCCTGACTTAAAGGTCTCGATACTCACACCCTGGGCTTTGGGTTGTTCCAGCTTTAGCTCGCCTTTGTGAATCTTTTCTTCCATGATTCTTATCTGTCCCATCAGCATGTCGAAATTAGGGAAGTATGTGCAACTCAGCTCGTTGTTGTATTGTCTCTGCATATTGTCCACAATCATTCGAATCTGTTCTTGCTCATCCATTTTTGTAGGCATAGCAGCGGCCTTCATCCTCCACCGTTTGATGAAGTCGGACATTGATTCACTGTCTCTCTACCGAGTGCTGGCAAGGTCGGACCTGGTGACTTCGAGATTTTTAGCATACTCGAAATGGTGCAAGAAAGCCCCACAAACCTCCTCATAGGTTTTGGTGTTCATCCTCTGAGTCAAATACCAACGTTGAGGTGTTTCATCGATCAGGTAACGGGCAAAGACCTTGGCCTTTTGCATGTCATTCAACCTGAGGATGGACATCTCCCTATCGAACATCGCCAGATGGACCTGCGGGTCTGAGGAACCCTTGTATAGAGCAAGTGTGGGCAACTTCAACTTTGGGGGGAGATCAACCTGGGGTACGATGCCATAGAGGAGTAATCAAACCAGCCTTCTTGAGCCTTTTCCATGCGCTCGATCCTTTTCAGAGCCTTCTTGAGTTTGCAGTTAGCTGGTGATCTGGGGAGGCTTCCCCTACGAATCCTTGCGTACCCTGGGCCCCAATGGAGTTAACTTCGATGTGGTCATGCTCGTTCCTAGAGTCAGCAATCTTTCCTGAAATGTTTTCCTGATGACCAACCTCAAGGGAATTGATTTTGCTTTTCAGCTCTTCGATGATGGTGACATACTTAGCCTCCATGTCATGAGTGGTGGACCTATGTTTCTGTTCCATGGCATCAAAGGCGGCTCTGTACCTCTGCTCTAAGGCTGCAACTGGCCTCCATCTGACTGGGTTTTCCTCCCTCTACCATACTTGGGATTCGGGCTTATTCTTTGGAAAACAGAAGTGGATTGAGTGCTGAAATTCTGGACGTGACGAGATTTAGGTTTTAGGTTAACTAACTTGTTTGTGCTACAAGAAAAGCACATGAGATGGAATGTTTTGAAGATTGTGGGTAAGCACTGAGGCCCGAAATGAGTTGGAAGGGAGGCGCCTAGAAATGTTTGAAGAATGTGGCTTGGGCCAGAATATTTGAGAATTGGGCGCTTGGGCAGAATGTGTTTGGGCTAGCGGTAAAGCACACGGGTCAAAATGATTTCTAAACCATGTTCTTGACGTGAATTGGAATTTGGGCAAGTGAAAAGTCTCCTAGACTAGAATGAACCTTGAAATGAAAGGCCTGATGGATCTTCATGAATTGCTTTAGGTGGATTTTGTTTATCATGGGCCTAGAACTAAATTGATAATTAAAATTGGGCTGAAAGATAAATCCCTAAATCTAAACTTTTTGGGCCGAAGCCCGAAAATAATAACTCACACATTCAAATCAAGCAGGGCCTTTGGGCCCGCAAACAATAAAGCCGCGATATCGGGTTGGCTGAGTTGATGTAGGAAAAGTTCCTATCAATCTCTAGACTGGGTAGTGGGCCGATCATATAGGCAAACAGGGCCCACACAATTCAACATGTCCTCACTTGACGGTTTAAATCAATTTGGGTATGGATCGATCCGGAGAGGTGCTTGGGGCTTAGGCCCAGGTCGTTACAAAGGAATAGGGCTTGCACGCTATTCTCTTTGGGCTTCCCCACTTTTTTCACATCACCTGAAGGTGTGCGTCTGCGGCCGGGTCTTTGACTGACCAAACAATGGGCTAGGTAAGGACACTGCCAGGAAATGCTTGGGGCTAAGGCCCAGGTATTAAGGGGATGTGGTTAGACGACATCCTCCTCTTTTCCCCCGCTTATTCACATCACCTAAAAGGTGTGAGTCCCTGACAGGGGACCCTCAAACGGGTCCCGGGATGAAATCGGTTTAGGTGGACCCTCGCTCTCATATGATGCAAAGGTGCAGAAAATTAAAGTGCGCACAAAAGTAAACAAACAAAGTAATAAAGCCATAAATAAATTTTCGAGTTAAGCCCTCTTTCTTAAAATTAAACAAGTTAAAATTAAGAAGTTTGTCCCCAGCGGAGTCGCCAGTCTGTGAGCCTCGATTTTAAACCCTATCCTATGTGGATTTAGTTGATTAGGATCTAATCGGGTTTTAGGTCCACTTATAACCTAAGATTATAACTATGTCGTATAACAATAATTATTAAAACCTAAGCTAGCTCACTGGAACCTATTATGAGTCGCCACCTAATTTTGACCTAGATTAAATTAGGAAAGGAGAGTTCGGGTTCGGGGGCTTGATATTCGACTTATTTAGGGTTCAATTACTTTCATTACCCTTCCTAGGTCGTTTTTCCTCTACTTGGTTTATTTACGGCTTATTACGAGTCGTTTTAACCTAAGTGCGCGAGCTCCTGTTTTTTTGTGTTTTTTAGCATTTTTTGACAGAAAATTAAAGTGGAAATTAAAATTACCCTAAACTAGGGTTCGGAGGCAGAATTAGGTCAAATTTGTTTCCGTCCGTAGCCACGGACCTAATGTCCGAAACCACGGACCCCAGTTAACCTAATTACACAGAAAAGTCAAATTTAAACAGAAACAAGATTTTGAAAAGTCCGGGGCCACGGACAGGATGTCCGTGGGCCCGGACATGTTTTATAAACCCTAAATTCTGAAAATAAAAATATCCTGCCACCATCCGGGGGCGTCCGGCTTTCGGACAGAGCGTCCAGGACCCCGGACATAGCGTCCGTGGGTGCGGACCGACCTCGGACGGCGGCGTTGAGGCTGTTCCCGGCGGTGTTTTGGCTCAAAATTTATGGGTACGTAGCCTGAAAAATTCTAAACATGTTAGTGATCAAAAGTTTTCAATTTGACTACGAATTAAGGACGAAACTTATTGAACAAGTTAGTGGACAGAAATGCAAATGAACTAATTCAGAAGAAGAAAGAAAAGTTAGTTCGAATAGGAATTTCAACCAGAAGCGTATTGTGATCAGTGGAGTTAAAGAATTCGAATTCTAACCTGTTTTGGCTTCGGGATTTGGTTGTTCCTTCACGTCGGGAAACTTCGAACGCGTCGTTGGTAGCCGATCTGGTTCAACTTTGACCCGAGTTTCTGATTTCTTCTTCCTTTATGATTAAGGACGGTTTGCTTCTGATTTTGTGGTGTGTTTGGGTGCTTGGAAGTTCAATAGGAAAAGAAAGGATGAGTTTTTGGTGATTTTGGGGTGATTTCTGCAGTGTTTCGGTATTGATTTGAGGCTTGGAAGTGTAAAAACGTGGGAAGAAGGTTCGTGGCTTTGTTCTCTGACTTTGGAGGTGTTCTCCCCTTTTGCCCTAGTTCGTTCTTCGGGGGTCCTTTTATAGAAAGAGCATGGTCAAATTGATAGAGCAAGATCTTTATCTAAAAGACTGATTTTGTGCTCTAAGGGAATCTGATTTTTTAGAATATGTTGCAAGCCGATAAAAATTATGAAAATTTAACTGAAGGTAAACAATGATTTTAGGAATTTTGAGAGTTGGAATCGGATTAGTTTGATAAATAATCGATTAGATAAAAATCGCACAATATGGAATCTCCCATAATTCATAACTAATTATTGGAAAGTCGAAATAACAAAATTACAACGGCATTAGTCTCTAACAAATCATCCTCTATCTTGTGTTAAAATTGCATGACATTTTGTTTTGATTTCGGTATTTTCCGGAGGAGAGAGAGAAAATTGCAAAAATGATTGAATTTCTCTTTTAAATTTTGGGATAAGGTTCCAAATAAAATAATTTCAGGTTTATGACTGTATGTAGTCATGCTAACCATGTGACAATTTTATTTTAATTTTGGAAACCTTTATTATTTCTATTTGAGGTTATTTCATGTGTTAATTAAAGAAATTAGCTTATAATATGAATTAAAAGCTAAATTTCCAGAATAAATATTATCAAAATCATGAAATACCTTTCATAATGACTATGATATTTGGAAGTGTTTGGAGATAATGAACAAGTCATATGAAAATAGAAAATCCCGATAATGTCCTTGGAAAATCCTGCATTGGTGCATTTTGACCACTTTGCCCTTTGTAACACGTATGCCTTAGAGACCACTCCGGGGGGGGGGGTTGAAATTTTGGGTATGTCCGGACCACGGACCCCAGTTAACCTATATGAAAATAAAGTCAAATTAAAGGAAAACAGAAAATTGTAAAGCCCGGGGCCACGGACAGGTGTCCGGGGCCCGGACATTATTAGAAAACCTAAATTTTTAAAATTTAAAAAAATCCCGCCGCCGTCCGTGGGCGTCCGAGCTTACGGACAGGGAGTCCGGGACCCCGGACATGACATCCGTGGGTGCGGACCGCCCTCGGACGGCGGCGCGTTGAGGCTGTCCCGAAGGTGTTTTTGGCTCAATTTTATGGGTGTGTAGCCTGAAAGATGTACAAGACGTTAGTGATTGAAAGTTTTCAATTTGAATTCGAATTAAGCACGAAACTTGGTAAACAAGTTATTGGACAGAAGCTTAAACAAACAGCAATACAGAAGCGTAGAAGGGTTAGTTTGAGCCAAATTTTGAGGCAAGACTGATAATACCGTAGAGAATTAGGGAAGGGGAGTTTTCTACCTGTTTTACCTTCGGATTCACAACGATTCTTCACACCGGGATTCGTCGAGTGCTCCGTTGATGGCAGACCCGAAAGGGTTTTCGAACCAAGCTTCTGGTTGTTGGTTGTTCTTGCTGTTCTTCACGTTTTGGAGGTGGTTTGGTTGATGTTTGATGATTGTTGATGTGTTGGGAGTTGAAAAATGTGTTTAGATGGTGATTTCGGGGGATTTTTGATGTTATTTTGGTGCTTGGATGTGTAAAAACGTGGAGAGAGAGAGACTGTAACACCCGTCTCCACAAACACGATATAATCTCTCACGTAGCAATAATTAAAACGTCTCGCAGCGGAAAATAAATAACAATTACAAAACTCACTCGGGTGTCACCGGCCATTACTCGCCCATGCGAGCAACGTAGCCAAACTACATCCAACTTCAAACCCAAACAAACTGCTAACCGCAGTGTGATAACGAGAAACTCCTATACATCATACTAAGTCCATAACCATAAACATCGACAAGTGAGCGACTACCCAATCCTGAAAATACATAACCTTACCATAAGACCATACACCATCTTCATTGCTATACAACATCTCCAATTACCCTGTTCCTGCTCTTCAGCTCCGACAATGATCAACAACCTGTAATGGTGTAGTATCAGCGAT
Organism: Limonium bicolor; assembly: GCA_023374045.1. Lineage (NCBI taxonomy): Eukaryota > Viridiplantae > Streptophyta > Magnoliopsida > Caryophyllales > Plumbaginaceae > Limonium > Limonium bicolor. Next base: position 326,342,891 of record CM041776.1, on the reverse strand, counting down.
AGACGCTGAGTATGCCGGACCTGGACCCTAATGGTCACTTTCATTTTAACCATCTTATTATTAGATTGGTTTCATGCTTTTCCTTTTTACAGTTATAATCAAAACTGAAGCATAAACGTATAATATACATAATCAACCATCCAAATATCCATAAACATTAGTCATCCATCCAAACCAAACATTCATAGAATATTTCAAATAACATTTGTATATCGAACGTATCGAGCAATAACAATTTAATGTACCATGTACATTCGCCGTAGCGTACAGTTTTCATATTTAATTTACCTTAGCCTGTAGGCTCCATCCAACCATCAACACACAATAAAATAACCACAAGTATAACCAATGAACAACAAAGCGAAACAACGAGAATAATAAACAAGTATTAAGTCTCGTCCATAGTATTGTTCGCCACTGTTATAAGTCTCAATTGTTTTATGTGTCAGTTATACCTAGTGACAATGTCTCGTTAAAACGACATGTCTCTAGTTACCCATATATTATGGCGGGTCACCCACGGCAGTAGCCACTCCAACGGTAGAGTCTCCGACCAACGAGCCATTCTAGCTCACGGGAAATTTTCTTGATACTTACGGACCCGTACGCGGACATCCTGGTATCGTTTTTGTGATCACAGCGCGCACCAAGAGCCACATCCTCTTGGCTTTACTTCCATTCCATTAATTTGTTAATTATACCATCGCATCGCATTACCAAATTTTCTAACACAGCAGACTAAGGTCATTAGTCCAATCCGGAGTCTGTAAACTCGGATCCAGTGCTAGATACGAGAGCGGCGTATAGAAAGGCCAATGCTACGTATAAAAGTCTCAGATAATATGTATATGTTATTATCATAGTGCTACAACGTTTTACTTACGTTCCTTATATTTCATATAAGATAGCACCATAGACGCTAGTTCGTTTTATTTAATAGGTTCATATTACGAACCAATAATGTCTAATCCAAACAACAGTAAATGATAAGCAGCTATGAATATACAGTTCATGCATATTAATTACCACATTCAGACAAACAATCTTATCACAGATCACACACAGAAGTCTGAACTGAGGAAAGCCCTCAATGACAATCAGAGACACATAACAACATACAAGTTATATCAACCAAATCCGAGCCAAGGAGCAACCTTAGGACAACTCGGATCAAACCCCTTTACATACCGTTCCCCTGACTGTGTTACGGGTGGAGTATGAATCAGCAAGATCCTACGCTCCGTGTAATCCGCTAGCTCGTCAAGCGTCCTTGTCAGAAGTATACTCTTAACGGTAATAAAACTATAAGTCAGTCTCCATGACTAACTACATCCGGTATTTCCGAAATAAATAATAAGTAACCCCGAAAGTTTCACCCCTGTTTTCTACAGTTGTTTGTTACAGGTTTCTCTAAAACAGTCGGCTTTGTTACTTAGAAAGAACGCGTATGTCAAAAACATTCAACTGTTAAGTTTAATTCCTTATATTCTTTTAATCTTATCCACATCTAGTTTAGGTACGTAACCTATAGTTGCATGTATGCATGCATTCTTATATTATATTGCATTCTAAAATTCATAACTTATAGTTCGTAACTATATTTTTTTTTTTAAATAACCACCACCATTAAATCATATGGTTTTCAACCAAATATATATCCACCTTATATACATTATTCTTGTGTATGTAATATTTTTACCACGTAGGTAATTCTCATGAGTTTATAAACTCTTATATTTTATGTTACTTTATCATCTTTTATTAGATGATTATTCCCATTAGTTGTATTATATTATACAACTTATATTAAGATTATTATCCTAACATGTAACATTTTATGTTGTATAATTACAACTCCTAAGGTTTATTCCATAAACACCTTAGTTATAAATCTCATTTATTTATAGTTTGTCACATTATTTTATGTGAGTACCCTTCCTTATATTAATTCCATCTAAACCATATCATTGTCATAACATTTATACATTTAGACCAGTCTAAAATTCATTTTCCAACTCTTTTAATCGTATAGCCCTTAATTATTTAAATTCCGTTTTGACCACATAACATTATGTAATGTTATACCAATCTAATATATTGTATGATATTTTTATTCCCTTTAACTTAATATACCTATAGTTTTTTATACAAAACTATTTATTATTGCCTCTTAGGCACCATAAAACTTATTCTTTTCCTAAACCATAGTTTCCTTATTTACAAAATCACCCCTTTCTTTTTACCATGTTATATATACCATTTAATATAACATTTCTAACTTATAAAAGAGTATAACCTATGGTTATTTTTTGTAAATTTCGAACAGCCCTTGTGCTATTCTATAATTGCCATTTGGCCCTATTTATAACATATAGTTTACCATATCATTAAAACCATATCTTATACACATATCTTATAAATTCTCTTAATAATTCTAAAAATCTCCAAATTCCACCAAAGGGTTATAAATATCCTTATTAACCCATATATTTTCGATATTTACATTCCACCATCTATTTTTCTCCAAAGTGTCATAATGACATTATAACTATATATTATACATATATAGTTTATTTTAATTCCAAAATCCACCATCAAATAAATTCCTAAAAATTCCTAATAGCCCATGGGTGTTTAAAATACCATTGTACACCCTTTATTTTCGGTAATAACATATTTACCACATATGTTATAAAAATATTACTTAATACATCTTATTATAAACCTTAAATAAGTTATTAACTTATTATTTGGTCAAAACCTATCATATGGTCAAGGTTGACCACCTTAATATTTCCTTGACCACCAATTCCTTATAATTACGGTTTGCACCCAAACTTTCTAAAATTTACCATTTAACCCCAAAACTTTATAAAATCTTATAAACTTTATTTTAACCCTTTTTAACTCTAATTTTCGGCCTTATTATTCTAAAATCCCCAAATTTAATTTAATTACACCTAATACCCCATTTATTTATTTTCGGTAATGCATTTATACTACTTAAACTTAATTAAAAGCTTGTAAATGCATAAATAAAATGGCCTAAAATACATGGCCTTATTACAAACATTTGCTCACAAAATAAATTACACATAAATGTCCCAAAAATACATATAAATTTCGGCCTCACCACACACTTTTTATTTATTTACCAAACTTCCACATAATGTCTTAAATTTGACAATTATGCTTGTTTAATTAGTTATAAAATTTATTAAACCATTCTTTAAACGTTTTAAGGTCAAACAAGACCTTATTTCACCTCTTCACTCACGGCAATTAATATACACACACTTAAACTTGTGTTAATGTATCAAGTTAAGGTTTTAAGTGATTTATACCTTGATTTAGCTTAGGTAAAGCCTTGTTTGAGTTCGCCACCTTAAGGAGAAATTCTCCACAGCTTGTTTTACATGTTTTCAACAGAAACCAAGGCCTAGTTAGTCTCCAAGAAAGATCTAACCATAAGAAGTAATTTAATGTAAGATTTAAGGCAAAAATCACCTTAAAAATGCAAGGGAAGTTCTAAGTGGTTTCGACCTGAACCAAACACACCACAAGGTGTTAGATCCACCATATTGACATAGGAAATAGTTAGATCTCGAAATGCTACCTTGTTGTTAGGTTTTACCTTGGAAAAATGCCTTAAAAGAGGGTATTTCCTTTGGATCTCGGCCATCCTTGCTCCAAATGGCTAACCAACAGATTCCACATGAAAAGGAGAAGAAGATGAGGCTATGACCAAAGTTTCACAGCCGAACTTGAAGGGAATCAAAAGTTATGAGCTTAAAGCACATTTTTACCTTAAAATGAGATTTTGAGCAACCTTGGTCACTAAACTTGTTTCATTCGAATTTGACTGATGTTCTAACCTTAGAACACTGAGAATAAGCCATAGGAACTGATTAGTCACGAGATCTAAGCATAGGTGGTGAAGAGATGAAGAAAAAGAGTCAAAAACAAGCCTTAAACCATCATTTGGAAGCTTAGAAGTTGGATCTACCTTCTTAGCTGAGGAGCCACGGTTGGGAGAGCTTGAGAGAGTCTCAAAGGGGAGCTTCACCGATTGGAATGAAGCTAGGAGGAGAGATTGACTAGAATTGGTATTATTTGCTTAGAAAATGTAATTTAGATTAGTTTAATGTCACATTATTGGGGGTGACTCATCAAAGGGATAAGGAGGGGACATGAGGTCGGCTGGTGGTTGAGAAAGGAAGGCTCCACCGAATTTTGAGGCTGGTGAGTCAAATAATGGAGTTAATGGAGTGAATAAACAATTATAAAGCAAAAGTTAGTCCTTAATTTAAGGAAGCTTTTGGAATCTTGCTTATTTAATGTGCAAGTCACGAAATGGGAGCCTCCTAAGCTTGTATATGTCGAACTTATATGGTCTAAGGGGTCAACTTTGACCTCTTGACCAATCTTAGTCAATGTTGACTCATGTGGGCCCCCTTTTAGGGTTTTATTAATATTTTAATATTATATTTGTAAAAATTTGTAAAATTTGGAATTAAATTCCTAATATGATATAATGTGATATAATATCATATTTAAAGGTATTTACAACCTTTTAGCCCATTAAAAACCAATTCAGAAGACAATTTCACAAAAACGTGCTTTAAGGAGTTTTAGCGCACATTTTGTGTTGCCTGGTGTTTCTGAGCTTAGTTTTCTTTGACAACGGTTTTGTTGTGTCCCTTACATGATATTTGATCATGTAATTCAATTTTATATCATTTAGAGGTCATTTGATTTTTAAGGTTTTCCTAGAGCACCTTTTTGCCCTTTTTGACCTTGAAGCATGTAAATGCTTTTTCTTTGTGTTGGAGTGTTGTCCAACGGTTATAATATGTTTAATATTATGTTAATAGACTTAGGACAAATTTTTAGGTCCTAAGAAGTTCATTTGGGTATTCATTTACCCTTAACAGTCAAAGGGTGCAACATCTTGTTTTATGTTGACCACTGTTGTTCTCAGTTGATTTATAAGGCATGTTCAGGCCTTAATTAATGTGATTAAATATTTAATCCATGTTAAATAAGTTTGGGGTATTTCAGTCTACCCCCCTTAAAAAGACTTCGTCCCGAAGTCTCTTAATCAAATAGGTATGTATATAAATGTATAACTACCCATTGTTCCCATAATGTATATCTATGTGATATATCATTTACACACATCGTATTGCGCTTATACAGCACATAGCCATCACGTTGTGGCGTTAGTTCAATCATTATGGATATAGGTGATCCATCAGCACCATCATTTCCTATCAGTTCTACCAACCCTGACAACCTCCTTGAGGTGTCCATAACATTCCATTGTTCCACATTCCATATCTAATGATTCATTCGTATCTAGGCGATACCATATGTAATCATTCTATAAAGCAATATGAATACATATTACAAATAGCATAAGAAAAGTGTTACACACATGGTGTACATACAACATTCAAACAAGTATCTCATAAGATACATACATATAAGTGTACATCACACACAAACAAACCAAACAACGCACGCCCCGCGTACCAACCATAACCAACAAAATCAATTCACTGTATGCCATGCATACTAAATAATTCACATACTAACCCAAACAAACCTCGTATGCCCCGCACACCACCAATTCTTTGTATGCAATGCATGCTAATCGAACAAAATTTAGTGCACACATGTGCACAGCCAAGAGGCTCTACCCCCCTTAAAAAGGGTTACGCCCCCGTACCCCACAAGTATACAACAGCCGCTCAACAAGGAGCGCTGGATACTTGGCTCTCAAAGAGTTCTCCAACTCATGGATTATCCTCATATTAGAGAGACGGGTATAACTCTAGCCCTTCTGGGCTCCACAATTCGTAAGGGATGTGGCACTAAACAATTTGTGCTCTCTCCCAAATTCATTCTAATGGGCCCACTCGCTCCGTATGAGGTGTAGACCCATGAACACAGGCTGAATTTGCCTTTCTTTTTTTTTCATTGCTGTGAATCCACTTGTTTGGATCACTAGCATACTTGCGTGTGTCTTCTCTCATTGATATTCAGCCTGAGGTATAATATGACATTGGCCATTGTTAGTACTTAGTGCTCCTTGCACTTGTCTTGTAATACTAAGATGTACCAGCCTATATGTCTACAGAGATGACGCTTGTCATCCGTGTCTCCTGGTGGTTTTGTTCCGGAGTAACACACTGTTATAGTTCTTTTTTTTTTTCACACTCGTGTTGATATCATTTTCTTTTCGTTCCACTAGATTAATAACTGCACAAGTGCAATACCAAAACACTCAGTCATACAGAGTGTAGAGGCGTAAACGCTCAACAGCTAATATCTCATGAGTCTAACAGATAAGATGTGCGAATTATCCTGTGAGTGGTACATTCCAAATCCTTTGTTCTTTGCTTAAGGTATCTGCTATCATATAGCTTTATCTTTTCTCCTTGCGTAGTCACGCGTTTATATCCATATCATCTGATAGATTTCCTCTGGATTGCAAGCATTTGCTCCTTATGAGGGTTCTACATATTTTTCGTCCATAATGGGTTTTCCTGTTTTTTTTTTTTTTTTTTGCCTGTCCTTAAACTGTTCCTTTGTCTTCTCTGTATACTGTCCACTGTTCTCTGTTGAAGGTTCCTCTCCTTTTTTTTCCTAGCCCGTTGTTTTAACTGCGGCTCTTCTCGTCCATCTTCGAGGTAATCCTTCTTATGTCCGTAGAGTGGAGTTGACTACTTCTCGTTCCTAACACTACTTGTCTACTTGCATGGGGTACCGTACTGATACATTACTACTTACCCGACTAACTCATAAATAAGTCTGTCAGGCCCACATGCTCCTAACGGAGTGCGGTCGTCCCATGACTCGTTTAGTAAACTGGTAATGTCTGTCACACGGTTGTTGTGAAGTATTCTTTTGTCAATCTCCCTTTGATGGATATCCTCTTTTTTTTTTCTTCTTCTTTCTTCTTTTTTTTTGTCTTCTTTTTTTTTTTGCTTTTTTTTTTGTAATAGTTCGTGTTATCGGTTATCCTGTAATAAGTGTTATTGCCTTTGTGGCATCCGTGGTAATTCGTCATAGACTGGTATTATTCAACTCGGTGTAAATAAAATCCGTGCCATATTAGCAAACTTGTTTCTCTTTTTTTTTAATCTCATTGAGTACAACACATTTTCCTTTTTCTCCCTGTTTTTTTTATCATATCCATCCATAGTTCATATCCGTCCCCTCATCCATGTAATTGGATGCATTGCAGATTGCGTAATAGCTTGAGCAACTTGGCTCTTCACTTCCCAACCATCCTCACTGACGGTGGTGCATCTACAAAGGGTATGCTTGTCCATAAGGACTAAACATTTATCACTGGTAGTGATTAGCATTAAATGCGGGTATACACTGTTGGTATTTGGCTATAAGCCTTCTGAAACTTCCTCGAACGTTTAAACTGGTGTGGTTTACAGTCGTAGTGGCTGTATAATTTCTCCAGTTGCGGTGGTCGGACTGAAGTCCTTCCAAGGTCGCAGGTTTCTAATCTCAAGGTTTGAATGAAAAGTTTGAAAAACAGTTTTTTTTATATAAAGGTTAAAAGTAGTAGTCGTTGCAGTTGCATTTGCAGTAGTTGTTACTGTTGCTGTCGCTGCACTTGCTGTAGCAAGTGCGCAAGGCAGATGGAAATTTCAGTGGTTTTGTCATAGCGCTTGCAATAGCAAGTGCGCCATGCAGGTGGAAATTCTGGTTCAGTAATTCCCGGTCTCATTGACTCAGTGTCATTTAGTATGGCTACACGATAATGTAAGTCTTAACATCCTGTTCATATATACTATCCTTCAAGGTTCAAAGCTTATTGGTACTGAGTACACACAACTAATCCCAAAGTCTTACACGAAAGGCGAGTGGTCAATGACACACTCCCACATACTTATAACATAGCTCCTTCTAACATTCAAAGTAAGCACACATAGTAAGTAAAAGTCTTCCACCAGCGGTCTCATGGAGTATGGGTACTCATGCCCTATCTACTCCCTTGCCCTTCTAGGCTTCAGTATCAGCAGATGTCTAGCCATCCTGACCGCCTCGTGGTACTCCAGATCCTCCAGCTGAGGTCTTCTGAGTATTCTTTGGTGGCCTGTAATTACGGCTCTCTGGATTCATCCAGCATTCGAATTCCCTATGGCCTTCTTTGTGGCAGCACTGACATTCGACTTTGCGGCCTTCGCAGTCGACCCCTGGGTGGTCCTTCCCACAACGCTTACAGTAAAAATGGCGCTGGGGCTGTCTGGTGCCTATGGTAGTAATTAAGTTTAAGTTAAAATCTGATGGTATAACGGTTAAGATTATATTTGACTTAAGAGGTAGGTGTTCTCACCCTTAGGAGGTGCGGATCTCAGAGGCTTAGCATCAATAGCTGGGCCGGTCAACCGAAGGATGGGCTCTTTTCCTTTTTCCCTTGTGACCCTGTTGCCCTTTCTTTTGGAAAAACTTTCTGTTTAAATGTTTCGGGTCAGTATTTATAAGATATTTAGCATGGTAAACAATCTAGAGTGGGATAAGTCCTTACTTTCCCTTTTTCTTGCCTCCTCCTGGAGATGCTCCTCCACCCTCAGACTCTCCCTCAGGGTTCTTCCTTTTCTTGGCCCCGAGAGTCTCTTCCCGAGTCTGGAGCATTAGCTCCGTCCTCGAGGCAGCCTCATTAGACTCCTGGAATCTCCTTGGTAAGTTCTCACAACGTTATGCGGTACTGTAGTAAGTAAGGAATTTTATGGCTTTCATGTTAGCACCTGGATGGTAGTGTAGAGGGTAGCACCCATCGCCATCTGAATGCGAAATAATAGTCCTCCCCGGAACTTCTCGACCTTCACGGTCTCTGAGTAATCTACACCGGGAATGAAGTCCAGCTGACCAATGAATCGAGCGTAATACTCATCCACGGTCAGACTTCCTTGGGTCAATGTTTCAAACTCATGGCGCTTCTTCAGTTTGAGGTGCGCCGGGTAGTATTTTCCTCTCAGTAATTCTACAAAGGCAACCCACGAAAAGTCGGGCGTAGCCAGGTGCTGGTCCTTGACCAACCTCCACCAAGTGCTGGCTGCATCCTTCAGATGGAAAGCAGCAATGGCGACCCTCTTGTCGTCGGGTACTTGTAAGGCTTCAAAAGCTTTCTCATGTTCAACAATGTAACGCTCCAAAGCTACGGGGTCTGGTTCCCCTGAATACGTAGGTGGTCGGGTCTCGCTAACTGACTTCGGTCAGTTCGTTTCCCTGGGCTGTGGCGGGTGGGCTGGTGCTCCTCCTATCTGAGTACCCAGCTGTGCAAGAACGGCTGTAACCGTCTCAGCAACTCCTGTAATGTCGGGGTCACCGCCTCCACCTCTTCCAGTACCACGCCCTCTAGTTCCACCAGACATCTGTAGTACAGTATGTCACATAAATACTCGGTAAATTACCGTACACAACCAATAGATATTAAGTTGCCTTAAAGGCTAACCTGTCACGCAATTTGCGTTTCTAGACATAATATCTCTTAAGACGAATCGTCTCGTACTTCCCGAACGTTTCCCAATATTTCCCAAGTCCTAAGCTCACTGTCTTAACCTACTTTCTCGTCATCAGAGCGGTACTCCGCTCTGATACCACTTTTGTAACACCCTCTCCACAACACGATATAATCTCTCACGTAGCAATAATTAAAACGTCTCGCAGCGGAAAATAAATAACAATTACAAAACTCACTCGGGTGTCACCGGCCATTACTCGCCCATGCGAGCAACGTAGCCAAACTACATCCAACTTCCAAACCAAACAAACTGCTAACCGCAGTGATAACGAGAAACTCCTATACATCATACTAAGTCCATAACCATAAACATCGACAAGTGAGCGTCTACCCAATCCTGAAAAATACATAACCTTACCATAAGACCATACACCATCTTCATTACTATACAACATCTCCAATTACCCTGTTCTTGCTCTTCAGCTCCGACAATGGTCAACAACCTGAAATGGTGTAGTATCAGCGATAGACGCTGAGTATGCCGGGCCTGGACCCTAATGGTCACTTGTCATTTTAACCATCTTATTATTAGATTGGTTTCATGCTTTTCCTTTTTACAGTTATAATCAAAACTGAAGCATAAATGTATAATATACATAATCAACCATCCAAATATCCATAAACATTAGTCATCCATCCAAACCAAACATTCATAGAATATTTCAAATAACATTTGTATATCGAACGTATCGAGCAATAACAATTTAATGTACCATGTACATTCGCCGTAGCGTACAGTTTTCATATTTAATTACCTTAGCCTTGTGGCTCCATCCAACCATCAACACACAATAAAATAACCACAAGTATAACCATGAACAACAAAGCGAAACAACGAGAATAATAAACAAGTATAAGTCTCGTCCATGGTTTGTTCGCCACTGTATAAGTCTCAATTGTTTTAGTTGTTCAGTTATACCTAGTGACAATGTCTCGTTAAAACGACATGTCTCTAGTTACCCATATATTATGGCGGGTCACCCACGGCAGTAGCCACTCCAACGGTAGAGTCTCCGACCAACGAGCCATTCTAGCTCACGGGAAATTTTCTTGATACTTACGGACCCGTACGCGGACATCCTGGTATCGTTTTTGTGATCACAGCGCGCACCAAGAGCCACATCCTCTTGGCTTTACTTCCATTCCATTAATTATTTAATTATACCATCGCATCGCATTACCAAATTTTCTAACACAGCAGACTAAGGTCATTAGTCCAATCCGGAGTTGTAAACTCGGGATCCAGTGTTAGATACGAGAGCGGCGTATAGAAAAGGCCAATGCTCCGTATAAAAGTCTCAGATAATATGTATGTTTTATCATAGTGCTACAACGTTTTACTTACGTTCCTTATATTTCATATAAGATAGCACCATAGCCGCTAGTTCGTTTTATATATATTGGTTCATATATACGAACCATACTGTTAACTCAACAACAGTAATAAGCAGCTATATAATATTCATGCATATTAATTATCACATTCAGACAAACAATCTTATCACAGATCACACAGAAGTCTGAACTGAGGAAGCCCTCAGACAATCAGAGACACATAACAACATACAAGTTATATCAACCAAATCCGAGCCCAAGGAGCAACCTTAGGACAACTCGGATCAAACCCCTTTACATACCGTTCACCCTGATGTGTTACGGTGGAGTATGAATCAGCAAGATCCTACGCTCCGTGTAGTCCGCTAGCTCGTCAAGCGTCCTTGTCAGAAGTATACTCTAAACGGTAATAAACTATAAGTCAGTCTCCATGACTAACTACATCCGGTATTTCCGAATAATAAGTAACCCCGACAGTTCACCCCTGTTTTCTACAGTTGTTTGTTACAGGTTTCTAAAACAGTCGGCTTTGTTACTTAAAACGCGTACGTCAAAACATTCAACTGTTAAGTTTAATTCCTTATATTTCTTTTAATCTTATCCACATCTAGTTTAGGTACGTACCTATAGTTGCATGTATGCATGCATTCGTATATATATTGCATTCTAAATTCATAACTTATAGTTCGTAATTATTTTATTTTTTTTTAAATAACCACCACCATTAAATCATATGGTTTTCAACCAAAATATATACCACATATACATTATTCTCGTGTATGTACATATATTTTTACCACGTAGGTAATTCTCATGAGTTTCAATACTCTTATATTTTATGTTACACTTTATCATCTTTTATTAGATGATTATTCCCATTAGTTGTATTATTATACAACTTATATTAAGATTATTATCCTAACATGTAACATTTTATGTTGTATAATTACAACTCCTAAGGTTTATTCCATAAACACCTTAGCTTATAAATCTCATTTATCTATAGTTTGTCACATTTTTTTATGTGAGTACCCTTCCTTATACTAATTCCATTAAACCACCTTAATACCATATAATTGTCATAACATTTATGACATTGTAGACCATAGTCTAAAATTCATTTTCCAACTCTTATTAATTCGTATAGCCCCTGAATTTATTTAAATTCCCTTTTTTTGACCACATGACATTATGTAATGTTATACCAAAATGCTAATATCATTTGGTATGATATTTTTATTTCCTTTAACTCATAACCTATAGCCTATAGTTTTTATACAAAACTATTGTATATTGCCTCATAGGCATATATTAAACCTTATACTTTTCCTTAAACCATAATTTCCTTTATTTACCAAATCACCCCTTTCTTTTTACCATGTTATATATACCATTCAATACAACATTTCTAACTTATAAAAGAGTATAACCCATGGTTATTTTTTGTAAATTTCGAACAGCCCTTGTGCTATTCTATAATTGCCATTTGGCCCTATTTATAACATATAGTTTACCATATCATTAAAACTATATTTTATACACATAACTTATTAAATTTTCTTAATAATTCTAAAAATCTCCAAATTCCACCAAAGGGTTATAAATATCCTTATTAACCCATATACTCTCAATATTTACCATTCCACCATCTATTTTTCTCCAAAGTGTCATAATGACATTATAACTATATATTATACATATATAGTTTATTTTTAATTCCAAAATCCACCAATTAAATTCCTAAAAATTCCTAATAGCCCATGGGTGTTTAAAATACCATTTTACACCCTTAATTTTCGGTAATAACATATTCACCACATATGTTATAAAAAAAATATTACCATTAAATACATAACCTATTATAAAACCTTAAATAAGTTATCTAACTTATTTATTTTGGTCAAAACCTAGCATATGGTCAATGTTGACCACCTTAATATTTCCTTGACCACCAATTCCTTATAATTACGGTTTAGTACCCAAACTTTCTAAAATTCACCATTTAACCCCAAAACTTTATAAAATCTTATAAACTTTATTTTAACCCCTTTTTAACTCTAATTTTCGGCCTTATTATTCTAAAATCCCCAAATTTAATTTAATTACACCTAATACCCCATTTATTTTCGGTAATGCATTTATACTACTTAAACTTAATTAAAAGCTTGTAAATGCATAAATAAAATGGCCTAAAATACATGGCCTTATTACAAACATTTGCTCACAAATAAATTACACATAAATGTCCCAAAAATACATATAAATTTCGGCCTCACCACACACTTTTTATTTATTTACCAAACTTCCACATAATGTCTTAAATTTGACAATTATGCTTGTTTAATTAGTTATAAAATTTATTAAACCATTCTTTAAACGTTTTAAGGTCAAACAAGACCTTATTTCACCTCTTCACTCACGGCAATTAATATACACACACTTAAACTTGTGTTAATGTATCAAGTTAAGGTTTTAAGTGATTTATACCTTGATTTAGCTTAGGTAAAGCCTTGTTTGAGTTCGCCACCTTAAGGAGAAATTCTCCACAGCTTGTTTTACATGTTTTCAACAGAAACCAAGGCCTAGTTAGTCTCCAAGAAATATCTAACCATAAGAAGTAATTTAATGTAAGATTTAAGGCAAAAATCACCTTAAAAATGCAAGGGAAGTTCTAAGTGGTTTCGACCTGAACCAAACACACCACAAGGTGTTAGATCCACCATATTGACATAGGAAATAGTTAGATCTCGAAATGCTACCTTGTTGTTAGGTTTTACCTTGGAAAAATGCCTTAAAAGAGGGTATTTCCTTTGGATCTCGGCCATCCTTGCTCCAAATGGCTAACCAACAGATTCCACATGAAAAGGAGAAGAAGATGAGGCTATGACCAAAGTTTCACAGCGAACTTGAAGGGAATCAAAAGTTATGAGCTTAAAGCACATTTTTACCTTAAAATGAGATTTTGAGCAACCTTGGTCACTAAACTTGTTTCATTCGAATTTGACTGATGTTCTAACCTTAGAACACTGAGAATAAGCCATAGGAACTGATTAGTCACGAGATCTAAGCATAGGTGGTGAAGAGATGAAGAAAAAGAGTCAAAAACAAGCCTTAAACCATCATTTGGAAGCTTAGAAGTTGGATCTACCTTCTTAGCTGAGGAGCCACGGTTGGGAGAGCTTGAGAGAGTCTCAAAGGGGAGCTTCACCGATTGGAATGAAGCTAGGAGAGAGAGATTGACTAGAATTGGTATTATTTGCTTAGAAAATGTAATTTAGATTAGTTTAATGTCACATTATTGGGGGTGACTCATCAAAGGGATAAGGAGGGGACATGAGGTCGGCTGGTGGTTGAGAAAGGAAGGCTCCACCGAATTTTGAGGCTGGTGAGTCAAATAATGGAGTTAATGGAGTGAATAAACAATTATAAAGCAAAAGTTAGTCCTTAATTTAAGGAAGCTTTTGGAATCTTGCTCATTTAATGTGCAAGTCACGAAATGGGAGCCTCCTAAGCTTGTATATGTCGAACTTATATGGTCTAAGGGGTCAACTTTGACCTCTTGACCAATCTTAGTCAATGTTGACTCATGTGGGCCCCCTTTTAGGGTTTTATTAATATTTTAATATTATTTTAAAAATTTGTAAAATTTGGAATTAAATTCCTAATATGATATAATGTGATATAATATCATATTTAAAGGTATTTACAACCTTTTAGCCCATTAAAAACCAATTCAGAAGACAATTTCACAAAAACGTGCTTTAAGGAGTTTTAGCGCACATTTTGTGTTGCCTGGTGTTTCTGAGCTTAGTTTTCTTTGACAACAGTTTTGTTGTGTCCCTTACATGATATTTGATCATGTAATTCAATTTTATATCATTTAGAGGTCATTTGATTTTTAAGGTTTTCCTAGAGCACCTTTTTGCCCTTTTGACCTTGAAGCATGTAAATGCTTTTTCTTTGTGTTGGAGTGTTGTCCAACGGTTATAATATGTTTAATATTATGTTAATAGACTTAGGACAAATTTTTAGGTCCTAAGAAGTTCATTTGGGTATTCATTTACCCTTAACAGTCAAAGGGTGCAACATCTTGTTTTATGTTGACCACTGTTGTTCTCAGTTGATTTATAAGGCATGTTCAGGCCTTAATTAATGTGATTAAATATTTAATCCATGTTAAATAAGTTTGGGGTATTTCAGAGACGGCTGCCTTCTTTGAGAGTCTAGGGTTCTTGAGGTTCTGATTTGATCATGGGATAAGGTTCCTTATATAGGCTTCCTTAAAGATAGAAAAATCCGGTAAAAACCGAGATTTACCGATGTTTTAGCTCAAGGGCTTCCAAAAGGAATTTGATTATGAAATTTCACACATGGGTAAAGGATGATATTTCTGATTTTTCTAAAGTGGAATCGAATTTTTTGGATATTGGAATATTTTTAAATTCAATTTCTCGTCAGATTCAATCAGAAATTGCTAGAAAATTATTGGAAATTCGAAAAATCAAAATTCCAACGCCATTATGCTTCAGATGTCATCCTCTATCATGGGTTAAAATTTCAAAGCATTTTGAATTGATTTGACCCTTATTTGGAGGAGAGAGAAAGCATATAGGGGGCTTAGGAGCCTTGAAAAATTACGAAAATGCCCCTGGAAATGACTAAGCTGTCCCTAGTACTCTTAAATGTGCCGATCGAACTGGGAACCCTCGCTACTAGCCTATTAGTAGAGACTCTCTTCCGGGGGTTAAAATTTTGGGTATAACAGATTGCCCCCCGTCAACTAGACTTTGTAATGGAAATGAAAGGCTAGTTGATGCTTGAGTGATACCCCAAAATTTTGGATCTTAAAAGACCACACGTGCAATCCGACAAGTTGCGTCGAGCTATTCTAAGGCGCTGACTACCTATGAGTAAAGTGGAAGGGTGTCGAGCGGTTCTAAGGCGTCGACCACCTAAAGGCAATAATGAAGTAATGTCAGACTATTCTAAGGCGCCGACTACCTATAAGGATGATATGATGTCAAGCTATTCTAAGGCGTTGACTACCCATAATGAATGAGATGATGTCAAGCTATTCTAAGGCGTTGACTACCTATCAGTGATTGAAAATTGGTGTTGGGTCGAGTTCTTCTATTTGGGTGAGTTCTGCTGCTCTAGTGAGTTCTGCTGCTCTGGTGAATCTGAATCTTTGGCTGAGAATCTGTATCTCTGAAGAGTCTGTACCTTCGGCTGAGAATCTGTATCCCTGAAGAATCTGTATCTTCGGCTGAGAATCTGTATCCCTGAAGAATCTGTATCTTCGGGGTGAGAATCTGTATCCCTGAAGAATCTGTATCTTCTGATCGGGTGAGAATCTGTATCTCTGAAGAATCTGTATCTTCGGGGTGAGAATCTGTATCTCTGAAGAATCTGTATCTTCGGGGTGAGAATCTATATCTCTGGTCTATGATGAGGAGTCTCGCACTGAAGAAGATGCATGGTCTCGCAATGAAGAAAATGATGGGTCTCGCACTGTTGAAGATGGTGGGTCTCACACTGAAGTCTCGTACTAAACGGATGAAGGAAAAGCTGGATCTCGCACTGATTCTAGAAAATGCAGGGCCTCGCCCTAATTTTGGGTCTCGAACTAAAAATGAGTTAGGAAGATAATGGTCTCACGCAAATGATGAAAACTGATTATTGGAGTGCCAAACATGGCAATGATGATAAGATGTATGCAATCAAAATATATGAAAGATACTCGTTCAAAACAGGAAACTGTTGGAAAAGGTGGCAATGTTGAGGTGTTATGCAAAAGTTGTAAAATGCAACTAAAGTGTTTGTTGGAAGCTAGCCCAAAACAAGGAACTATTGAAAAATGTGTTAAACATGGCAATGCTTCTGAAAAACTCTGCTGAAAAAGGAAAGTGAAATAATCATTTCCTGACTAAAAATTTCAAATCTGCAATTTGTTTCTTAGAAAATGAACATGCCGTTGGTGGAAGTGTATGGTGTTTGTTGTGGTGCTTGTGATAGACCTGGGACTGTGTTGTGATTTTGGATGGTGGTCAGGGTTATGACGGGTTTGATGTTTTTGTGGAGGTAAGGCTAATGACGGGCTTGAGAGTGTGTGTGTGGTGTGGGGGGCTTATGTGTGCCTGTGGTGGGATGGTGGTGCTCAAGCTTTGGGTTTCAATTGGTGTTGACATGGCAATTGTTGGAACCAACAATTTCCCCCAGTATTTTTTCCTTAGGACAATCTGAGCTAGAGTTCATGGCAATCGATCAGAACGATCGATTGCCCCCAGTATTTTATTTGATTAAACGTGCGAATGAGTCTCGTCCTCACAGGGTCAAGGATTATGTTTTGATGTGGTGCTTCCTAACCTACACTCAGCGTGTTTGATGCTTGTACTTGTTTCCTGGTCGGGGTCACAACTTCTAGACCATTGAATTTGACATTTGGTGGATTTACGCATTCGATCTGTTACTTTCACGTGATTAGATACACAACTATCAAGTCGGAAGTCTTTAAAGCTAACAACGAGGCCATAGGGTGTGATGAAAGACGACGGGATCATGGAAGAATATTTGAGGTATGTGGAGCTTAAATGGGTGACCGAAGCTGCAACTTGTGTCTTCTCTCAGATTCATCTTCCTTGTCTTGAAGTCGTCTAGCTGCTTCATGTTGACGTTGTTTTCGAGCTTCTGGACCTGGACTTTTGAAGTTGTCTTTTACACCATTTCTCTTTTTGTCATTTGGATTTCTTCGAGGCACTTCGGGTTTGCCTTTTTGTTTTATCCTTTCTTGACTTTGCCTTCGGGGTTCTTGTGTTTCCTGGTTTTGGGTTTCAAGAACTGTTTTGATGTGAGCTCTTTAGATCCTGTGTCACTCTGGGACAATTTGCGGATCACTTCGTCATGCTGATAGCGGCGCTGCTTCTTTGGACTAATGAGAATGTTATATGAGAGTCTGACTCCTCGCTCCCTTTGGTCACCGGGTCGGACATTTATCATTGGCTGGGTTTTTTGTGGAGTTCATAATATTAGAAAGGGATTATGAAAGGCTCAGCGGGGGTGCCTAGGGTTTAACATCAGGGTTCACAAGCTTTTGGCTATGTGGTGTTGTACCTAGGTGCTTCATCATTCCTGAAAGTTGTGTATCCGCTCTTTGTTACTTTTCGCAGGTCTAAGAGTAAATTTACAAATTATCTCCTTCGGTTGGAGTTATGCCGTTTACCTCACCTTTGAATGTGGTCTCACCGGAGTCGTGTAAAAATGACACGCTCGTTCACTCATGGTCTTTCCACTCAAGACACTCTCGTGAATTTCACTCAGAGACTAGTTCACACGCTTAAACGAAAGATTAAAGACGACGATCCTGAGCTCAGATTGCCCCCGGTATCGATTTGGGGTTTATGACAACACTTAAACAGATGTGGATTTGGAATGCTTTGTGGATGTTTTGAGATAGACTGTGGTGTATGGACGGACATGTTCACCCTTTTTAGAAACAACAGATAAGTCGTTCTATTCTGTTGTCAGAAAATAATTATTTCATGATCCCTTTTCTTGAAAAACAACTTTTTTGTTTTGTTAAATGAATGCACAAAAAATTCACAAATGGAACTATGCTATAATTCACAAATGGAAAGATAACATCAAAAATTGTAATCTTAGTAAAACTACCTAAAATGATAAAGGAAGCTAGCTACCATAAGAGTTGAAAAGCGACTGAGAAAAGAAAACTACTTAAATTGAGAAAAATTCTAATGTTGGATTGTCTGACCCAACGTACTGAAGACTCGAGCTCTCGACCGTTGGGACACCCTTGAGATGACCGTGATTGTCTTCTTTCTGAACTCCGAGTAGCTCCGCAAAATGTCTGAACTAGGAATGCCTATGGGTTTGTAGGAGGAACTAGGGCCTGAATCTCTTCCAAACTGAGAAGGGAAGTGCATGGGCTAGAGTGATCCCTAGGTTAGAACGGATGTGTGGGCCTGAATACCCTTACCGTGGAAGTGGAGCACACGGGCCGAAGGAAGCCGCATGGATTGTGAATGGGCCTCTAGGCCGAGAGAGAAATCTTGAAGCCTATGATTCGTTTGATGACCATGTTGGGTCTTGAGGCCAGAAACTAGAATGAATGGGTTGCGCAAACTATCTGGGATTCGAATGTTTTATGTTATGGGCCGAAATTTTGGATTGAGAGCAAAGTTCGTGGGCCAAAACTATGAATTGGTCTGTGGGCCCAGATGAAGTGAGTTATGAGTGCGGTACTCAGAATATTTTGAGAATTTGGCACCTGGGCCAGAATGTGTTCGGGCTAGAAATAGGGCGCATGGGCCGAAATGATTTTTAAACCATGTCCTAGATGTGAATTGGAATTTGGGCCAAGTAATTCTGATTGGGCCTAGAAGATGATACCTATATCTAGGACTTTGGGCCAAAGCCCAGGTGGAAAGTCTTCCTGGACTAGAATAAACCTTGAAACGGAAAGGCCTGATGGATTTTTACGAACTGCTTGAGGTGGATTTGTTTTTCATGGGCCTAGAACTAAATGGATAATTCAAATTGGGCCAGAAGAGAAATCACCTAAGTCTAAGCTTTTGGGCCGAAGCCCGAATGACTCACATATTAAACCAAACAGGACCTCTAGGCCGCAAACAAATAGAGCCGCCAATTCGGGCTGGGCTAGGTTAATGTAGGAGAAGTTCCTATCAATCTGTAGGCTGGGTAATGGGCCGATCATACTAGCAGACAAGGCCCACACAAATTCAACATGTCCTCACTAGACGTTTAAACCCAAACGGGTATGGATCGATCCGGAGAGGTGCTTGGGGCGCTAGCCCAGGTCACCACAAAGGAATAGGGCTTACACGCTATTCTCTTTGGGCTTCCCCACTTTTTTCACATCACCTGAAGGTGTGTGTCTACGGTCGGGTCTTTGACTGACCAAACAATGGGCTAGGTAAGGGTACTGCCAGGAAAATGCTTGGGGCTAAAGCCCAGGTATTAAGGGGGTGTGGTTAGACGACACCCTCCTCTTTTCCCCCACTTATTCACATCACCTAAAGGGTGTGAGTCCCTGACAAGGGACCCTTAAACGGGTCCCGGGGTGAAGCTGGTTTATGTGGACCCTCGCTCTCATATGATGCAAAAGTGTAGAAATCTAAATTGCGCACAAAAGAAAACAAACAATATAATAAAAGCCATAAATAAACAATTATTCAAGTTAAGCCCTCTTTCTTAAAAATAAACAAGTTAAAATTAAGAAGTTTGTCCCCAGCAGAGTCGCCAGTCTGTGAGCCTCGATTTTAAACCCTATCCTATGTGGATTAACTTGATTGGGATCTAATCGGGTTTTAGGTCCACTTATAGCCTAAGATTAATAACTATGTCATATAATAATAATTATTAAAACCTAAGCTAGCTCACTGGAACCTATTATGAGTCACCTGATTTTAACCTAGATCAAATTAGGAAAGGAGAGTTCGGGTTCGGGGGCTTGATATTCGACTTAATTAGGGTTCAAATTACTTTCATTACCCTTCCTAGGTCGTTTTTCCTCTACTTGGTTCAATTACGGCTTTCTACAAAGTTGTTTTTAACCTAGGTGCGCGCTTCTGTTTTTTTATTTTTTAACGTTTTTTGACAGAAAATTAAAGTGGAAATTAAAATTACCAAAACTAGGGTTTCGGAGGCAGAATTAGGTCAAATTTTGTTTCCGTCCGTAGCCACGGACCTAATGTCCGAGACCACGGACCCCAGTTAACCTATATGAAAATAAAAGTCGAATTAAACAGAAAACAGAAAATTGTAAAGTCCGGGGCCACGGACAGGCTGTCCGTGGGCCCGGACATTATTAGAAAACCTAAATTTTTAAAATTTAAAAAAACCCCGCCGCCGTCCGTGGGCGTCCGAGCTTACGGACAGGGAGTACGGGACCCCGGGCATGACGTCCGTGGGTGCGGACCGCCCTCGGACGGCGGCGTTGAGGCTGTTCCCGAAGGTGTTTTTGGCTCAAATTTTATGGGTGTGTAGCCTGAAATATGTACAAGACGTTAGTGATTGAAAGTTTTCTATTTGAATTCAAATTAAGCACGAAACTTGGTAAACAAGTTATTGGACAGAAGCTTAAACAAACAGCGATACAGAAGCGTAGAAGGGTTAGTTTGAGCCCAAATTTTGAGGCAAGACAGATAATACCGTAGAGAATTAGGGAAGGGGAGTTTCTACCTGTTTTACCTTCGGATTCACAACGATTCTTCACACCGGGATTCGTCGAGTGCTCCGTTGATGGCAGACCCGAAAGGTTTTCGAACCAAGCTTCTGGTTGTTGGTTGTTCTTGCTGTTCTTCACGTTTTGGAGGTGGTTTGGTTGATGTTTGATGATTATTGATGTGTTGGGAGTTGAAAAATGTGTTTAGATGGTGATTTCGGGGGATTTTTGATGTGATTTTGGTGCTTGGATGTGTAAAAACGTGGAGAGAGAGAGACGGCTGCCTTCTTTGAGAGTCTAGGGTTCTTGAGGTTCTGATTTGATCATGGGATAAGGTTCCTTATATAGGCTTCCTTAAAGATAGAAAAATCCGGTAAAATCGAGATTACCGACGTTTTAGCTCAAGGGCTTCCAAAAGGAATTTGATTATGAAATTTCACACATGGGTAAAGGATGATATTTCTGATTTTTCTAAAGTGGAATCGAATTTTTTGGATATTGGAATATTTTTAAATTCAATAGCTCGTCAGATTCAATCAGAAATTGCTAGAAAATTATTGGAAATTCAAAAAATCAAAATTCCAACGCCATTATGCTTCAGATGTCATCCTCTATCATGGGTTAAAATTTCAAAGCATTTTGAATTGATTTGACCCTTATTTGGAGGAGAGAGAAAGCCTATAGGGGGCTTAGGAGCCATGAAAAATTACGAAAATGCCCCTGGAAATGACTAAGCTGTCCCTAGTACTCTTAAATGTGCCGATCGAACTGGGAACCCTCGCTAATAGCCTATTAGTAGAGATTCTGGGTTCGATCCCCAGCAGAGTCGCCAGTCTGTGAGCCTCGATTTTAAACCCTATCCTATGTGGATTTAGTTGATTAGGATCTAATCGGGTTTTAGGTCCACTTATAACCTAAGATTAATAACTATGTCGTATAACAATAATTATTAAAACCTAAGCTAGCTCACTGGAACCTATTATGAGTCGCCCCCTAATTTTGACCTAGATTAAATTAGGAAAGGAAAGTTCGGGTTCGGGGGCTTGATATTCGACTTATTTAGGGTTCAATTACTTTCATTACCCTTCCTAGGTCGTTTTTCCTCTACTTGGTTTATTTACGGCTTATTACGAGTCATTTTAACCTAAGTGCGCGAGCTCCTGTTTTTTTGTGTTTTTTAGCATTTTTTGACAAAAAATTAAAGTGGAAATTAAAATTACCTAAACTAGGGTTTCGGAGGCAGAATTAGGTCGAATTTTGTTTCCGTCCGTAGCCACGGACCTAATGTCTGAAACCACGGACCCCAGTTAACCTAATTACACAGAAAAGTCAAATTTAAACAGAAACAAGATTTTGAAAAGTCCGGGGCCACGGACAGGACGTCCGTGGGCCCGGACATGTTTTATAAAACCCTAAATTCTGAAAATAAAAATATCCTGCCACCATCCGGGGGCGTCCGGGACCCCGGACATAGCGTCCGTGGGTGCGGACCGACCTCGGACGGCGGCGTTGAGGCTGTTCCCGGCGGTGTTTTTGGCTCAAAATTTATGGGTACGTAGCCTGAAAGATTCTAAACATGTTAGTGATCAAAAGTTTTCAATTTGACTACGAATTAAGGACGAAACTTATTGAACAAGTTAGTGGACAGAAACGCAAACGAACCTTAATTCAGAAGCAAAGAAAAGTTAGTTCGAATAGGGAATTTCAACCAGAAGCGTATTGTGATCAGTGGAGTTAAAGAATTCGAATTCTAACCTGTTTTGGCTTCGGGATTTAGTTGTTCCTTCACGTCGGGAAACTTCGAACGCGTCGTTGGTAGCCGATCTGGTTCAACTTTGACCCGAGTTTCTGATTTCTTCTTCCTTTTATGATTAAGGACGGTTTGCTTCTGATTTTTTGGTGTTTTGGGTGCTTGGAAGTTCAATAGGAAAAGAAAGGATGAGTTTTTGGTGATTTTGGGGTGATTTCTGCAGTGTTCCGGTATTGATTTGAGGCTTGGAAGTGTAAAAACGTGGGAAGAAGGTTCGTGGTTGTGTTCTCTGACTTTGGTGGTGTTCTCCCCCTTTTGCCCTAGTTCGTTCTTGGGGGGTCCTTTTATAGAAAGAGCATGGTCAAATTGATAGAGCAAGATCTTTATCTAAAAGACTGATTTTGTGCTCTAAGGGAATCTGATTTTTTATAATATGTTGCAAGCCGATAAAAATTATGAAAATTTAACTAAAGGTGAAGAATGATTTTTAGGAATTTTGAGAGTTGGAATCGGATTAGTTTGATAAATAATCGATTAGATAAAAATCGCACAATATGGAATCTCCCATAATTCATAACTAATTATTGGAAAGTCGAAATAACGAAAGTCCAACGGCATTAGTCTCTAACAATCATCCTCTATCTTGTGTTAAAATTGCGTGACATTTTGTTTTGATTTCGGTATTTTCTGGAGGAGAGAGAAAATTGCAAAAATGATTGAATTTCTCTTTTAAATTTTGGGATAAGGTTCCAAATAAAATAATTTCAGGTTTATGATTGTATGTAGTCATGCTAACCATGTGACAATTTTATTTTAATTTTGGAAACCTTTTATTATTTCTATTTTGAGGTTATTTCATGTGTTTTAAAAAGAATTAGCTTATAATATGAATTAAAAGCTAAATTTCCAGAATAAATATTATCAGAAAATCATGAAATACCTTTCATAATGACTATGATATTTGGAAGTGTTTGGAGATAATGAACAAGTCATATGAAAATAGAAAACCCCGATAATGTCCTTGGAAAATCCTGCATTGGTGCATTTTGACCACTTTGCCCTTTGTAACACGTATGCCTTAGAGACCACTCCGGGGGGGGGGGGGGGGTTGAAATTTTGGGTATAACACAAAGCATCCCTTCTCTTGCATGTAATCTCCACAATGGAGGCAGCATGGTAACATTCCTGAAATCTCAAGGTATCAATGTCCAAATCTCCTATGACGGTGTATAATAGGTAATAAAATTTTCAACTGGTTTATGTCTCTCCTGTTTTACCTGTAAACTGGTGGGGATGATTGGTCCCATCCCAAACTGGAGTCGAGGGCTCAGTCCCCCGTAGAACCGGTCGACCAAAACCTGGTCCGAGTAACCTAATCCGGGCAGTAGTCGGAGTAGTGAAGTAAACTTCGCATAATATTCATCTACAGTCATCTTTCCTGTCTGCTCCAGTGCATCAAACTCTCTCGTCTTCACCATCCTGGTGTGGGCCGGGTAGTATTTGCCCCTCAGTAGTGCAGTGTAGTGTCCCCAAGTAAAAGCTGGGTCATCCAGGTGGTCGGCCTTCACCATATTCCATCAATCTCTCGCTGCATCCTTCAGGTAAAAGGCAGCAAGCCTTACTTTTTCCCTAGCTGGGACTGCAAGTGTCTCGAACGCTGTTTCCATCTCCATAATGTAAGTCTCCAAGTGTGCAGGGTCAGTCTGCCCCTTGAATGCAGCTGGCCTCAGATCAGCCAAACTCTTCACCCAATCCCTCTCTTTAGGCGGTGGTGGTGGAGGTAGCTGCTGCTGCTGTGCAACCCCCGCCTGTGCAAATGCCTGAGCAATTAAAGTAGCAATGTCTGCCAGCCTGACGGTTGGCTCCTCATCGGCCTGTCCACGGCGTCCTCCTCTTCCTGACATCTGCAGGATGCTGAGGTATATTAGATACTGTGGTCACAATCTTGGTCTTGGATAGTAGTCTAAGTAAACTAACTTAAACTCCTTTCAATACTATCTCTCAACCCGTAACCTAAGGCTTTAGAAATCCTAATCTCGGTGTATCCTTGTATCCAGAGCGTAACTACGCTCTGATACCACTTTTTGTAACACCCCAACCCGAAATCCAATAACCTGTACGGCGATCACTCCCAAATAAAATACAACTGCAGCGGAAATAAATACAACAACCGGGCGGTATTACAATGCCGTTGGCCACCCTTGTGACCAACAAGGCTAAATCCAAATACAATCTCGAAACGTCACGGTCTGAATACGAATACAATCCGAGATACTAGGAATCAAACTCAAATGTAAAATACTTAAGTAAAAACAAATATCTAGAAGAAGACTCCCATAGCTTGAATCTACCCCACCTACACTCGGTGTGGTAATCTTCTCAACTTCAGGTACCTGAAAAATGGGGGTGCCCCCAAAGGGGCTCAGCAAACAATGCTGGTATGGAAAACGTGCAGCCCATCGTCTACCGGGCCACACCAACTACTTTGTCGAATACATGCAGTTCATTTTTTTGTAAAGCTGTAAACAAGCATAGTATGATAATAACAAGCATCCATACAAGGACAACAATGTTACATTAAACAAGACTTCAGAAGGTCAAGTTAGATGAACTATAATCATTTGATAGTTGTCGGGTCCACACAGTGGGACTGACATGGTATATAAGAGTGTGTCAATATAATGAAGGTATAGTGACCTTGTTATAAGAGGTGGGTACCAGTTCCCTCAGAAGATAACGTAGGTTAACTCCTGTACTTCATATGGTGGGTATCATACCCTCGAGAGAAATAGAGTCTTCCTCTCAACTTAAAATGTTCCGGTACGGTCCCGGTGAGTGACATAGTGCACCCAGAACTCCCGTCGCGACGTAAATTGAATAGGAGACGACCTGAGAAAGGTACAACTCCTATAGCATGCATGGCCAGATCCAACTGGGCTCCTCGTTCTCATAGTATAAATTTGTTAGGTGTCAACCAAGTATGATAAACAAGAACTCAATGTGCATTGCCTGTTGTCACGTTTAAGACAACGACATTTGTTATAAAGTGAAGTTAGTGAGAGACTTGTGTACAAGTTCTCGGTATAATAAAGCGCAGGTATTTAGTCCACTGGTATAGTAGTGTTTGTATGCGTGGGACATACACGTTGTAGTTAGCATCATTCACACACATAAAATAATACAACAGTGCACAAGAGTAACAACATTTTACATTAATTATCTTGGTCGTTATTTCAAACAACAGATAGCACACAAGCCGGTGTAATCCGGTAGAAAACAGGTTGCAAGAATCCCATACGTTCACCGTAGATTGTACTTTTTTAATTCCCGGTCAACGTCTGGTCAAACAAAGTCCTAGAATAGGATTAACTGAGAGGGTTATTTATGTTACCCTTATATAATAATTTTATTGGATCATTCAACAAATTTCGATTTGTTATTTCATGTGAGGTTTTTTTTTCCTTTTAACTACCTCATGATTTCATGTACAAACTTATTTTTATTCCTTTGATTATTTATAAATCCTTTAATGTACATGTAAGTATTTATTTATTCATGTACTATATTTGTTGTTTATTTGATTGTCTAGGTGACATAACAACTTATAATTTCTTAACTGTATTTCTATGTCATACATGGACATATTATCCTTATAGTTTTTTATTATTCCTCTTTTAACCATAAATTATAATTATTGGTTACCTTTAATTTCCTTATAACTATATAAGTCATAGTTTCGTCTTCATAATTCCTTTAATCAAAATTCTTTCTTTCTAATCCCTCCAAACCACATGGGACCTATATTTATTTAAATTCAAATTATTACCCTTATATTCGGTTATTTACAAAACAACCACATTAATTCATAAACTTTACATTTACATTCTTATCTCTTTATATAACATAGTTTTAATTCCTTATTTAATTAAATCACGAAATTACCATTAATATTTTGGTATATACTTTTAAATATTGTAACTCTTGAAAATTACGACTTAGCCCCTCCAATTCTCGGCCTATAAATATATATTTCTTATAATTGCAATTTAGCCACAAAATCTTATAATCTTTACATAATGCCTTATAACTATAGTTTTAATTTTAATTCTCCATAAATGCCGAATATATATATATATAAATTCTTAAATTACCAAACTAACCCCAAAGTAATTCGGCTTTGTCATTTATTTTTCCTTAATTACATTTTTATCCCAAAACTTTATAATAGTTACTTAATAACTTATAAACTATAGTCTAAATATTTAATTCCTCAAAATTTCAAAGGTGAACCTAATAAATCTCTTAATTATGAATTCGCCCACTAATAAGTTCCAAACTTTCATAACAACTTTTATAAATTACATAATAGCCCAAAACTTATAAATGTTATTTTAAAACTTGTTTAAATTATCTAAATTCATAAACTTAATTCCTAACCTTATATTATATTATAATTACACCAAACAGACCCTTAACTCTCGGTTTTCACATTAAACTCACCAAACTTTGTAAAAATTACATTTAAGCCACATAACTTACTTAATTAGCCATTTAAGCTCTAATAAAATATTTTTAACTCACCAAACTTTATAGTATAAGTTTATACACATAAGTAGCTCATAAAAATCTATTTTTCACTTAGATAATTCGGCCATAATTAAATAGCTACTTTATAGTATATAAAAGTGGATTTATATGTCATAATAAATATACATAAATTCATATGAGTCATATAACTCATGTAAAAATTATTGTAATGTCTTATATTGATTCTTAGCTCAAAATAAAGTATTTTTGCCCTTGACATTTCGGCTTGAATTTATATGTAACATAAATAAATTTTGTGGCACAAAAATGTGTCTTAAGGCAAATATTTTCCATATATGTTATAGATTATATTTTTGGCATATAATACCATATAGTTTCGGTTTTAATTAACCTAGGAGATGTACATAATTTTTTTATAATTTTTAGAAGCTTAACAAAGCTTAAAACATAAATATTAGCTTAGTAAACTTACTTCTTAACAAAGGTGGTTAAGTGCTTGAACTCTTCTTGAATCTCCAAGCTTTCTCCAAGGTAATATTGATGCTCCACTTCGGTTATATGCAAGTGGTGAAGGTTTAGGAGTTAGATCTTCAAATAAGATCTTAAGTAGTTTTGTAAGTAGTTTTCCAAGAGTTTACCTTAGGCTTTTTCTCCTTATAAATTTGGCACTCCTAAGGTGGTTGAAGAACAAATTTTCCTTCATGAAAATGAAGAAGAAAAGAACCTTAGAAGAGATAGAAATCGGTTACACAATAAAATGTGCTTTAAGGATTTTCAAGCTTGAAAACTACCTTAAGATAACCTTGAGATGCTCCTTGGTTTAATGTTGGTTTGGACAACCTCCTTGGAACAATAGTTGATGTCGAATGCTTATTGATGTGCTAGGAAGAGTTTTGCTTCAAGGTTTGACAAGAAATGCTAGGAAATTACCTTAAAGATGAAGATAGAAGTTAAAACTCCATTAATGGACTTAAGAGCTTCAAAGGAAGAAGATGAAGCAAGAAGAGAGAGGATAGAGCCTTACCAATTCGTGAGTGAAGTGTGCAAGGAGGAGAAATGAGGCTAAGCTCACGTAAATGCAAGAATGCACTTGGAATTTGATTTTTGTTTTGTTAATTTTTAATGTCAAATGACTATTCTTTTTCCTTAGTTTATTACATGAGTTATTGGCTCAATAAATGCCCTTCTTTCCAGCATGTGTTCGGTCATAATGCAAGACAAGGCAATGTGGAGGGAAATAATGGTGAGCTAAATGACAAGGTAAGAAAAGTAAGGTTTATTCTTTTGTTTTTCTAAGTTGTGCTTGTCTTCTTCCTCTCTTGTAGGTGGCCGAACTCCAAGCTCAAATGGAGGGTCTCAATCGGTGATGAAGAGCCAAGGAAGAAGCATGGAATGTCTCTTGAAGTTTAAGAAATGAAAAAGGTGGAATCTAGATCTACTTTTCTCTTTTAGCATTTTGTTTGTATCTAGCTCACATGGCCTTATTCCTATACATTATTTCGACAGATTGGTGGTCAAATGAGACCTACATACTTTGACATTAAGTATTATAACACATGGGAAGGTGAGTCACCATGTTTTATGCCTTTTATAAATTTTTAATGTAAGTTTTATACTAGTTTTTGAGCATAAAATCGGCCCCTATAGAGCACCTTGTTGGGTAGTGCCTCCAACTGATTTAGAGGGTCATTTTAACCCTATTTAAGATTCTTAATTCGTGGCATGTCAAAAACTACAAGGCAATTGCGTAAAACGCGTTTTCGTGACACCCGAAGGTGTGTTTTTGTGCTCTAAGGAAATTTTGGGAAACCAATTGTTTTTATGAGTTCAAAGTGTTTTTAAACACTTATTATGGTAAATAAACATATATTAAGTTGTTACATTGAGTTATATTGGGTTACATCAACCCATGACATAATTTACGGGCCATCGGGACACACCCGGGCAAAAAGGAGCGCTAAGAAATCCTCCTGTGATTTTTGTTGAATTTTGAGAAACCACTTCGTGGGTTATCTTTATAATGGTTAATAATGATGTTAGGAACTCTAGGAATTAATTTTATAGGAGTTCGTGCCACCTCGGCACTCCTCCAGACTTTTCGTGCTTTAAGGGGCGTGCGTGAGCACTCCCGAGCCTTTTGCGTTTTTGACTAAATATAGCTTAGGGAATATGTTTATATATTCATATAATAATTGTATGACCATTTGTTTTGAATATTAGAGGGTCATACAAGGTCATGTTTGACCATATACTTCTAAGGCGTTTTAGCGTTTATGGAGAAACGACTATTTTTACGTACGTTCTCCTGCATGGGTTTGCATGCGTACGTGAAATGATTTATATTTGGATTATTTTCCATTAAATAATGGTTTTATAATGTTAATTAGATTTGGGGTATTTCACAATCACTCTTTCTCTTCGTGGTCACCTGTAAAATAACTCGTACCTGCAAGATAAAACCAAGCAGCCCACCCCAAGTGGGGTGGGTCAGTTCCCTGGTACGATCCTCCAAAAACAAACTTATAATACAACCCTTAAATAAATAATAGCTTGAAAACAAACACTTAAAACACTCAGAGGAACAAAGCATTTCACGAATCACCAATTCAAGATAACAAGATAAGAATGAAGGTTAATAACAGAAAGATAAAGTTAGTGAAACGAAATCGCATCATGTGTTAGTGAACGTCCTTTTCCTTAGTTAAACCTAATTCCTGTTAGGAGTAGAAAGACTCAGGTAGTCGCAAAGGATTAGGAATGATAAAATAGATCCAAGAACCAATAACTCAAGAATGGAATAATTCAACTGGGAGAGATGGCCCCCACCGCCAAGCACGTCCTTTTAGGACAGGGGATATACAGCCCCTCATTGTTTATCACGTCCCCTTTTGGGGACAGGGGATATACAGCCCCTCACTGTCTATCACGTCCCTTTTTGGGACAGGGGATATACAGCCCCTCACTGTTACCATTGAAGACGCGCGCACGTCGAAACCTCAAGAACCAGCTCATGGATGAAACGATATCCAGAGTCAAAAGAAAGATATCCAAGATTGACCTTTTCCAAATTCCCACTAGATCACCAACTACCCAGAGCAATACCAAAACACTCAGTCCTACAGAGTGCAGAAGCGTAAACCCTAAGCAGTCAATGTCTAACGGGGTAACCATATAGAAGGAACCAATACCCATGTAAGTTTCACATTCAAGGCTCATTTAGTCACACAAGCTGAGTTAGTCACACAACCGTTTCCTTTTTAGAAATTCCTCTTAAAGTCAGTTAGTGTTTTCCAAAACATTCCTCAAGTCAAACAGCAAAAATATAGGAGTACGAGAAATCATACCTGGTATGTGAAGAACAATAACTAACTCAAATAAGTGATTCCCCAATAGTAACCTATAATTAAGGTGTTCCAAGTGTCGATTAGTTAAGAGACTTATAAACTAAACAGCCTTCTTCACTTACTGAGTAATAGTTTCAGGTTTACCATTATCCTCTTACAAAGGTTTGGGCTTGACTTGTTAACTAAATCCTTGTTAGGCCCATCTCGTTTAGTTTGGAATGATTAAGAATTTATTCCTGAGAGTGGCCCAAACTCTCTTTTAATTGTTAAAATGGGCTTTTGGAGTTCATAGACTTAGGCTTAGTAGGTTAGCCCAAGACCGTGCTACGTCTATGTTGTGTAATTAAACCCTTAAATTAATAGTGACTATTTAATTACACACCGACTAAAACCTAAGGTTTAACATATATATATATATAATATACTTATTATAACTATCACAAAGATTATTATTTCCCTCAACTATTTTAATGTATTTATATACATATATATTTATATATATCTTTATGTATTAAAATTTATCCACAACATTTTTAGGAAATTTTACTGTATTTATTAATGTTCAATAACTACTAGGCTTAACATAACCGACTTATGGTTTATAAAATAATGTGTTTCCTTTATTTATTTAATATATATAAGTATACCCGTACTAGAAATTAACTAAGACATTTCCCTATGTAACTTATTATATTTAAACTATCTTATTACTACAACCTTAAACTGTATTCCAAGTATATTTCATGAAGTATTTCTTTTACTATATCTTAGGATTCTAGCTCTTATAATATTTAGTTATTATAAGTGTTAATTTAATTAGTTCCTTGTTTTACTCTAAGTTACTACTTAATTCCCTTTTTATAAATGCGTAAATATATATATTTATTCCTTAGTTTAATTAAAAATATTAACTCCCATATAATATAGTAAATAAAATGTAGGATAATTAAATTCCTTAATTTATATAAGTTCCTACTTAAGTAAGTATATATACATATATGTAAATAATTTCACTTCTCTTAAAAGCTAATACCAAAACATTTATAAACTTACTGTTATAAAATGTTAATTTAGTTTCCTTTATTTTCCCCAGCTTAAAAGTTAATTAACAAACCATACTTTAATTTTTGGTTACATTAAAAACCTTATATTATAAGTTATTCTTATGAAAACCCCAATTTCTAGTAACTCCTCCAAAGTAGTTGTTCAAGGTTAATTGGTATACCTGTGATGACCGTTCCATTGCTCTTTGCTTGAGCCTGGTCCAACACATTCAGCCTGACCTCTAAATTTCCAGCTCCTACACGAAGAAATAAGTTCTTAGAATCTCCATTCTTATTGAAAGCTTCAAGAGCAGTTTAATGATTACAAATCTGAAATTGTAAAGTACATGGCTAGATCTGTCTAAAGGTCAGCTTTAATCGGCCAGGTTTCAGGTGAGTCTGGTTAATAATGGGTGTGGGGGCTGTGTTGGGCTTGATTCTCTTCACTCCATGGTAGATGAGTCTAGCTGCCCCACCAAAGATCAGTACATCACCTGACTTCAGGAGGATCTTGGTGGCAAGGTCCATCCTCTTCCGGTCACCGAATAGGAACTCCGCGTCGTCTCCAAGTGATATGGAAACCACTGGAACTCCCTTGGTGATGGATTCTAGGGATTCATCCTTATCTTGATGCAACCCTAGCTTACCTTCTTTTCCATAAAAATTGATGATGCAGACGTCTGAGGTTAGGTCTGGGATGGGCTCATCCTCCAATTCTTGTGCTGCCTTAACTGCAGCTCTAATGATGGTCTGTAGTTCCTCCGGGATTGGTGGCACCTCCACTTCTTCATAGGTCTTGGTGGTGTGGTTCCACTTCTTACCTAGGCACATGATCTTCACCTTCATGGTTGAACCATTCTTGAAGGTAGGGGTGTAAAAATTTCCTTCCTTCACACCTAACTCCCTGATCTTGAGGATCAATGCATACTGGACTGCCGGGGTCAGGTACTCTCGTAGTAAGATCATCCCGGGTCTCAAGACCTCACACTTCTCTGGTGGGTGTGGTTTGGCTTCAAAAGGGATGTTGGGTGTGGTATAGGGCAAAATAGGAAAGAAAATATCGAAAGCTGAGGAACAATTGCCATTAAATAAATAAGTCAAGGTTCACAACTGGAAATGAAAGGTTCGTAACGAAACAAAATGGAGGGTTTATAGTTCATCC
Organism: Limonium bicolor; assembly: GCA_023374045.1. NCBI lineage: Eukaryota > Viridiplantae > Streptophyta > Magnoliopsida > Caryophyllales > Plumbaginaceae > Limonium > Limonium bicolor. The sequence goes on along the minus strand of CM041776.1, from coordinate 326,309,958 downwards.
CTTTTACATGGACAACGAAAAACTAGACAACTGAATGTAAAGGAATAAGGGTCTAAGCCGCTTCATGAGGAAAATAGTCCTCACCAGGTGAACTCGGGTCATCACTGGCTGCCTCGACGTGGTCCACCATGTTAAGGACTGGTGCTATGCCCGGCCTCTGGGGGTAGTTCTGTCCCGGCCTCTGTGGATGACTCTGGGCAGGGCGACTGGTAGAAGGTCCAGCACCTCCTGTGCCACCTCGACCTCCTCCAGTGGTAGTAGCAACTGGGGCTCTAGCAGGGTTCCCGGTGCGTGGCTTGTAGTTCCTGGAATCCGGGTTCAGGAAGCATTCGAACGATCTGTGCCCCTTCCTACCACAGTGGTGGCAGTCCACCAGGTTGCCCTTACAATCCTTGCCCGGGTGGTCCTTCTTGCACCACTTGCAGAGGAACTTTCTCGCAAGTTGGTTCCCTGTTTCAGTCTCAAGGTTAGTAATTGATAACAAGATATAACCACTTTGGAGTTTCTGATTTATCTCACCCTTAAATGGCTGGGAGCGGAGTGGCTCAACATTAGTATAGGAAGGGACCATGGCCTTCTCGTCCCTCCCCTTGTAGAACTTTCCTTTCCTCTCGTAGTTCTGGGAAAAGTTTCCTCCATTTCCTCTTTCTCCATTCCCCTTCCTCTTGCCTAGCACAGAGTCCTGGTAGGCAATGGTGGTCTCACAGTCATTCGCATCATCCGCTAACTCCTGTGGTGACAATATATGTTAGTGGAGAAACCTTTGCGTACCAGAAATTTTAAATCATATTCCATACCTGTAGGGTCATCCCTCTGGTGGAACCGATCATAGTCATGATCTTGAAGTTCAAGCAGGTATGGAATTTGTCCACCAAATATCTTGGGGCGTAAGCTCCCTCTCCAATAACAACAAGTAGCTCCATGAACTTATTGTAGTATTCAGCAACAGAAAGACTCCCTTGCCTCAACTGCTCGAACTCACTCCTCATCCTCTTCTGTAGATAGGATGGATAAAATTTAGCTCTCAGGGCCACTAGAAATGCCTGGAAGTCAAAGTTCGCCTGGGCCGTCAGCTCAGCTCTAGCAGTCTGCCACCATCGATGCGCGGGTCCCTGAAGAAAGTAGGCCGCTATGTCCATCTGGCGATTCACTGGAACATGCAGAGAAGTGAAGGCCTTCTGCATCTCGTCTATGTATTTCTCTAACGTCTTCGGTTCTGGTTGGCCTTCATAGATTGGAGGACGAAGGTCGTTAACCGCTTTCAGCCAGTTGAACTCCCGGGGACCATTAGGTGGTGACAGTGGTGGCTGTGGGATCTGAGCCTGCTGTTGGGCCAACGCAGCTGTCACTATCTGTGCTATGACCACCGGGGTGACAGCGTCAGGTCCATAGCCACTTGAGGGACCAGCTCCTCCTCTTCGAGACATCTAGCTGGTATGACGGTTTTTGTTACTCAGAAGGCGTATTGTAAAGTCTAACTATCTATGTAGTAATATTTATAACGTCCTAAGGACGGTTCGTATGTACATGAAGTAAGTATGGGGTAGGGTCACGCGCCTTTCTAGAATTCTCACTTCCCACTTCTACCCCAGTTCCCTAGTTTTAAGTGCACCTATAATCTAAGTATTTCACTCGGCTTGTTTTCTCGGGTTCAGAGCGTAACTACGCTCTGATACCAATTTCTGTAACGCCCCTATTTAACATATTTATAGCAGAAATAAAATACTAAAGGCATACAGACCATCGGGTTCCAAACACCTGGTACCAAACCTCACCAAAATTCAACTTAATGATTACAACTGTCACGGCCTGAACCTCGAGAAAACTTAACGAAAGTAAACAGTAATAAAACATATAAACTCTCAAGCCTAATCCTATCCCAATCACTCTTTCTCTTCGTGGCCACCTGTAAAATAACTCGTACCTGCAAGATAAAACCAAGCAGCCCACCCCAAGTGGGGTGGGTCAGTTCCCTGGAATGGAACTGGTACGATCCTCCAAAAACAAACTTATAATACAACCCTTAAATAAATAATAGCTTGAAAACAAACACTTAAAACACTCAGAGGAACAAAGCATTTCACGAATCACCAATTAAAGATAACAAGATAAGAATGAAGGTTAATAACAGAAAGATAAAGTTAGTGAAACGAAATCACATCATGTGTTAGTGAACGTCCTTTTCCTTAGTTAAACCCAATTCCCGTTAGGAGTAGAAACACTCAGGTAGTCGCAAAGGACTAGGAATGATAAAATAGATCCAAGAACCAATAACTCAAGAATGGAATAATTCAACTGGGAGAGATGGCCCCCACCGCCAAGCACGTCCTTTTAGCACAGGGGATATACAGCCCCTCACTGTTTATCATGTCCCCTTTTGGGGACAGGGGATATACAACCCCTCACTGTCTATCACGTCCCTTTTTGGGACAGGGGATATACAGCCCCTCACTGTCTATCACGCCCCTTTTTGGGACAGGGGATATGCAGCCCCTCACTGTTACCATTGAAGACGCGCACACGTCGAAACCTCAAGAACCAGCTCATGGATGAAACGATATCCAGAGTCAAAAGAAAGATATCCAAGATTGACCTTTTTCCAAATTCCCACTAGATCACCAACTACCCAGAGCAATACCAAAACACTCAGTCCTACAGAGTGCAGAAGCGTAAACCTTAAGCAGTCAATGTCTAACGGGGTAACCATATAGAAGGAACCAATACCCATGTAAGTTTCACATTCAAGGCTCAGTTAGTCACACAAGCTGAGTTAGTCATTCAACCGTTTCCTTTTTAGAAATTCCTCTTAAAGTCAGTTAGCGTTTTCCAAAACATTCCTCAAGTCAAACAGCAAAAATATAGGAGTACGAGAAATCGTACCTGGTATGTGAAGAACAATAACTAACTCAAATAAGTGATTCCCCAATAGTAACCTATAATTAAGGTGTTCCAAGTGTCGATTAGTTAAGAGACTTATAAACTAAACAGCCTTCTTCACTTACTGAGTAATAGTTTCAGGTTTACCATTATCCTCTTACAAAGGTTTGGGCTTGACTTGTTAACTAAATCCTTGTTAGGCCCATCTCGTTTAGTTTGGAATGATTAAGAATTTATTCCTGAGAGTGGCCCAAACTCTCTTTGAATTGTTAAAGTGGGCTTTTGGAGTTCATAGACTTGGGCTTAGTAGGTTAGCCCAAGACCGTGCTACGTCTATGTTGTGTAATTAAACCCTTAAATTAATAGTGACTATTTAATTACACACCGACTAAAACCTAAGGTTTAACATATATATATATAATCTACTTATTATAACTATCACAGAGATTATTATTTCCCTCACCTATTTTAATGTATTTATATACATATATATTTATATATATCTTTATGTATTAAAATTTATCCACAACATTTTTAGGAAATTTTACTGTATTTATTAATGTTCAATAACTACTAGGCTTAACACAACCGACTTATGGTTTATAAAATAATGTGTTTCCTTTATTTATTTAATATATTAAGTATACCCGTACTAGAAATTAACTAAGACATTTTCCTGTAACTTATTATATTTAAACTATCTTATTACTACAACCTTAAACTGTATTCCAAGTATATTTCATGAAGTATTTCTTTTACTATATCTTAGGATTCTAGCTCTTATAATATTTAGTTATTATAAGTGTTAATTTAATTAGTTCCTTGTTTTGTTTTACTCTAAGTTACTACTTAATTCCCTTTTTATAAATGCGTAAAAATATATATTTATTCCTTAGTTTAATTAAAAATATTAACTCCCATATAATATAGTAAATAAAATGTAGGATAATTAAATTCCTTAATTTATATAAGTTCCTACTTAAGTAAGTATATATACATATATGTAAATAATTTCACTTCTCTTAAAAGCTAATACCAAAACATTTATAAACTTACAGTTATAAAATGTTAATTTAGTTTCCTTTATTTTCCCCAGCTTAAAAGTTAATTAACAAACCATACTTTAATTTTTTGTTACATTAAAAACCTTATATTATAAGTTATTCTTATGAAAACCTCATAAACACAATTTTTAAAACCTTTTACCATTGCCCAAAAATCCCCAAATTTAATATACAGTAACTATAACATTTAGACATATTATAAAATTTTTATTTCATAAAAATACCTTTTAAATTTAGCCAAATAATTCTAGAAAACCCGTAACTTGTAAAAATCATAACTTATGTTTAAAAACTCCAAAATCATAATAATTTACATCAAAATAAACTAGATTAAATAAGGAATCTATGGTTAAAATTTCTAGTCAAAATACATTCGGTAAGATATTTAAATTAACCCAACAAGTTAGGGTTATTTACTGAAATTTATAAAAACCTTTATAAACTTATTCTGGAACGTTTTAATCTCGGCCGTCCAGATCTTATAACTACGATCGGACGGCCCTAAATCTCCGAGTTCTTCAGCGCGGAGCCTAACCATTTCGAGTACTAAATCGACGATTCCTCACAATCTACCGAACGAAATCGAGTGATTCTTGTTTCTATAGCTTCGAAATCAAATTTCGGTTCCAATGATGCTAATTTCCCCAATTATAATGCAGTATTCAGTGGATTTCGAATTTAGATCGAATGTTAGGGTTCATATCGGGTACAGGATTCAATTCGAGAACAAATCTAACAAATTCTCCTAATCTAACACGTAATTGACTAAATTGAGACATGGGTTAGACCGGTAACTTGATTTCGAATGACAATAACGGAGCAATTGATTGGAAACTTACCGGAGTTGAGCGAATTGAGTGAAATTGAATCCGAAAATCTGGAAAAATTCGAACTTTGAGCAGCTCACGGGGCCAACTTTGAGGATCTATAACTAGCAGTACAAATCGAGTTAGGCTATGTGCAAGGGCTCATTGGAAAGAGCAAACTTATATCTACGTATTGATAGCAAGAACTAATCCTAACTCGCATCACACACAAAGAAATTGAAGCTAGAAGTTGCGAGTTTACCTTGCGTTTTCTGGGAAGAAAACTGTGATTTTATGTGATGGTGAAACCGAGACTTTAGACACCTTTTCCTTCCAATCGGTTGAGAATTGGCTTAGGCCATTAACATGAAAGTTTTAGAGGAATTAGAGCTCTTCAAAACGAGCTAAAGAACATGGAATTTGGATGAGGAACGAAGAAGTTATGGCTGATCGAAGTTACCTGATTCGAAGAGAAAACTGGAATTGCAGTTTCGGTTTTTGCAGGGTGGACTTTGACTCGATTTTCCAGTTGATTCAGAACGAGTTAGGGTTTGTATGAGTTATGGTTGTTTAGAGGGAATGTAGGAGAAGACAACAAAAGAAGACGGCACTCAAAAATTCTTAAGATGAGAAAGTTATGAAGGTCACAAGATAGGTCAAAATCGGTTTTTCTGTTCCGAAAATCTAGCAGATAAATCGTTTAAGTGTTCTGGGGCGCGATTCCCGAGGCGGCGATGAGTCAGCAGTCCATGCCACGTCAGCCTTTATCAAAATTTTGGCTCTAAACTTCATTTGATCATAACTTTGGCTAGGATGATCCGTTTTTGACGTTCTTTTTATCGATCTTCATGGTTTTCCATAACCTATTTATTGGTATAGGTTTCATGGCCTGGTTTGACCATTCTCAAAAAGTCAACCCTAGCAAGGTTTAATTAGCTTGAAGGTTTCTAGAATTTTATATTGACTTTTATGTTTCAAAACAATGTTCCAACACTTCCTAAAATCTTTATAATATAATTAGATTGTTTAGAAATTTTCCCAAGATTTATTGACTTATAAATCTTATTATTAAATTAATAATACTATATAATAATATACATAATTAGGGTTAAATGGGAGAAAACCCCTAAATAAATTTCACAATTCCATATAATTTTAATATTAAATAAAGAAATCCCCTAAATTAATTTAAATTAATTTAGGGGTATTTCAGTATATCCCCCTTAAAAGAAACTTCGCCTCGAAGTTTAACAATCAACTAATAGGCACTCACACTTCGGGTGTGCTGAGACAATAATAATTCAAATGAAATTCCATACCATTCCAAACCTTTATTTCCATTTCAACATTCCACTCGAGAGTACCGAAATCAAATCAAAGTGAATCAAAATATAAACTGAACAAAACACCACCGTGACAAACTACTGTGCCACAATGTAAAACTACGTACATAAAATACACCTCTCACACTACTAATACTGTTCTCCCTTTACTAACAATGCAACAAGGCATAATCCGGATGAGATAACGAGGAGGAGTATGCCAGCATATCCCCCGTAAAAGAGCCAAGGTACGCCCTCGTACCGCCACTAATGTGAATCACATCAGGATAGCAGAATATCATGCAAACAGATGTGGGTACTTTACTCTCATGGAGTCTTCGGTCTCCTAAGTAGCTTCCTCTACCCCATGATGTTCCCAAAGAACCTTCACTAGTTTAACTGATCTGCCTCTCGTTTCTCGGACCTTCGTGTCCAAGATCTGAATAGGAGTCTCCTCATACCTCAGTGTAGGCTCAATCTCCAACCTCTCTGGCTGCAGTACGTGAGAAGGGTCAAGCATATACTTCTTCAACTGAGATATGTGAAACACAGTGTACCTTCCCCAACTCCACTGGTAGCTCGAGTCTGTAAGCAACTGGGCCCACTCGCTCCGTAATCCTGTACGGGCCGACATATTTAGGGCTTAGCTTCCCCCTTATCCGAATCTGAATACCCTCTCATCGGAGACACTCGTAAGAAGACCATGTCTCCCAACTGAAACTCGAGCTCTCTGGTACGCTGATCCCCATAAGACTTCTGTCTGGACTGTGCTACCCTCATGTGCTGCTGAAAACCCTGACGTCATCCTGCAGTGTCTGAATATACTCGGGCCCAATCACGACTGCCTCAGTAGGGTCACTCCATGATAAGGGAGTCCGGCACGGCCTGCCATAAGAGAGCCTGGAATGGTGCCATGCCGATAGACGCATGGTAAGAGTTATATAGGAGAACTCTACTAGGTGTAGACGCTCTACCAATCCCCTGATAGTCCAGAGCGACTGCTCGCAACTATCCTCCAATGTCTGAATAGTCCTCTCAGTCTGCCCATCAGTTGCGGGGTGAAAATCTGTGCTAAGTCGTAGCTGAGTCCCAAATGCCTTCTGCACTGACGCCAATATCGACTGAGGAGGAAACGAGTGTCACGATCAGAGACGATCGTCTTCGGTACCCATGGTACCGGATATGCTCCGTGGTGAACACCTCAGCCAGTTTGGGCACTTCCATGTGTCCTTGATAGGTATGAAACCTAGCTGTCTTGGTCAACCTATCGACTATAACCCATATGGCGTTCAGTTCACTCTAGCTGGAGGGAGGACCACAAAATCCATGCTGATGTCATCAAACTTCCAGCACGGTACTGGAAGTGACTGAATCTGGCCTCCTGGTCGACGGTGCTCAAACTTCACCTTCTAACAAGTGAGGCACCGAGAGACGAAATCAGCTACGTCCCTCTTCATCCCGCCCACCAGAATAATTGCTTCAAGTCCTTGTACATCTTGGTGGCTCCAGGGTGTACTGATAATGTAGAGGAATGAGCCTCTGAAAGAATCCTGGTCTGGAGTTCTGTCGCATCCTGAGGAATGCAGAGTCTGCCTCTGACTCGAAGGTGTCCCTCGTTGTCCAGCTCGTAGTCGTACTTCAAATCGTCAGTCAACCCGTCTGCTAACTTCTGTCTGATTCCCTATAGATAAACGTCACTGTCCTGGGCTGCATACACCTCCTCAGCTATCGTGGTCATCTCTATCAAAGCAAGAAGTGAATAAGCTCTTCTTCTCAGAGCATCTGCCACAACATTTCCTTTCCCTTCTGTGTACTGGAGGTTGATGTCATAATCGGCCAGTAGCTCGACCCATCGTCGCTGTCTCAAATTCAGCTCCTTCTGGGTCCAGATGTACTTCAGACTCTTATGGTCTGTCATAATCCGGACTGTGGCTCCATACAAGTAATGTCGCCAGATCTTCAAGGCGAAGACTATGGCGAGGAGCTCAAGTCGTGTGTGGGGTAATTCTCTTCGTGCTTCTTCAGCTGTCTAGAAGCATACACTACTACTCGGCCATGCTGCATTAGTACTCCACCAATCCCTCTGCCTGAAGCATCGCAATATACCTCGTACCCCTCATTCCCCTCTGGGATAATCAATACTGGAGCTGTGGTCAAGGCGTCTTTCAGCGCTTGGAAGGAGACCTCACAAGCCTCTGTCCATACAAAAGGGCTGTCCTTCTTCATCAAGGAGGTCAAGGGCTTGGCTAGCCTGGAGAAGTCCTTCACAAAGCGTCTATAGTAGCCAGCCAACCCAAGGAAACTCCTAACCTCTGTCATGGTGCGAGGTCTATGCCAGCTCTTCACTGCCTCGATCTTAGCTGGGTCTACAGAAACCCCCTCAGCTGAGATCACGTGTCCAAGAAATGACACCTTGTCCAGCCAGAATTCACACTTGCTGAATTTGGCATACAATTGTTTCTCCCTCAGTGTAACACCCCAACCGCTAATCCGTCCATTATCCTCTAATCAATCCCGTACTTACCCTTCTCGCAGCGGAATACTTACTTACTCCCGGCGGGTGGTACAACGCCGTTAACCCTCCAAGGTTAACAAGGCTACTACTACTTACCGTTTCGGTCTGATGATTAGAATGAAATACATACATACTGCTTACTTTACGATACCAAATACTTAGTTTACATTTGATTACCGAGTATATCGAATTATCTGAATTACATTCCAATACTACTTCCCAAAAATGAAGAGTTTATACAACTATTCCTTCTTTTCCAATCAAGAGTTTAATATCCCAAAAAGGGTGTACCACATGGTACACCGGCTACCCAAAAGCTCTAGCCGTGTACAACTCGGTACACTATTCGATTCTACTACTACTCCAAAAAGAATTACATCTCGTCCTTACTCTACCTTCACGCCTCGCGGGTACCTGTGGAGTAAAAACATTCCCCCGAGGGGGTCAGCTTACGCTGAACATGATAACCGCATACCCCGCGTACTAGCGAGGGTACGCCAACTAATTGGTCGTAAACATGCGGTTCGTTTCATACATACATGCATGCTTCATACAGTACATTACATTCATTTTACCAAGCATACATACATACCATGCATATGAGGAATACAATACGAGTCATTCATTCGTACTTACCATACTTACCGCATCACGGAGATACAATTCTCCAATACATACAGGGTCTTGTTAGCCTTATTACACACCCGGGTTAATCGGGTGTTCAATATTTTTTTACTCCGGGTCAATGACTTACAATAGTCAAGACCAATACCATACAATACTTACATTCTTACATACTTTACTTCCAGTTAAGTTGGTATGACCTCCGGGCAGGGAGTACTATCTCCCACCACCGGGCTTTGAGATGGCACACTAATCCAGGATGCTACCCATACAAAGGGAATTAGTCCAAGGAAAAGATCATAGCCAGGATTCGGTTCCAACCTCTTGTGGTTCCTTATCCTCACGCGTGGCCGAAACTATATCGGGCTTCTACTCATTCCATTACTCATTACTCATGTCAGGAGTTAGATTGTTAGGAATTAGTAGAAGTCCATACTTACTTTCCATACATACTTACAATACACATGTACTCATACTTACCCATACACTTCATTCTCGTACATATCTAACAAGGGTACAGGATTCAATTCGAGAACAAATCTAACAAATTCTCCTAATCTAACACGTAATTGACTAAATTGAGACATGGGTTAGACCGGTAACTTGATTTCGAATGACAATAACGGAGCAATTGATTGGAAACTTACCGGAGTTGAGCGAATTGAGTGAAATTGAATCCGAAAATCTGGAAAAATTCGAACTTTGAGCAGCTCACGGGGCCAACTTTGAGGATCTATAACTAGCAGTACAAATCGAGTTAGGCTATGTGCAAGGGCTCATTGGAAAGAGCAAACTTATATCTACGTATTGATAGCAAGAACTAATCCTAACTCGCATCACACACAAAGAAATTGAAGCTAGAAGTTGCGAGTTTACCTTGCGTTTTCTGGGAAGAAAACTGTGATTTTATGTGATGGTGAAACCGAGACTTTAGACACCTTTTCCTTCCAATCGGTTGAGAATTGGCTTAGGCCATTAACATGAAAGTTTTAGAGGAATTAGAGCTCTTCAAAACGAGCTAAAGAACATGGAATTTGGATGAGGAACGAAGAAGTTATGGCTGATCGAAGTTACCTGATTCGAAGAGAAAACTGGAATTGCAGTTTCGGTTTTTGTAGGGTGGCTACTTTGACTCGATTTTCCAGTTGATTCAGAACGAGTTAGGGTTTGTATGAGTTATGGTTGTTTAGAGGGAATGTAGGAGAAGACAACAAAGAAGACGGCACTCAAAAATTTCTTAAGATGAGAAAGTTATGAAGGTCACAAGATAGGTCAAAATCGGTTTTTCTGTTCCGAAAATCTAGCAGATAAATCGTTTAAGTGTTCTGGGGCGCGATTCCCGAGGCGGCGATGAGTCAGCAGTCCATGCCACGTCAGCCTTTATCAAAATTTTGGCTCTAAACTTCATTTGATCATAACTTTGGCTAGGATGATCCGTTTTTGACGTTCTTTTTATCGATCTTCATGGTTTTCCATAACCTATTTATTGGTATAGGTTTCATGGCCTGGTTTGACCATTCTCAAAAAGTCAACCCTAGCAAGGTTTAATTAGCTTGAAGGTTTCTAGAATTTTATATTGACTTTTATGTTTCAAAACAATGTTCCAACACTTCCTAAAATCTTTATAATATAATTAGATTGTTTAGAAATTTTCCCAAGATTTATTGACTTATAAATCTTATTATTAAATTCATAATACTATATAATAATATACAATAATTAGGGTTAAATGGGAGAAAACCCCTAAATAAATTTCACAATTCCATATAATATTTTAATATTAAATAAAAGAAATCCCCTAAATTAATTTAAATTAATTTAGGGGTATTTCAGTATATCCCCCTTAAAAGAAACTTTGCCTCGAAGTTTAACAATCAACTAATAGGCACTCACACCACTTCAGGTGTGCTGAGACAATAATAATTCAAATGAAATTCCATACCATTCCAAACCTTTATTTCCATTTCAACATTCCACTCGAGAGTACCGAAATCAAATCAAAGTGAATCATATAAACTGAACAAAACACCACCGTGACAAACTACTGTGCCACAATGTAAAACTACGTACATAAAATACACCTCTCACACTACTAATACTGTTCTCCCTTTACTAACAATGCAACAAGGCATAATCCGGATGAGATAACGAAGGAGGAGTATGCCAGCATATCCCCCGTAAAAGAGCCAAGGTACGCCCTCGTACCGCCACTAATGTGAATCACATCAGGATAGCAGAATATCATGCAAACAGATGTGGGTACTTTACTCTCATGGAGTCTTCGGTCTCCTAAGTAGCTTCCTCTACCCCATGATGTTCCCAAAGAACCTTCACTAGTTTAACTGATCTGCCTCTCGTTTCTCGGACCTTCGTGTCCAAGATCTGAATAGGAGTCTCCTCATACCTCAGTGTAGGCTCAATCTCCAACCTCTCTGGCTACAGTACGTGAGAAGGGTCAAGCATATACTTCTTCAACTGAGATATGTGAAACACATCGTGTACCTTCCCCAACTCCACTGGTAGCTCGAGTCTGTAAGCAACTGGGCCCACTCGCTCCGTAATCCTGTACGGGCCGACATATTTAGGGCTTAGCTTCCCCCTTATCCCGAATCTGAATATCCCTCTCATCGGAGACACTCGTAAGAAGACCATGTCTCCCAACTGAAACTCGAGCTCTCTGGTACGCTGATCCCCATAAGACTTCTGTCTGGACTGTGCTACCCTCATGTGCTGCTGAATAACCCTGACGTCATCCTGCAGTGTCTGAATATACTCGGGCCCAATCACGACTGCCTCAGTAGGGTCACTCCATGATAAGGGAGTCCGGCACGGCCTGCCATATAGAGCCTGGAATGGTGCCATGCCGATAGACGCATGGTAAGAGTTATTATAGGAGAACTCTACTAGGTGTAGACGCTCTACCCAACTCCCCTGATAGTCCAGAGCGACTGCTCGCAACATATCCTCCAATGTCCGAATAGTCCTCTCAGTCTGCCCATCAGTCTGCGGGTGAAAATCTGTGCTAAGTCGTAGCTGAGTCCCAAATGCCTTCTGCACCTGACGCCAATATCGACTGAGGAAACGAGTGTCACGATCAGAGACGATCGTCTTCGGTACCCCATGGTACCGGATATGCTCCGTGGTGAACACCTCAGCCAGTTTGGGCACCTTCCATGTGTCCTTGATAGGTATGAACCTAGCTGTCTTGGTCAACCTATCGACTATAACCCATATGGCGTTCAGTTCACCTCTAGCTGGAGGGAGACCGACCACAAAATCCATGCTGATGTCATCAAACTTCCAGCACGGTACTGGAAGTGACTGAATCTGGCCTCCTGGTCGACGGTGCTCAAACTTCACCTTCTAACAAGTGAGGCACCGAGAGACGAAATCAGCTACGTCCCTCTTCATCCCGCTCCACCAGAATAATTGCTTCAAGTCCTTGTACATCTTGGTGGCTCCAGGGTGTACTGATAATGTAGAGGAATGAGCCTCTGAAAGAATCCTGGTCTGGAGTTCTGTCGCATCCTGAGGAATGCAGAGTCTGCCTCTGACTCGAAGGTGTCCCTCGTTGTCCAGCTCGTAGTCGTACTTCAAATCGTCAGTCAACCCGTCTGCTAACTTCTGTCTGATTCCCTATAGATAAACGTCACTGTCCTGGGCTGCATACACCTCCTCAGCTATCGTGGTCATCTCTATCAAAGCAAGAAGTGAATAAGCTCTTCTTCTCAGAGCATCTGCCACAACATTTCCTTTCCCTTCTGTGTACTGGAGGTTGATGTCATAATCGGCCAGTAGCTCGACCCATCGTCGCTGTCTCAAATTCAGCTCCTTCTGGGTCCAGATGTACTTCAGACTCTTATGGTCTGTCATAATCCGGACTGTGGCTCCATACAAGTAATGTCGCCAGATCTTCAAGGCGAAGACTATGGCGAGGAGCTCAAGGTCGTGTGTGGGGTAATTCTCTTCGTGCTTCTTCAGCTGTCTAGAAGCATACACTACTACTCGGCCATGCTGCATTAGTACTCCACCAATCCCTCTGCCTGAAGCATCGCAATATACCTCGTACCCCTCATTCCCCTCTGGGATAATCAATACTGGAGCTGTGGTCAAGGCGTCTTTCAGCGCTTGGAAGGAGACCTCACAAGCCTCTGTCCATACAAAAGGGCTGTCCTTCTTCATCAAGGAGGTCAAGGGCTTGGCTAGCCTGGAGAAGTCCTTCACAAAGCGTCTATAGTAGCCAGCCAACCCAAGGAAACTCCTAACCTCTGTCATGGTGCGAGGTCTATGCCAGCTCTTCACTGCCTCGATCTTAGCTGGGTCTACAGAAACCCCCTCAGCTGAGATCACGTGTCCAAGAAATGACACCTTGTCCAGCCAGAATTCACACTTGCTGAATTTGGCATACAATTGTTTCTCCCTCAGTGTAACACCCCAACCGCTAATCCGTCCATTATCCTCTAATCAATCCCGTACTTACCCTTCTCGCAGCGGAATACTTACTTACTCCCGGCGGGTGGTACAACGCCGTTAACCCTCCAAGGTTAACAAGGCTACTACTACTTACCGTTTCGGTCTGATGATTAGAATGAAATACATACATACTGCTTACTTTACGATACCAAATACTTAGTTTACATTTGATTACCGAGTATATCGAATTATCTGAATTACATTCCAATACTACTTCCCAAAAATGAAGAGTTTATACAACTATTCCTTCTTTTCCAATCAAGAGTTTAATATCCCAAAAAGGGTGTACCACATGGTACACCGGCTACCCAAAAGCTCTAGCCGTGTACAACTCGGTACACTATTCGATTCTACTACTACTCCAAAAAGAATTACATCTCGTCCTTACTCTACCTTCACGCCTCGCGGGTACCTGTGGAGTAAAAACATTCCCCCGAGGGGGTCAGCTTACGCTGAACATGATAACCGCATACCCCGCGTACTAGCGAGGGTACGCCAACTAATTGGTCGTATACATGCGGTTCGTTTCATACATACATGCATGCTTCATACAGTACATTACATTCATTTTACCAAGCATACATACATACCATGCATATGAGGAATACAATACGAGTCATTCATTCGTACTTACCATACTTACCGCATCACGGAGATACAATTCTCCAATACATACAGGGTCTTGTTAGCCTTATTACACACCCGGGTTAATCGGGTGTTCAATATTTTTTTACTCCGGGTCAATGACTTACAATAGTCAAGACCAATACCATACAATACTTACATTCTTACATACTTTACTTCCAGTTAAGTCGGTATGACCTCCGGGCAGGGAGTACTATCTCCCACCACCGGGCTTTGAGATGGCACACTAATCCAGGATGCTACCCATACAAAGGGAATTAGTCCAAGGAAAAGATCATAGCCAGGATTCGGTTCCAACCTCTTGTGGTTCCTTATCCTCACGCGTGGCCGAAACTATATCGGGCTTCTACTCATTCCATTACTCATTACTCATGTCAGGAGTTAGATTGTTAGGAATTAGTAGAAGTCCATACTTACTTTCCATACATACTTACAATACACATGTACTCATACTTACCCATACACTTCATTTCTCGTACATATCTAACAAGGGTACAGGATTCAATTCGAGAACAAATCTAACAAATTCTCCTAATCTAACACGTAATTGACTAAATTGAGACATGGGTTTAGACCGGTAACTTGATTTCGAATGACAATAACGGAGCAATTGATTGGAAACTTACCGGAGTTGAGCGAATTGAGTGAAATTGAATCCGAAAATCTGGAAAAATTCGAACTTTGAGCAGCTCACGGGGCCAACTTTGAGGATCTATAACTAGCAGTACAAATCGAGTTAGGCTATGTGCAAGGGCTCATTGGAAAGAGCAAACTTATATCTACGTATTGATAGCAAGAACTAATCCTAACTCGCATCACACACAAGAAATTGAAGCTAGAAGTTGCGAGTTTACCTTGCGTTTTCTGGGAAGAAAACTGTGATTTTATGTGATGGTGAAACCGAGCTTTAGACACCTTTTCCTTCCAATCGGTTGAGAATTGGCTAGGTCATTAACATGAAAGTTTTAGAGGAATTAGAGCTCTTCAAAACGAGCTAAAGAACATGGAATTTGGATGAGGAACGAAGAAGTTATGGCTGATCGAAGTTACCTGATTCGAAGAGAAAACTGGAATTGCAGTTTCGGTTTTTGTAGGGTGGCTACTTTGACTCGATTTTCCAGTTGATTCAGAACGAGTTAGGGTTTGTATGAGTTATGGTTGTTTAGAGGGAATGTAGGAGAAGACAAAAAGAAGACGGCACTCAAAAATTTCTTAAGATGAGAAAGTTATGAAGGTCACAAGATAGGTCAAAATCGGTTTTTCTGTTCCGAAAATCTAGCAGATAAATCGTTTAAGTGTTCTGGGGCGCGATTCCCGAGGCGGCGATGAGTCAGCAGTCCATGCCACGTCAGCCTTTATCAAAATTTTGGCTCTAAACTTCATTTGATCATAACTTTGGCTAGGATGATCCGTTTTTGACGTTCTTTTTATCGATCTTCATGGTTTTCCATAACCTATTTATTGGTATAGGTTTCATGGCCTGGTTTGACCATTCTCAAAAAGTCAACCCTAGCAAGGTTTAATTAGCTTGAAGGTTTCTAGAATTTTATATTGACTTTTATGTTTCAAAACAATGTTCCAACACTTCCTAAAATCTTTATAATATAATTAGATTGTTTAGAAATTTTCCCAAGATTTATTGACTTATAAATCTTATTATTAAATTCATAATACTATATAATAATATACAATAATTAGGGTTAAATGGGAGAAAACCCCTAAATAAATTTCACAATTCCATATAATATTTTAATATTAAATAAAAGAAATCCCCTAAATTAATTTAAATTAATTTAGGGGTATTTCAGTATATCCCCCTTAAAAGAAACTTCGCCTCGAAGTTTAACAATCAACTAATAGGCACTCACACCACTTCGGGTGTGCTGAGACAATAATAATTCAAATGAAATTCCATACCATTCCAAACCTTTATTTCCATTTCAACATTCCACTCGAGAGTACCGAAATCAAATCAAAGTGAATCAAAATATAAACTGAACAAAACACCACCGTGACAAACTACTGTGCCACAATGTAAAACTACGTACATAAAATACACCTCTCACACTACTAATACTGTTCTCCCTTTACTAACAATGCAACAAGGCATAATCCGGATGAGATAACGAAGGAGGAGTATGCCAGCATATCCCCCGTAAAAGAGCCAAGGTACGCCCTCGTACCGCCACTAATGTGAATCACATCAGGATAGCAGAATATCATGCAAACAGATGTGGGTACTTTACTCTCATGGAGTCTTCGGTCTCCTAAGTAGCTTCCTCTACCCCATGATGTTCCCAAAGAACCTTCACTAGTTTAACTGATCTGCCTCTCGTTTCTCGGACCTTCGTGTCCAAGATCTGAATAGGAGTCTCCTCATACCTCAGTGTAGGCTCAATCTCCAACCTCTCTGGCTACAGTACGTGAGAAGGGTCAAGCATATACTTCTTCAACTGAGATATGTGAAACACATCGTGTACCTTCCCCAACTCCACTGGTAGCTCGAGTCTGTAAGCAACTGGGCCCACTCGCTCCGTAATCCTGTACGGGCCGACATATTTAGGGCTTAGCTTCCCCCTTATCCCGAATCTGAATATCCCTCTCATCGGAGACACTCGTAAGAAGACCATGTCTCCCAACTGAAACTCGAGCTCTCTGGTACGCTGATCCCCATAAGACTTCTGTCTGGACTGTGCTACCCTCATGTGCTGCTGAATAACCCTGACGTCATCCTGCAGTGTCTGAATATACTCGGGCCCAATCACGACTGCCTCAGTAGGGTCACTCCATGATAAGGGAGTCCGGCACGGCCTGCCATATAGAGCCTGGAATGGTGCCATGCCGATAGACGCATGGTAAGAGTTATTATAGGAGAACTCTACTAGGTGTAGACGCTCTACCCAACTCCCCTGATAGTCCAGAGCGACTGCTCGCAACATATCCTCCAATGTCGAATAGTCCTCTCAGTCTGCCCATCAGTCTGCGGGTGAAAATCTGTGCTAAGTCGTAGCTGAGTCCCAAATGCCTTCTGCACCTGACGCCAATATCGACTGAGGAAACGAGTGTCACGATCAGAGACGATCGTCTTCGGTACCCCATGGTACCGGATATGCTCCGTGGTGAACACCTCAGCCAGTTTGGGCACCTTCCATGTGTCCTTGATAGGTATGAACCTAGCTGTCTTGGTCAACCTATCGACTATAACCCATATGGCGTTCAGTTCACCTCTAGCTGGAGGGAGACCGACCACAAAATCCATGCTGATGTCATCAAACTTCCAGCACGGTACTGGAAGTGACTGAATCTGGCCTCCTGGTCGACGGTGCTCAAACTTCACCTTCTAACAAGTGAGGCACCGAGAGACGAAATCAGCTACGTCCCTCTTCATCCCGCTCCACCAGAATAATTGCTTCAAGTCCTTGTACATCTTGGTGGCTCCAGGGTGTACTGATAATGTAGAGGAATGAGCCTCTGAAAGAATCCTGGTCTGGAGTTCTGTCGCATCCTGAGGAATGCAGAGTCTGCCTCTGACTCGAAGGTGTCCCTCGTTGTCCAGCTCGTAGTCGTACTTCAAATCGTCAGTCAACCCGTCTGCTAACTTCTGTCTGATTCCCTATAGATAAACGTCACTGTCCTGGGCTGCATACACCTCCTCAGCTATCGTGGTCATCTCTATCAAAGCAAGAAGTGAATAAGCTCTTCTTCTCAGAGCATCTGCCACAACATTTCCTTTCCCTTCTGTGTACTGGAGGTTGATGTCATAATCGGCCAGTAGCTCGACCCATCGTCGCTGTCTCAAATTCAGCTCCTTCTGGGTCCAGATGTACTTCAGACTCTTATGGTCTGTCATAATCCGGACTGTGGCTCCATACAAGTAATGTCGCCAGATCTTCAAGGCGAAGACTATGGCGAGGAGCTCAAGGTCGTGTGTGGGGTAATTCTCTTCGTGCTTCTTCAGCTGTCTAGAAGCATACACTACTACTCGGCCATGCTGCATTAGTACTCCACCAATCCCTCTGCCTGAAGCATCGCAATATACCTCGTACCCTCATTCCCCTCTGGGATAATCAATACTGGAGCTGTGGTCAAGGCGTCTTTCAGCGCTTGGAAGGAGACCTCACAAGCCTCTGTCCATACAAAAGGGCTGTCCTTCTTCATCAAGGAGGTCAAGGGCTTGGCTAGCCTGGAGAAGTCCTTCACAAAGCGTCTATAGTAGCCAGCCAACCCAAGGAAACTCCTAACCTCTGTCATGGTGCGAGGTCTATGCCAGCTCTTCACTGCCTCGATCTTAGCTGGGTCTACAGAAACCCCCTCAGCTGAGATCACGTGTCCAAGAAATGACACCTTGTCCAGCCAGAATTCACACTTGCTGAATTTGGCATACAATTGTTTCTCCCTCAGTGTAACACCCCAACCGCTAATCCGTCCATTATCCTCTAATCAATCCCGTACTTACCTTCTCGCAGCGGAATACTTACTTACTCCCGGCGGGTGGTACAACGCCGTTAACCCTCCAAGGTTAACAAGGCTACTACTACTTACCGTTTCGGTCTGATGATTAGAATGAAATACATACATACTGCTTACTTTACGATACCAAATACTTAGTTTACATTTGATTACCGAGTATATCGAATTATCTGAATTACATTCCAATACTACTTCCCAAAAATGAAGAGTTTATACAACTATTCCTTCTTTTCCAATCAAGAGTTTAATATCCCAAAAAGGGTGTACCACATGGTACACCGGCTACCCAAAAGCTCTAGCCGTGTACAACTCGGTACACTATTCGATTCTACTACTACTCCAAAAAGAATTACATCTCGTCCTTACTCTACCTTCACGCCTCGCGGGTACCTGTGGAGTAAAAACATTCCCCCGAGGGGTCAGCTTACGCTGAACATGATAACCGCATACCCCGCGTACTAGCGAGGGTACGCCAACTAATTGGTCGTATACATGCGGTTCGTTTCATACATACATGCATGCTTCATACAGTACATTACATTCATTTTACCAAGCATACATACATACCATGCATATGAGGAATACAATACGAGTCATTCATTCGTACTTACCATACTTACCGCATCACGGAGATACAATTCTCCAATACATACAGGGTCTTGTTAGCCTTATTACACACCCGGGTTAATCGGGTGTTCAATATTTTTTTACTCCGGGTCAATGACTTACAATAGTCAAGACCAATACCATACAATACTTACATTCTTACATACTTTACTTCCAGTTAAGTCGGTATGACCTCCGGGCAGGGAGTACTATCTCCCACCACCGGGCTTTGAGATGGCACACTAATCCAGGATGCTACCCATACAAAGGGAATTAGTCCAAGGAAAAGATCATAGCCAGGATTCGGTTCCAACCTCTTGTGGTTCCTTATCCTCACGCGTGGCCGAAACTATATCGGGCTTCTACTCATTCCATTACTCATTACTCATGTCAGGAGTTAGATTGTTAGGAATTAGTAGAAGTCCATACTTACTTTCCATACATACTTACAATACACATGTACTCATACTTACCCATACACTTCATTCTCGTACATATCTAACAAGGGTACAGGATTCAATTCGAGAACAAATCTAACAAATTCTCCTAATCTAACACGTAATTGACTAAATTGAGACATGGGTTAGACCGGTAACTTGATTTCGAATGACAATAACGGAGCAATTGATTGGAAACTTACCGGAGTTGAGCGAATTGAGTGAAATTGAATCCGAAAATCTGGAAAAATTCGAACTTTGAGCAGCTCACGGGGCCAACTTTGAGGATCTAAACTAGCAGTACAAATCGAGTTAGGCTATGTGCAAGGGCTCATTGGAAAGAGCAAACTATATCTACGTATTGATAGCAAGAACTAATCCTAACTCGCATCACACACAAAGAAATTGAAGCTAGAAGTTGCGAGTTTACCTTGCGTTTTCTGGGAAGAAAACTGTGATTTTATGTGATGGTGAAACCGAGACTTTAGACACCTTTTCCTTCCAATCGGTTGAGAATTGGCTTAGGCCATTAACATGAAAGTTTTAGAGGAATTAGAGCTCTTCAAAACGAGCTAAAGAACATGGAATTTGGATGAGGAACGAAGAAGTTAGGCTGATCGAAGTTACCTGATTCGAAGAGAAAACTGGAATTGCAGTTTCGGTTTTTGTAGGGTGGCTACTTTGACTCGATTTTCCAGTTGATTCAGAACGAGTTAGGGTTTGTATGAGTTATGGTTGTTTAGAGGGAATGTAGGAGAAGACAACAAAGAAGACGGCACTCAAAAATTTCTTAAGATGAGAAAGTTATGAAGGTCACAAGATAGGTCAAAATCGGTTTTTCTGTTCCGAAAATCTAGCAGATAAATCGTTTAAGTGTTCTGGGGCGCGATTCCCGAGGCGGCGATGAGTCAGCAGTCCATGCCACGTCAGCCTTTATCAAAATTTTGGCTCTAAACTTCATTTGATCATAACTTTGGCTAGGATGATCCGTTTTTGACGTTCTTTTTATCGATCTTCATGGTTTTCCATAACCTATTTATTGGTATAGGTTTCATGGCCTGGTTTGACCATTCTCAAAAAGTCAACCCTAGCAAGGTTTAATTAGCTTGAAGGTTTCTAGAATTTTATATTGACTTTTATGTTTCAAAACAATGTTCCAACACTTCCTAAAATCTTTATAATATAATTAGATTGTTTAGAAATTTTCCCAAGATTTATTGACTTATAAATCTTATTATTAAATTCATAATACTATATAATAATATACAATAATTAGGGTTAAATGGGAGAAAACCCCTAAATAAATTTCACAATTCCATATAATATTTTAATATTAAATAAAAGAAATCCCCTAAATTAATTTAAATTAATTTAGGGGTATTTCAGTATATCCCCCTTAAAAGAAACTTCGCCTCGAAGTTTAACAATCAACTAATAGGCACTCACACCACTTCAGGTGTGCTGAGACAATAATAATTCAAATGAAATTCCATACCATTCCAAACCTTTATTTCCATTTCAACATTCCACTCGAGAGTACCGAAATCAAATCAAAGTGAATCAAATATAAACTGAACAAAACACCACCGTGACAAACTACTGTGCCACAATGTAAAACTACGTACATAAAATACACCTCTCACACTACTAATACTGTTCTCCCTTTACTAACAATGCAACAAGGCATAATCCGGATGAGATAACGAAGGAGGAGTATGCCAGCATATCCCCCGTAAAGAGCCAAGGTACGCCTCGTACCGCCACTAATGTGAATCACATCAGGATAGCAGAATATCATGCAAACAGATGTGGGTACTTTACTCTCATGGAGTCTTCGGTCTCCTAAGTAGCTTCCTCTACCCCATGATGTTCCCAAAGAACCTTCACTAGTTTAACTGATCTGCCTCTCGTTTCTCGGACCTTCGTGTCCAAGATCTGAATAGGAGTCTCCTCATACCTCAGTGTAGGCTCAATCTCCAACCTCTCTGGCTACAGTACGTGAGAAGGGTCAAGCATATACTTCTTCAACTGAGATATGTGAAACACATCGTGTACCTTCCCCAACTCCACTGGTAGCTCGAGTCTGTAAGCAACTGGGCCCACTCGCTCCGTAATCCTGTACGGGCCGACATATTTAGGGCTTAGCTTCCCCCTTATCCCGAATCTGAATATCCCTCTCATCGGAGACACTCGTAAGAAGACCATGTCTCCCAACTGAAACTCGAGCTCTCTGGTACGCTGATCCCCATAAGACTTCTGTCTGGACTGTGCTACCCTCATGTGCTGCTGAATAACCCTGACGTCATCCTGCAGTGTCTGAATATACTCGGGCCCAATCACGACTGCCTCAGTAGGGTCACTCCATGATAAGGGAGTCCGGCACGGCCTGCCATATAGAGCCTGGAATGGTGCCATGCCGATAGACGCATGGTAAGAGTTATTATAGGAGAACTCTACTAGGTGTAGACGCTCTACCCAACTCCCCTGATAGTCCAGAGCGACTGCTCGCAACATATCCTCCAATGTCCGAATAGTCCTCTCAGTCTGCCCATCAGTCTGTGCGGGTGAAAATCTGTGCTAAGTCGTAGCTGAGTCCCAAATGCCTTCTGCACCTGACGCCAATATCGACTGAGGAAACGAGTGTCACGATCAGAGACGATCGTCTTCGGTACCCCATGGTACCGGATATGCTCCGTGGTGAACACCTCAGCCAGTTTGGGCACCTTCCATGTGTCCTTGATAGGTATGAACCTAGCTGTCTTGGTCAACTATCGACTATAACCCATATGGCGTTCAGTTCACCTCTAGCTGGAGGGAGACCGACCACAAAATCCATGCTGATGTCATCAAACTTCCAGCACGGTACTGGAAGTGACTGAATCTGGCCTCCTGGTCGACGGTGCTCAAACTTCACCTTCTAACAAGTGAGGCACCGAGAGACGAAATCAGCTACGTCCCTCTTCATCCCGCTCCACCAGAATAATTGCTTCAAGTCCTTGTACATCTTGGTGGCTCCAGGGTGTACTGATAATGTAGAGGAATGAGCCTCTGAAAGAATCCTGGTCTGGAGTTCTGTCGCATCCTGAGGAATGCAGAGTCTGCCTCTGACTCGAAGGTGTCCCTCGTTGTCCAGCTCGTAGTCGTACTTCAAATCGTCAGTAACCCGTCTGCTAACTTCTGTCTGATTCCCTATAGATAAACGTCACTGTCCTGGGCTGCATACACCTCCTCAGCTATCGTGGTCATCTCTATCAAAGCAAGAAGTGAATAAGCTCTTCTCTCAGAGCATCTGCCACAACATTTCCTTTCCCTTCTGTGTACTGGAGGTTGATGTCATAATCGGCCAGTAGCTCGACCCATCGTCGCTGTCTCAAATTCAGCTCCTTCTGGGTCCAGATGTACTTCAGACTCTTATGGTCTGTCATAATCCGGACTGTGGCTCCATACAAGTAATGTCGCCAGATCTTCAAGGCGAAGACTATGGCGAGGAGCTCAAGGTCGTGTGTGGGGTAATTCTCTTCGTGCTTCTTCAGCTGTCTAGAAGCATACACTACTACTCGGCCATGCTGCATTAGTACTCCACCAATCCCTCTGCCTGAAGCATCGCAATATACCTCGTACCCCTCATTCCCCTCTGGGATAATCAATACTGGAGCTGTGGTCAAGGCGTCTTTCAGCGCTTGGAAGGAGACCTCACAAGCCTCTGTCCATACAAAAGGGCTGTCCTTCTTCATCAAGGAGGTCAAGGGCTTGGCTAGCCTGGAGAAGTCCTTCACAAAGCGTCTATAGTAGCCAGCCAACCCAAGGAAACTCCTAACCTCTGTCATGGTGCGAGGTCTATGCCAGCTCTTCACTGCCTCGATCTTAGCTGGGTCTACAGAAACCCCCTCAGCTGAGATCACGTGTCCAAGAAATGACACCTTGTCCAGCCAGAATTCACACTTGCTGAATTTGGCATACAATTGTTTCTCCCTCAGTGAACACCCAACCGCTAATCCGTCCATTATCCTCTAATCAATCCCGTACTTACCCTTCTCGCAGCGGAATACTTACTTACTCCCGGCGGGTGGTACAACGCCGTTAACCCTCCAAGGTTAACAAGGCTACTACTACTTACCGTTTCGGTCTGATGATTAGAATGAAATACATACATACTGCTTACTTTACGATACCAAATACTTAGTTTACATTTGATTACCGAGTATATCGAATTATCTGAATTACATTCCAATACTACTTCCCAAAAATGAAGAGTTTATACAACTATTCCTTCTTTTCCAATCAAGAGTTTAATATCCCAAAAAGGGTGTACCACATGGTACACCGGCTACCCAAAAGCTCTAGCCGTGTACAACTCGGTACACTATTCGATTCTACTACTACTCCAAAAAGAATTACATCTCGTCCTTACTCTCCTTCACGCCTCGCGGGTACCTGTGGAGTAAAAAACATTCCCCCGAGGGGGTCAGCTTACGCTGAAACATGATAACCGCATACCCCGCGTACTAGCGAGGGTACGCCAACTAATTGGTCGATACATGCGGTTCGTTTCATACATACATGCATGCTTCATACAGTACATTACATTCATTTTACCAAGCATACATACATACCATGCATATGAGGAATACAATACGAGTCATTCATTCGTACTTACCATACTTACCGCATCACGGAGATACAATTCTCCAATACATACAGGTCTTGTTAGCCTTATTACACCCGGGTTAATCGGGTGTTCAAATTTTTTTACTCCGGGTCAATGACTTACAATAGTCAAAGACCAATACCATACAATACTTACATTCTTACATACTTTACTTCCAGTTAAGTCGGTATGACCTCCGGGCAGGGAGTACTATCTCCCACCACCGGGCTTTGAGATGGCACACTAATCCAGGATGCTACCCATACAAAGGGAATTAGTCCAAGGAAAAGATCATAGCCAGGATTCGGTTCCAACCTCTTGTGGTTCCTTATCCTCACGCGTGGCCGAAACTATATCGGGCTTCTACTCATTCCATTACTCATTACCATGTCAGGAGTTAGATTGTTAGGAATTAGTAGAAGTCCATACTTACTTTCCATACATACTTACAATACACATGTACTCATACTTACCCATACACTTCATTCCGTACATACATTCCATGAATTATACAAACTATTCGTTCAAGAAGAATACAACAAGAACAATGTAGTTCAGACACATTTATGT
Source organism: Limonium bicolor (assembly GCA_023374045.1). Lineage (NCBI taxonomy): Eukaryota > Viridiplantae > Streptophyta > Magnoliopsida > Caryophyllales > Plumbaginaceae > Limonium > Limonium bicolor. Next base: position 326,284,901 of record CM041776.1, on the reverse strand, counting down.
GCAATATAAATCCGATTCATGCATTTATCTTGTTGGTGATCACATAAGCACACAATCGGGGTAACCAAGTTAGGATACAGGGCATGAGGAAATCATACCGTTCACCGTCGCTTACGTTCTACCGGTTCTTGGAGCTCAACTATTTGATTCCATATACATGAAGTGGTATGATCAATGGTCTATTATGATCCAACTTACTCCTTCATTAATACTCCTAATATATATCTACTACTCCTTTACATTCATACTTGATATATACCATTCTTTTCTTAGTACCTCTTATCCTTGCTTCCTTACCTTTACTACTTCACTTATATGTACTACCAACATATATGCAATAGGTTATAGGCATACATATGTATATATACATATACATAGGATTGCTATAGTCATATGATAGAAATACTCTTTTTTTTTTTTTTTTTTTTTTTTTGTCAGGACCGGACTTGCGACCGACCCTTGCAAGTACGGTCCATTCCAGTAGCTCAGATTACCGAAATTCTTCTGGCCGACCGAACTTGCAAGTCCGGTCGCAAGTTCGGTCCATTCCAGAAGGTTTCATCGGGAAATTTTTCAGGACCGACCGAACTTGCAGTCCGGTCGCAAGTTCGGTCATTCCAGTAGCTTCATCGGAAATTTTTCTGGCCGACCGAACTTGCAGTCCGGTCGCAAGTCGGTCGATTCCAGTAGCTTCCAGCCGGAAATTTTTCTGGCCGACCGAACTTGCAAGTCCGGTCGCAAGTTCGGTCGATTCCAGTAGGTTACAGACGGGAAATTTTTCTGGCCGACCGAACTTGCAAGTCCGGTCGCAAGTTCGGTCGATTCCAGTAGGTTACAGACGGGAAATTTTTCTGGCCGACCGAACTTGCAAGTCCGGTCGCAAGTCCGGTCGATTCCAGTAGCTCACCCGTCTTTGTAAATCTGGGCTCGACCGACCTTGCAAGTTCGGTCGCAAGTCCGGTCGGCCCCAGTACTTCAGTTTTAAAATCTGTTTTCAAATGTATTCTTTACCCATTGCTTCCCAAATCTTTACCAATACTTCCCCACATGATTTAGTACTATCTAAGCATCCTAATCACCTTAGTTCATCCACCAAACTTACTACTCAATCCTTACACAACTTATACCCATTTCCTCATCCCAATTCAACACTTACATTATTTCTCTTCACACCCATGCTACAGATTTTGGTTTTCCTCCTTATGCTACAGATTTCCAACTCAACTCTTACTCTCCAATACTCCCTCAACTTATGCTACTCTTAGTATCTCGAATACAATTACTCACCACCGAGGTTCATCCCCTTAACATACTCCTTTCCAAATCTGCTACAAACTACAAAACACTCCTCAATTACACCTAGTTATCACCTAGGTTGTTCTCTCATCTACACACTTAAGCCCTCAAATTCCTAGATGAATTTTGACATAGTCTCCCCTATATTTCTAACATTCTCCACACATCATTTCAGCTCACGAATACTCATTCTCTCAACCTGTTACACAATACATCATTCTCACAATTCCAACACTACTACAACAACATAAAATCCTGCACACATACACACTTACTACCCAATGTTTTCCCAAGCTTTTAAAACTCATTTAAAACTTCAAAACTGTTACAATTTCATTCTTCATTGTACTACAATACACTTGCTACTCATTACTCAATTCATTACTCATTTTATTACTCCAAAAACTGTTACATTACAATACACAAACTAACACAAGGTAAGAGTATTTACCTTGTCTTGTTAGGTTACTTTCTTTCTTTTCCTCTTCCTTCCTTCTCCTTTGTTCTCGGTCCCAATGAGAATCAAACACACACAAGTGCTACAGCACATACACATACACAATACCATTTAGTTTCATTTTATACTAACCCTAGAATTTAAGTTTTAGGGTTTAGAAAGAAGGTTACCTTCCAATGAGTAGATGGAGCTCTTGACTACCAAGAGAACAAAATTCCTAGCCCACAAAAGAAGCCAAGTCGGCTGGAGCAACAAAGGAGAGAGCATTCAAAAACTGAAATTGCTTAAAATGCAAACAGGGGCTAGAAATGTTGGATTTTCGAATTTCTTTTTACCTCAAGATGATAAGGAGGTGAAGGTGCTTCTAATGGTGGACTTAAATCTTCAAATGGTGAATACCCATCGAGATGAAAGTGGTCGTTTTCGATTTTTGAGAAGATGAAAGTGTTCTCCTTGCCAAGGGGATTCTAGTGGTATGGTTTTTATAATTTTTGGACAAGAGATGAAGGCACAATAATGGAGAGAAGATGGGGGTTGTGTGAGTTTTCTTCAAAACTCCATGGGAGCTCGGTGGAGAAGGGAGCAATTCAGAGAGGGAGGGAAAAACGTGAGAGGGGGAGTGAGTGGTGAGGAGAGAGAGTTTCTATTTTTACTTTTGTACTTGTTTTCTTTTCCCCTCTTTTATTGTTTTGTCTTTACATGCATAAGAGAGGAATTAAGGGGGTGAGAGAGGGAGGGGCTGTCGATCCCACTCACACACACACCCAGAATTTTACATTTTTATTTGTAAAGTGGACACACTAAGTTTCTTTATTTGCATCCTCACCCCACAACTTACCGGTTGTTACAGTTTTCACTAACCGGTACCCGTTTTCCGGAATTTTCTCGTTTAATTAATTTCCTTGGTTCTAAAGCTTAATATTTATTAATGATTAGTTGGTTGACCAAAATTGTTACGAGTCTATTTGACCCGCTTAAAGTCACGTTTTCCCGGTTCCTCGAAAAACGCGCTTTAAGGTTCGTTTATGCTTTTAACCCATTTTAAAGGTCCGTTTTCTTCGGGATTTGTTCCCTCATATTTATTTTAGTGTAATTAAGCCTTTAAAAATATAATTAGCCTAATTAATCACTGTTTTTAATTACGGGGTATTTCAATCTACCCCCCTTAAGAAACTTTGCCCTCAAAGTTGCTCAAGGTTACCGTTTACCATTTCTACTCATTTGGCAAATCAATTGCCACAATGCCTCCTACTACCACCTTACAAGGTGTTCACAATTCTTACACTACAGCATCCACAATTCAAATACCATGTACCACACTTACTTCGAATACCATACACATACACAATTCATACTCAATACTCCATTCAAATACCATACACAATACTCCGTTCAGTTCATACATTCCACAATACACTTCACAATGTCATTCGTGTCATATACCGTACAACACAAATGCATTGTTCATTACATACATACCATACACATCGTACTACATACCAAATACTACTAGCACTACTTTGTGCCAATAAAATACAATTAGCACTACATGTGCCAACCACAATACGATTACAATACATACATACTACGCAATGCTGACCCGAAGCAATGCAAAAGCAAAAAGGCTCTACCCCCCTTAAAAGGGGTACGCCCCGTACCCTCCGTGCTATACGGATACTAGACATCTAGTCTACAAATAAATTCGGGTACTTCGCCTTCATGGCGTCCTCTAATTCCCAAGTCGCTTCCTCGACATCGTGGTTAGACCACAAGACCTTCACCATTCGTACAGATTTATGGCGAGTGTCTCTTGTCTTGTATCAAGGATTCGCATGGAGTCTCGACATATCTCATCGTCGGCTCTAGGGATAGATGTTCGGGTTCTAATACATGAGAGGGATCGGCTATGTATTTCTTGAGTTGTGATACGTGAAAGACATCATGAACACGCCCCAATTCCTCAGGCAATGCTAGCCTATAAGCTACGGCTCCAACCCTCTCGGTAATGGCATACGGACCTACAAATTTCGGGCTCAGTTTGCCCTTCTGGCCAAATCGGAAGACACCCTTCATAGGTGAGACACGCAAGAACACTTGGTCGCCCACGGCGAACTCAAGGTCGCGTCGTCGCACATCCGCATAGGATTTCTGTCTATCTTGGGCTGCCTTCATATTAGCTCGGATTTGTTGTACCTCAGCTTGTACTTGTTCCAAATACTCCGGTCCTATGATGACCGCTTCGCTTGACTCATCCCAACACAACGGGGTACGGCAAGGTCTACCATACAAGGCTTGGAATGGCGACATCTTAATCGAAGCATGGTAGCTATTGTTATACGAAAACTCGATAAGATGAAGCTTCTCAATCCAGCTCCCCTGGAAGTCTAAGGCACATGCCCTTAGCATATCCTCTAGTGTTTGGATGGTCCTTTCTGTCTGACCGTCGGTCTGTGGATGGAAGGCGGTGCTAAGCTTCAACTCAGTACCAAGCGCTTCCCGTGTCGCTCTCCAGTATCTCGAAAGAAATCTGGTATCGCGGTCAGATACAATGGTTTTTGGGACTCCGTGGTGTCGGATGATCTCCTTGTCGAATAGCTCTGCGAGCTTCGCCACCTTCCAGGTGTCCTTCATCGGTATGAATCGGGCAACCTTGGTGAGGCGATCGACTATTACCCAGATCATGTTGAGTCCTCCCCTAGCAGGTGGGAGTCCAACAACAAAATCCATGGAGATGTCATGGAATTTCCACTCCGGAATGGGCATGGATTGCACCATTCCTCCCGGTCTTCGGTGCTCAAACTTCACCTTCTGGCATGTGAGACACCTCAGAACATACTCAGTCACGTCTGATTTCATTCCTGACCACCAGAAGTACCTCTTCATGTCTTTGTACATTTTAGAGGCTCCCGGATGGACATGCAACGTCGAACAATGTGACTCACGCAGAATGCGATCCCTTAGCTCAGCATTGCTTCGGGGGACGCATAATCTGCCATTCAAACGGATCAGATCTTCATGCAGTTTGAAGTCGTACTTTCGGCGCTCGAAGGTACCATCTGTAATTTTCTGTCTGATCTCTGTGAAGTAAGGGTCGCTCAACTGAGCGTCTCGCACCTCGTCAACCAAGCTAGAAGAAGCGAGTAGCGAATGGAGCGAGTGTGCTCGACGACTCAGGGCGTCGGCTACTACGTTTGCCTTCCCTTCTTTATACTGGAGGTTGATGTCGTAATCCGAGAGGAACTCCATCCACCTCCTCTGCCTTAGGTTCAATTCTTTCTGGGTGAATACGTACTGTAGACTTTTGTGGTCGGAATAGATGGTGATGCTTACCCCATAGAGATAGTGTCGCCATATCTTCAAGGCGAAGACAATGGCTCCTAACTCTAGATCATGTGTCGGGTAATTCTCCTCATGCTTTTTCAGCTGGCGAGAAGCATAGGCTACTACTTTGCCATGCTGCATGAGTACGCACCCCATACCCTTGCCTGATGCATCACAGTACACCTCAAATCCCTCTGTGCCCTCTGGAAGAGTAAGGACGGGCGCTGAGGTCAGTGAGTCTTTCAGTTTCTGAAATGATAGCTCGCACTCCTCTGTCCATACAAAGGGTGCATCTTTCTTCATCAATGCCGTCATGGGCTTAGCGACTTTCGAGAAGTCCTTTACAAACCTCCGGTAATAACCGGCTAAACCAAGAAAGCTCCGGATGTCGGTAACAGTCTTAGGTCTAGGCCATGATCGCACTGCTTCAATTTTGGATGGATCTACTGAAATGCCCGCGCTCGAGATGACATGACCGAGGAATGATACTTGATCTAGCCAAAACTCGCATTTGGAGAACTTCGCATACAGCTGGTTCTCGCGCAGTGTCTCAAGTACTTTTCTCAAGTGGTTTTCATGCTCTTCTGGTGACTTCGAATACACAAGAATGTCGTCAATGAATACTACTACCGAAGTGTCCAGCTGATCACTGAATAACCGATTCATCAGGTCCATGAACTTGGCTGGTGCATTAGACAAACCGAATGGCATCACCGTGAATTCGTAGTGGCCATATCTTGTTCGGAATGCTGTTTTCTGAATGTCTTGCTCTTTGATAGCAATTTGGTGGTAACCGGATCGGAGATCAATCTTAGAAAAGACGGATGCTCCCTTCAACTGATCGAACAGGTCGTCGATGCGTGGCAATGGGTACTTGTTCTTTACGGTGACCGCATTCAATTCGCGGTAGTCGATGCAGAGGCGGAGACTACCGTCCTTCTTCTTCACGAAGAGGACCGGTGCTCCCCAGGGTGATACGCTCGGGCGTATAAACCCTTTGTCGAGAAGATCATGTAACTGTTCCTTAAGTTCTGCCATTTCTGCCGGTGCCATACGGTATGGTGCCCTAGCGATGGGACCAGTACCCGGTACAAGATCGATTTCAAATTCTACCGCCCTCTGTGGTGGCATACCAGGTAGCTCTTTCGGAAATACATCGGGGAATTCTGAGACTACTGCTACCTCGTCACTGAACTCTGGATCTCTCTCCAGGTCTTGCACGTGACATAAATACACTTCATGCCCTTTTCTGAGCTCCCGATACATTGCCATGGCGGAGATGACTGTAGTCGAAGGCTCTCTCGGTCTCTGGCGGTATGAAACAGTGACCCCAGATGGACTCTTGAGCAGCAATCGGTGCTCGGCGCATAGGATTCTCCCCTTGTGCCGCTCCAACCAGTTCATTCCAATAATTAAGTCGAATCCCAATCCGTTGAATTCGATGAAGGAAATGGGAAACGCTTCACCTTTGATTTGAATGGTGGCTGATTTGTAATACCTGGTACATTGTACCCGCTCCTTCGATGGGAGAGTAACCAAGAAGTTTGGTAGCTCATCCGCATCTAGCCCCAACTTCTTCGCAAGAGATGGCGATATGAAGGTGTGAGAGGCGCCGGAGTCGAATAATACTGAGGCTTCGATGCCGTTTACTGGGAATGTTCCCGTTAGAATGGTGCCGCTCTTGCCGGCTTGTTCTTCGGTGAGGATGCTCAGGTTACCTTCGGTACCGAGTCCACAACCTATTGATTCATGAGATTATAAGTAAAGATGGTGGAACGCAAGTGGAATTTAATAACCAACTCTGCTTTTATTAATAACCAACCATCATACATACTGTGTCTCTAATACACGTTACTACTGGATTACATGCTACTACAAGATTAATACTTCTAAAGGTAAGGTTCAGGCGTCCTGGTATCATGTGTGGCATTGATTATTGCCGGTGGTGCCGTATTCAGCTTGATCTTCTGGATCCCGTGATACAGCAACCTTGATTTTCCACCCATGATTAGAACATCTCCTGATCTCAATACCAATTTTTCTGCGAGGTCCACACGCTTCCGCTCGCTATACAAGAATACGGCGTCATCACCAATGGACCAAGACACTACGGGCACTCCTAGTTCAAGAGATTCCGCTGTCTCGTCCTTGTCTTGGTGTAAGCCAAGTCGTCCTTCTTTCTCATAGAAGTTGACGATACACAGATCTGCTTCAAGTGCAGGGATTGGTTCATCTTCACATTGTTGTGCAATTTCCACAGCTTGTGTGACAAGCGTTTGGAATTCTGGGGGTATTGCTGGAGGTGTTGCTCCGTCTCCTGCTCGCGTTGTTTGGTATGTCTTGGTATAAGGGTTCCAGTCCTTTCCCAAGCACATCATTTTCAGCTTCATTGTAGCTCCACCGGGGAATTCGGGTGTATAAAATCCTCCTGGACCCGTTCCTAACTCGTTGCATCGTCGGATGATTGAAATTTGTACTTCGGGTGTCAGGTATCCTTTTAATAAAATCATACCTGGGCGGATGACCTGACACTGTTCGTTGTTGAAGTGGTGGTTGGCGATGTCGGTCTCTTCATGAGGTGGAGTGAGTTTGAAGGTAGGTCTTCATGGAGGTGAGTAAAGTCATCTAGAATAAGTTCTAGGCTTACTAATTCATTTTCATGCTCAATACATACTTCCATGTTATTACTCATGCTCAATTTCATACTTCAAGTACTTACGCATTCATACATTTACTCATACAGACTTCACTACTTTAGACATGCTTTTCAAGGATTAAAGGTTACGGTAGTACCTGGGCCGGACTTAGTCCCGGTCCCATCACGGTCAATGATGTGTAGGGCGGGCTGCCTCTGCGTGTGCGCCCTTCTGCGGGCCTCGGGATCCCTGTCCCTGTGAGGTATGCTGGGCATGAGCATCAAGATGCAAGCTCCTTGCCCTCACGCTGCTTGTAGCCCTGTAGTTGCCCTTGGGCCTAGAATTCTCCGGGCATGCATGGCACGGTGGCCCGGTTTCTGACAATTGAAGCAGCGGATCTCCCTTCCTTGGCAACCTGTGCCGGGATGATCCTTGTTTGCAGTTACGGCAGATGTAGCTGCGGCCATCAGATTGGTTCTTTCCTTGGCCAAATCCAGAACCTATAGCTTTCAAGTTAGCAAGGTTGGATACTTACAATACTCTATATAACTTACAATTTCACAAGTGTACTAATTCGGTTTCGGTTCTTACCCATGTAGGGCTGAGACCTCAGTGGCTTAGCTGCCACTGGTGCGGTGTAGGCAATCTGTAAAGGCTCAGTTGCCTTGCCCTCTCAGCATGGGCACGCCGTCTCCGGATGTATTTTTCTGCTGGTGGGAGTGCTTCCCCTTTCTTTTCTTCCGGGGTTTGGATTGGTTTTGTTCATCGGAGGGGTCTACACCCTTGCCGCTAACACCTTGCGTTCAGCGCTGTTTCCTCATCTCTCAGCTGGCAGGTGATCTCAAACTCGAGATGCAGCGTGGTAACACTCCTGAATTACTTAGGCATTAGGTTACATTTACATACAGGAATACTAATTCACATTACTCATGGCCTTTTAAGGGTTCAACTTGTTTACCTGAAGGGAGGTAAACCGAGTGAAGCCCATGCCATACCCCGGAGTCGATGGCTCAATCCGCCGTAGAAGCGGTCGACCAAGACTTGGCCGGTATACCCAAGGTCGGGTAGAAGTCGGAGAAGAGAGTGAAGGTGCGGTAATACTCATCAACCGTCATCTTCTCGGTCATCTTAAGTGCATCGAGCTCAAGCCTTTTCTTGGTCTTGACATGCTCGGGGTAGTATTTAGATCGGAGGAGAGAGGTAAATGCTTCCCATCCGAATGCCGGATCAGCTACGTGCTCGGCCTTAACGAGCTTCCACCAGTCCATAGCCGCATCTTTCAGATAGTACGCAGCTATCCTCACTCGAACTCCAGCGGGAGTCTCAAGTGTGTCGAAGGCCGTCTCCATCTCGGAGAGGTAGGCCTCGAGCTTGGCGGGGTCGCTCTCGCCTCTAAAGCATGCCGGTCGGAGGTCGGCGACTGCTTTACCCAATTTGTCTCACGGGGATGAGGTGGGTCGGGCTGCTGCTGCTGCTGCTGCTGTTGGTTCTGCTGTGTGGCTGTACAGCGTGATTACTTCGGTAGCATCTGCTACCGTGGCGGCGACGATCTCAGCTATCGTCTGCGCGCCCGGTCCACCAGATGTCTCTCCTCTAGGTCGGCCTCGACCTCGTCCTGACATCTGAACAAGTGTGGATTACATTAGATGTGTGATACTATGACCTCATGGTCTTCATTCAAGCAATGGTATCGTCCTTGCAGACGTTAAGGATCCGTTGTTAACAACGGTAGTTCCTAGTTAGGTTTCTAAATATCCGTCTTACGGTTGAAATCCTAACTCGGTAATCACTACACTTAAGATCTAATCATCAGAGCGATACTTCGCTCTGATACCACTTTTTGTAACACCCCAACCGCTAATCCTCCATTATCCTCTAATCAATCCCGTACTTACCCTTCTCGCAGCGAGCGGAATACTTACTTACTCCCGGCGGGTGATACAACGCCGTTAACCCTCCAAGGTTAACAAGGCTGCTACTACTTACCGTTTCGGTCTGATGATTAGAATGAAATACCTACATACTGCTTACTTTACAATACCAAATACTTAGTTTACATTTGATTACCGAGTATACCGAATTACTGAATTACATTCCAATACTACTTCCCAAAAATGAAGAGTTTATACAACCTTCTTCTTCCAATCAAGAATTTATCCCAAAAAGGTGTACCACGTGGTACACCGGCTACCCAAAAGCTCTAGCCGTGTACAACTCGGTACACTATTCAATTCTACTACTACTCCAAAAGAATTACATCTCGTCCTTACTCTACCTTCACGCCTCGCGGGTACCTGTGGAGTAAAAACATTCCCCCGAGGGGGTCAGCTTACGCTGAACATGATAACCGCATACCCCGCGTACTAGCGAGGGTACGCCAACTATTGGTCGTATACATGCGGTTCGTTTCATACATACATACATGCTTCATACAATACATACATTCATTTTACCAAGCATACATACATACCATGCTATGAGGAATACAATACAAGTCATTCATTCATACTTACCATACTCACCGCATCACGGAGATACAATTCTCCAATACATACAAGGTCTTGTTAGCCTTATTACACACCCGGGTTAATCGGGTGTTCAATACTTTTTACTCCGGGTCAATGACTTACAATAGTCAAGACCAATACAATACAATACTTACATTCTTACATACTTTACTTCCAGTTAAGTCGGTATGACCTCCGGGCAGGGAGTACTATCTCCCACCACCGGGCTTTGAGATGGCACACTAATCCAGGATGCTACCCATACAAAGGGAATTAGTCCAAGGAAAAGATCATAGCCAGGATTCGGTTCCAACCTCTTGTGGTTCCTTATCCTCACGCGTGGCCGAAACTATATCGGGCTTCTACTCATTCCATTACTCATTACTCATGTCAGGAGTTAGATTGTTAGGAATTAGTAGAAGTCCATACTTACTTTCCATACATACTTACAATACACATGTACTCATACTTACCCATACACTTCATTCTCATACATACATTTCATGAATTATACAAACTATTCGTTCAAGAAGAATACAACAAGAACAATAGTTCAAACACATTTATGTGCAATATAAATCCGATTCATGCATTTATCTTGTTGGTGATCACATAAGCACACAAATCGGGGTAACCAAGTTAGGATACAGGGCATGAGGAAATCATACCGTTCACCGTCGCTTACGTTCTACCGGTTCCTTTGGAGCTCAACTATTTGATTCCTATACATACATGAAGTTGTATGATCAATGGTCTATTATTGATCCAACTTACTCCTTCATTAATACTCCTAATATATCTACTACTCCTTTACATTCATACTTGATTATTATACCATTCTTTTCTTAGTACCTCTTATCCTTGCTTCCTTACCTTTACTACTTCACTTATAATGTACTACCACACATATATGCATATAGGTATATAGGCATATATGTATATATACATATACATAGATTGCTATAGTCATATGATAGAAATACTCTTTCTTTTTTTTTTTTTTTTTTTTTTTTCAGGACCGGACTTGCCGACCGACCTTGCAAGTCCGGTCCATTCCAGTAGCTCAGATTACCGAAATTCTTCTGGCCGACCGAACTTGCAAGTCCGGTCGCAAGTTCGGTCCATTCCAGAAGGTTTCATCGGGAAATTTTTCAGGACCGACCGAACTTGCATGTCCGGTCGCAAGTCCGGTCGATTCCAGTAGCTTCCATGCCGGAAATTTTTCTGGCCGACCGAACTTGCAAGTCCGGTCGCAAGTTCGGTCGATTCCAGTAGGTTACAGACGGGAAATTTTTCTGGCCGACCGAACTTGCAAGTCCGGTCGCAAGTTCGGTCGATCCGTAGATTCATAGGTCAGGGAAATTTTTCTGGCCGACCGAACTTGCAAGTCCGGTCGCAAGTCCGGTCGATTCCAGTAGGTTACAGACGGGAAATTTTTCTGGCCGACCGAACTTGCAAGTCCGGTCGCAAGTCCGGTCGATTCCAGTAGCTCACCCTCTTTGTAAATCTGGGCTCGACCGACCTTGCAAGTTCGGTCGCAATCCGGTCGGCCCCCAGTACTTCAGTTTTAAAATCTGTTTTCAAATGTATTCTTTACCCATTGCTTCCCAAATCTTTACCAATACTTCCCCACATGATTTAGTACTATCTAAGCTTCCTAAGTCACCTTAGTTCATCCACCAAACTTACTGCTCAATCCTTACACAACTTATACCCATTTCCTCATCCCAATTCAACACTTACATTATTTCTCTTCACACCCATGCTACAGATTTGGTTTTCCTCCTTATGCTACAGATTTCCAACTCAACTCTTACTCTCCAATACTCTCCAATACTACCCTTAACTTATGCTACTCTAGTATCTCGAATACATTACTCACCACCAGGTTCATCCCCTTAACATCTCCTTTCCAAATCTGCTACAAACTACAAAACACTCCTCAATTACACCTAGTTATCACCTAGGTTGTTCTCTCATCCTACACACTTAAGCCCTCAATTCCTAGATGAATTTTGGCATAGTCCCCCTATATTTCTAACATTCTCCACACATCATTTCAGCTCACGAATACTCATTCTCTCAACCTGTTACTCAATACATCATTCTCAAATTCCAACACTACTACAACAACATAGAATCCTGCACACATACACTTACTACCCAATGTTTTCCCAAGCTTTTAAAACTCATTTAAAACTTCAAAACTGTTACAATTTCATTCTTCATTGTACTACAATACACTTGCTACTCATTACTCAATTCATTACTCATTTTATTACTCCCAAAAACTGTTACATTACAATACACAAACTAACACAAGGTAAGAGTATTTACCTGTCTTGTTAGGTTACTTTCTTTCTTTCTCCTCTTCCTTCCTTCTCCTTTGTTCTCGGTCCCAATGAGAATCAAACACACACAAGTGCTACAGCACATACACATACACAATACCATTTAGTTTTCATTTTATACTAACCCTAGAATTTAAGTTTTAGGGTTTAGAAAGAAGGTTACCTTCCAATGAGTTAGATGGAGCTCTTGACTACCAAGAAACAAAATTCCTAGCCCACAAAAGAAGCCAAGTCGGCTGGAGCAACAAGGAGAGAGCATTCAAAAACTGAAAATGCTTAAAATGCAGACAGGGGCTAGAAATGTTGGATTTTCGAATTTCTTTTTACCTCAAGTGATAAGGAGGTGAAGGTGCTTCTAATGGTGGACTTAAATCTTCAAATGGTGAATACCCCTCGAGATGAAAGTGGTCGTTTTCGATTTTTGAGAAGATGAAAGTGTTCTCCTTGCCAAGGGGATTCTAGTGGTATGGTTTTTATAATTTTTGGACAAGAGATGAGGCACAATAATGGAGAGAAGATGGGGTTGTGTGAGTTTTCTTCAAAACTCCATGGGAGCTCGGTGGAGAAGGGAGCAATTCAGAGAGGGAGGGAAAAACGTGAGAGGGGGAGTGAGTGGTGAGGAGAGAGAGTTTCTATTTTTACTTTTGTACTTGTTTTCTTTTCCCCTCTTTTATTGTTTTGTCTTTACATGCATAAGAGAGGAATTAAGGGGGTGAGAGAGGGAGGGGCTGTCGATCCCACTCACACACACACCCAGAATTTTACATTTTTATTTGTAAAGTGGACACACACTAAGTTTCTTTATTTGCATCCTCACCCCACAACTTACCGTTGTTACAGTTTTCACTAACCGGTACCCGTTTTCCGGAATTTTCTCGTTTAATTAATTTCCTTGGTTCTAAAGCTTCATTAATATTTATTAATGATTAGTTGGTTGACCAAATTGTTACGAGTCTATTTGACCCGCTTAAAGTCACGTTTTCCCGGTTCCTCGAAAAACGCGCTTTAAGGTTCGTTTATGCTTTAACCCATTTTAAAGGTCCGTTTTCTTCGGGATTTGTTCCCTCATATTTATTTTAGTGTAATTAAGCCTTTAAAAATATAATTAGCCTAATTAATCACTGTTTTTAATTACGGGGTATTTCACTCAGTGTCTCCAAGACTGTCCTCAAATGCTGCTCATGTTCCTCTTTGCTCTTGGAGAAGACTAGAATGTCGTCTATAAATACGACTACCGACTTATCTAGCTGGGCTTGGAAGACTCTCTGCATCAAGTCCATAAATCTCGCTGGGGCATTGGTTAGTCCAAACGGCATCACTGTGAACTTGTAGTGGCCGTATCTGGTCCGGAAGGCTGTCTTCTCTATGTCCGACTCAGCTACAGCTATCTGGTGATATCCGGAACACAGATCAATCTTAGAGAACACCTTTGCTCCCCTCAGCTGGTCGAACAAGTCATCGATCCTGGGCAGTGGGTACTTGTTTTTTATCGTGACATTGTTCAGCTCTCTGTAGTCTATACACAGTCTCATGCTTCTGTCCTTCTTCTTGATGAACAGCACAGGAGCGCCCCAGGGTGATACACTGGGTCTGATGAAGCCCTTATCTAGTAGTTCCTGCAACTGCTTCTTCAACTCGACCATCTCTACAGGGCCCATCCGGTAGGAAGCCTTAGAAATCGGTCCCATGCCAGGTACGAGGTCGATGTTGAATTCAACCTCTCTCAGCGGTGGTAGTCCAGGCAGCTCCTCTGGAAAAACATCGGCGTACTCCGACACAATGGGAACGTCGCTCCTGAACTTCAGATCCGTCCTCAAATCCTGGGCATAATAGTAGTAGGCAGTCGCGCCCTTGGACACTTCCTTCATCAGGGATAATGCTGATACAACCTTCACAGTCAGTTGCTTGGGCTGCATTTGGTATGATACTGTGATCCCTGTGGCTGACTTCAAGAGGAGACGATGCTCTGCACAGTGTAGTCTACCTCTGTACCGCTGTAGCGTGTCCATGCCCACAATTATGTCAAATCCCATGCCCGGGAAGACAATGGCATCGAGAAGAAAGTCTGCTCCCTTAATGTGCAAGCTCAGATTCTTGCATTGTTTACTGCATTTTATCAACTCTCTGGATGGCAACAAAATGGAGCAATCATGGATATCCTCTGTGGGGGCATTTATCTTAGTACGAAATGCTTGGGATATGAAGGAGTGGGAGGCTCCAGAATCAAACAGGACGGTGGCCTCCACTCCATTAATTTGGAATGTGCCTGCAATTATTGAGTGAAGTTTTAAGGTTTCTAGTAACTCCTCCAAAGTAGTTGTTCAAGGTTAATTGGTATACTGTGATGACCGTTCCATTGCTCTTTGCTTGAGCCTGGTCCAACACATTCAGCCTGACCTCTAAATTTCCAGCTCCTACACAAGAAATAAGTTCTTAGAATCTCCATTCTTATTGAAAGCTTCAAAGCAGTTTAATGATTACAAAGCTGAAATTGTAAAGTACATGGCTAGATCTGTCTAAAGGTCAGGTTGAATCGGCCAGGTTTCAGGGAGTCTGGTTAATAATGGGTGTGGGGGCTGTGTTGGGCTTGATTCTCTTCACTCCACGGTAGATGAGTCTAGCTGCCCCACCAAAGATCAGTACATCACCTGACTTCAGGAGGATCTTGGTGGCAAGGTCCATCCTCTTCCGGTCACCGAATAGGAACTCCCTTGGTGATGGATTCTAGGGATTCATCCTTATCTTGATGCAACCCTAGCTTACCTTCTTTTCCATAAAAATTGATGATGCAGACGTCTGAGGTTAGGTCTGGGATGGGCTCATCCTCCAATTCTTGTGCTGCCTTAACTACAGCTCTAATGATGGTCTGTAGTTCCTCCGGGATTGGTGGCACCTCCACTTCTTCATAGGTCTTGGTGGTGTGGTTCCACTTCTTACCTAGGCACATGATCTTCACCTTCATGGTTGAACCATTCTTGAAGGTAGGGGTGTAAAATTTCCTTCCTTCACACCTAACTCCCTGATCTTGAGGATCAATGCATACTGGACTGCCGGGGTCAGGTACTCTCGTAGTAATCATCCCGGTCTCAAGACCTCACATTCTCTGGTAGTGTGGTTTGGCTTCAAAAGTGGATGTTGGGTGTGGTATAGGGCAAAATAGGAAAGCAAATATCGAAAGCTGAGGAACAATTGCCATTAAATAATAAGTCAAGGTTCACAACTGGAAATGAAAGGTTCGTAACGAAACAAAATGGAGGTTTATAGTTCATCCCTTTTACATGGACAACGAAAAACTAGACAACTGAATGTAAAAATAAGGGTCTAAGCCTCTTCATGAGGAAATAGTCCTCACCAGGTGACTCGGGTCATCACTGGCTGCCTCGGCGTCCACCATGTTAAGGACTGGTGCTATGCCGGCCCTCTGGGGGTAGTTCGTCCCGGCCTCTATGGATGACTCTGGGCAGGGCGACTAGTAGAAGGTCCAACACTCCTGTGCCACCTCGACCTCCTCCATTAGTAGTAACAACTGGGGCTCTCCTTCTGCGTGCTTGTAGTTCCTGGAATCCGGGTTCAGGAAGCATTCGAACGATCTGTGCCCCTTCCTACCGCAGTGTGCAGTCCACCAGGTTGCCCTTACAATCCATGCCCGGGTGGTCCTTCTTGCACCACTTGCAGAGGAACTTTCTCGCAAGTTGGTTCCCTGTTTCAGTCTCAAGGTTAGTAATTGATAACAAGATATAACCACTTTGGAGTTTCTGATTTATCTCACCCTTAAATGGCTGGGAGCGGAGTGGCTCAGCATTAGTGAAATACCCCGAACTTAAACTAAGGATTAAAATTAATCTAATACGTATTTAAGGGCCTAATGTACCTAATTAATATTGGTAAGGAGAATAAATCTAAAAAGAAATAAGAAACGCTTTAAAAAAGCGGAAAACGATAAATAAGCGTTAAATAACCATAGGAGGTATGAGACCTCGGTTAGGGTATTATATGGATTTTGAAGGTTTACAAGACCTAAATAATATGTGGGAACAATCCCGAAGAAAACGATCCTTAAAACGGATTAAAATCACTAACGAACCTTAAAGCGCGTTTTCGAGGTACACCGAGAAAACGTGACTTTAAGCGGGTCAAATAGACTCGTAACAGTTTTGGGTCAACTAAATAATCATACTAAATATTAGTGAAGCTTTAGGACCAATAAAATCAATAAAACGAGAGATTAGTAAAACTGTCAAAAACGGGAAGTTGTGGGTAGAAATATATAACACAAACTTATGTGTCCAACACCTTGTAAATAAAATTTTAAAAACCCATAAGGGCTGTGTGTGGTCCGATTTTATTCCCCTCACACACCCACTCTCTCAATCCTCTCTTGTACCAAAAGACAAAAGTAATAAAACTACCTCACTCTCACATACTCTCTCTCCTACACCCTATTCTCTCCTCTCTCTCACGTGAACACCCCCTCCCTCACTCTTTTTCTTTCTTTCTCTTCCCCCATGCGATTTCTATGGAGGTTTGAAGAACCCACTCACAAAACTTACTCTCTCATCTTGTAACTCCCTCTCCCTCAAATCTCTTCCAAAAATTATAAAAATACCACCATTGGAATCCTCTCATCAAGAGCTACACTTCCATCTTTTCCAAAAATCGAAAAGGAGCATTTTCGTTTTTATGGGTATGTCCCATTGGGAGCTTCAAGACCACCATTAGAACCACCTCATTCTCCTTGTTCTTTTAAGGTAAAATACTTCTCAAAACTCCATTGTTTTTCTAGCCTTAAGGGCAAAACGAATTTTAGGCTAAACCCTTGTTTGGTCCCTTGTGTTCTAGCCGATTTTGGCTTTGTTGGAGGAGAGAACATTGTTCTTGAGCTAACCCAACACTCCTACCACCCTTGGAAGTAAAGTAAATTCTAAACCCTAAACCTACTTAAAACTTAATAATAGTTAGGGTTAGTTTTTAGTATATTGAAATGTGTTGTATATGGGTTGTAGAGTAGAGAATTTGTGTTTGTTGAACCGATGGAGAAAGAGAGGAAGGAAGAAGCAAGAAGAACAAAGAAAATCTAGAAGAAAAACATAATTAAAATCACCCTTGTGTAGTCTTGTATATGTATGTGTAACAGATTTTAGAAACAGTTTGAATGATAATGAAATGGTATTGTGTAGTAATGTATTGCGCAGGAGAATCTAAGTGCTCAAAAACCGTTGAAAGACACGTAAAATGTATTGAAACTTAGTTGGGTATTGGGTTGTTGAGTGCAGGAATTTTAGTAGTTTTTAGTGTTGTATTTTGTATGGGAGCTTGTATATGATGTCGCGTATGAACAGGTGAGATATGTTAATGTGTGAGGAAACATTGTGGTGAGAGTGTATAAATATAGGGGAGACGATGGCAAATTTGCCTAGGATTATAACACTTAGTGAACTAGAAACTAGGTGGCTATAGATGTTGTAAGATTTTGATAGAGAAGATAAAGGAAGATTGGGAGAGATAGATAATGTAATTGTGATGTACTCGGAACTCTAGAGACGACATTAGAAGAGGTGGTTAGAGAAGGGGAGAGTAGTGTCAAAATCTTAGCAAAGGGGTATTAGATTGCATTGTAGAACTAAGAACAAATAGTGTGCAAGGTTTGGTGAGATGAATGTTGGACTTGGGTATAGATGGTACAATTGCTTGGAAATGAATTGGCTCTTGGTAAGAGGTATATTTGGGATGCTAGGA
The DNA here is from genome assembly GCA_023374045.1 of Limonium bicolor. Lineage (NCBI taxonomy): Eukaryota > Viridiplantae > Streptophyta > Magnoliopsida > Caryophyllales > Plumbaginaceae > Limonium > Limonium bicolor. The sequence goes on along the minus strand of CM041776.1, from coordinate 326,266,597 downwards.
GTGACATCGGTAGAGGAAGCATTGGATGTTAGAAGTGGGAACAAAAATCTGTAGCATTGATGGATGCAACTGTTGTAAGTGTGGAAGGGATGATGAAATTGTGTAAGTGGATTGATGGATTTAGTAAAGCATTTGGTGGGTGAACTAAGGCAATTTAAAGGGCCTAGGTAGTGTTTAAACATGTGAGATTACATGTAAGAAGATTGGAGAAACAATGGGTAAAGTATGGGACTGAAAACAGAAGTAAAAATGCAAATACTGGGCCACCGAACTTGCGACCGGACTTGCAAGTTCGGTCGAGCCCAGATTTACAAAGACGGGAAAGCTTCTGGAATCGACCGGACTTGCGACCGGACTTGCAAGTTCGGTCAGACCAGAAAAAATTCTCCCGTCTGTAACCTACTGAAATCGACCGGACTTGCGACCGGACATGCAAGTTCGGTCGGCCAGAAAAATTTCCGTCGAGTAAGCTACTGGAATGGACCGACCTTGCGACCGGACTTGCAAGGTCGGTCGGGCTAAAATTTTCCGTTAAGTAACTTACTGGAATGGACCGACCTTGGGACCGGACTTGCAAGGTCGGTCGGCCCTGGAATTTTCACCCGATGTAACCTACTGACTCGGACCGAACTTGTAAGGTCGGTCGCAAGTTCGGTCGGGTCAAACTTACAAAAAAAAAAACTATAAGACTATGGTTAGTATATGTATGTATATGTATACCCACCTATACATACGTGCATATATGTGTAGTAAACCATTGTTAGTAATTAAAAGTAAGTAAATAAAATGTAAGCATAGGAATGTGAAGACCTAGTAAGTATGAGTTAGGAAGCGTAAGGGTACGAATTAAGTTAATGATAGTTAGATTAATTATTCGGTTGTGTGTATATCATAGGATTTGAATTGTGAATACCGGAGGAACGTTGGGATAATACAGTACAACGGTGAAAGGTATGATTTCTATGCCCTGTATCCTAATCTGGTTACCCCGATTTGTGTGCTTATTTGATCACCTAATAAGATAAATGCATGAATCGGACTATATTGCACCTACTCGTGCTTGTTTACATTGTTCTTGATATTTGCCTCGAACATAGTTTTGTATAATTCATGAAATATATGAATGATGATGAAGTGTACTGTATTCTGTAGTGTACTCGTATATGTAATGTATTTCGTATGTATGTGTATATGTGTATTGTATTATTGTGGCTTGAATGTTGACTTCTGCTAATTCCTAACTACCTAGCTCCTAACTTAAGTGAGTAAGCGCGTAGATGAGTAGAAGTCCGATATAGTTTTCGGCCACGCGTGACGATGCGGAGTCACAAGAGGTTGGCTGCAATTCCTGACTCTTAACTGGTCCGCGGCCCAAATCCCTTAAATGGGTAGCATCCCGGATTGGTGAGTCAGTAAATCCCGGAGGTGGGACGGTGTAGTCCCCAGGGCCGGAGGTCCCGACGACTTAACTTGAGTAAGAGTAGAGTAAGTAGTATGGATCCGTAAGTATGTATGAGTATGTATGCGTATGTATGAAGTAACGAGTAAAGAGTAATCTCCACCCGATTAACCCGGGTGGAACAATGAAGCTAACAAGAACTGTACTTTGTTGTATGTAGTAAGTATGTGTATTTCGAAGAAGGTAAGTAAGTATTGCTGGTTTATATCGTATCCTTGTATGTGATGGATTGTATGTATGTATGTTGCGTAAGTACTATTGTATTGTGTGTAAGAGCATGTATGCATGTATGTTTGTATGAAAATGAACTGCATGTATTCGACCAAGTGGTCGGCGTACCCTCACTAGTACGCGGGGTATGCGGTTATCATGCTCGGCGAAAGCTGACCCCTTCGGGGGACATTTTTTAGTGTGCAGGTACCCGAAGCGAATATGGTCAAGGAAGAGACCGGAGGCACACCCTTGTAATTAGGAGTAAGTAGATTGTGAGGAACGGGTAGTAAGTAGTCTCGTAGTGAGTACGTATGAACTTTGAAGAAGCATTGTAATGGTATTGGGAACCTAGTAAACTCGGTTATGTATTTTGTATTGTATGGTTAATGAAGGAGTAAAGTATTGAATGGAACCTTGTAGTATTCGTTTGATGAATGGAGTATGTGTTGTGGAAGTGTAGTACTCGGGATTCCGGTCCATCAGACCGATGCTGTATGTAATAGGAGTAGCCTTGTTAGTCACGTGGGTGGCTAACGGCATTGTATCACCCAATGTATGTAAGTAGGTATCCGCTGCGTGTATCTGATGAGTAAGGAGATTGGACGTTAATGACTGTAATAACAGTAGGGGTGTTACAAAAAGTGGTATCAGAGCGAAGTATCGCTCTGATGACTGGAAATACCGAGTTTAGGAAATACCGAGTTAGGAATTAGAAGCTTAGGGCTATGGGCTGAGTGATAGCATTAGAGAGATGCTAGTTAGGAACTCCCGGTGAGTACCGGATACCTACAATACCAGTCCCGCCCGCCGCAAACCCCACTGTGTAACTTGGGAAAGGACGTCAGAGAGAAGAAAAGTCTTCTCATACTCGGGGAAACCCGATCTGGCAGTGGTGAATCAATCACACAGTAAACAAGAACCGACATGTAGTAGATCCCAAGAACTGGAAGTCCCGGAGATAGTTCCCGGTTGAACCACAACCCCGCACGTAATAGCGGTAGAGTGAGCACTCCAACCACGAGGAGGCTATAACTTGCAATAGCATGGGGCGACCTGCTTAGCAGTCGCGAAACCTAGCTAGTCAACCAACAGCAGGACAGAAGCACTAACCGTGCAACGGAATGAAAAAGGGAGCAGTAACGGAACCCGAGACACAAGTCTACGGGATAGTAATACTTGAATAATACCACCAACGGTATGCTAGCCGACTAAGGACATAGTCGGAAGCGGTTAACTCCAAAACTACGATGCCATCAAGGTTGCAACACCTGGCCAATATAGCTCAGACAACTACAAGAACAACCATGAGATATAAACTAATAGGACTACAAGCGTAGTGCCTAAACAAGGAAGGCTCAGTAACCACCACAAATGTGTGGGAACGAGCCACAAGGAGCGACACTAAACCAAATAGAACGGGAACCTCCAAGGAGTGGAGGAGTACCCAGATCTACGACAGCCATGTCTAGACCACCAAGAAGCTACCTAAAGGAGCGAGTATACCAATTATAGATCAATAAGATCGAGAGAAGCGTCAACGAGACTAACAAACACAAATGGAAACCATACCGAGATTGGCATAGGATTATCCAAAAACCACCGATACCACGCACTTGCCAAGGCAAGTGCAGTAAAGACAGAGATATGTAAAGGAACACTAACACGTCACAAGTACATAGTAATGTACAGTGACTGTAACGAAACAACCACAGGATCACACATCCTAACAACCAGACGTATGAAAACATTGGGAAGGCTTAACGGCCGACTACGGTACTTACCAGTCAGCGAGAGGCTAGACTGGGTCAAGACCTCAAACATGGCTATGCCATGAGAGATTTCTTTTAACACCGAACCGTTGTTTTTTTAAAACCCAAAAATTTTCTTTCAAAACCATAAACCTTCTTTTAAAACCTTGGATTTTAAAACCAGACCAACAACATTACGGTGAGTATCAAAGAATGATACAAGAGGAGTTGACAATAGAATACTTCACCTAGGCATGTGCCGAACACTACGAGTGTACCCATTACGGGATGTGGGACAACCGCACTCCGAAGGAGCTTGCGGGCCCGACATATAGTTGGGTAAGTGATAACGTATCAATATGGTACCCCACGTATGTATACATGCAGTGTGCGACACACGGGAAGTAGTCAACTCCGTTCTACGGACCATGAGTGAGTTCAATCAGAACAGCTGCACACCTCAGACGAGCAAGTATCAAGGAACTCAGAGAACCCATCTGAAGATGAGGAATAAGAACTAGGAAGTGCAAGAGCACATACTAGTAAGTATAGACATTGGATATGTCTCAAATAATCCAAACAGTACACGACAGCTGGAAGGTATACCCAGCCTAAACACAGTAAGGCAATCGCCTAACGTGAACACCACGATGCTCAACAAACGGGACAGAATTCTCAAGAGCAACCCCAAGATTACCACAAGTATACTCCATCATTGAAGGGGATATCAAACCTAGTCCTAAGCACTAGGAGCAAGTGTAAACAGTCTACCCAAGAACGGGAGACGTTACAACCCAAAAAGGGACAACTCAAGAACGATACCACAAGACGGTACAGTGGACAACATATCATAACCATTAGCCGGAAGTAACGGCATAATTTAACAACACCCAGGAGCAATCCTTGAGGGTGACTAGATGGACAACAGTCGAACAACAGCAACATGATAAAAGCACGAAAGTTAGAACGAACACTCGGTTGGGACCCGAAGGGATTTCACTTAACAGAAAATGCCCTAAGATATTGAGAGACACCTATTAACATCAGATTACCTAAAGGGTCTCCTATGAACGGAAGCGTGATGTCACGACTTACCATGGAGCCCAATAATACCTCCAACCTATGACGGTATACAAGGAGTGGAAACATGCATAAGCAGCTTGCAAAGAGCATAGCTCGCAGCAATACGGCTTAAAAGCCATCAACCAACTGCGTGTGTAACTTTAAACGGTTGCAAAACCCACACCATTACTAACAAGACTTGCAAGAGGGATTGCCTCATACGACAAGAAATCAACAACTGGACCATAAATTCAAACCCAACATCCTGAGTGGCTTGAAGTAATGGCCAACTCAATGTCACTGTCACTAGAGCATCAGCCTAGTATACAGTTGACGGAGTTTAAATACCCCTCATGCCTTCTGTAGCGATTGTACACAGGGGCATAAGAATCATGATAATGCCAACATTGGCCTAGTCCACACTTGAACACTACGGGAAACCCAAGGGAAGGTACCCCTCGTTAACCAAAGACCACTAATGCGGTGATGATGTGAACCCTTAGAAAAGGCTTCCATCTACTATAACAATAAAACCACGCAATAGATATTGCCAAGGGATGATGGGATAAGGAAACAAGATTTCCAAACCATTACGACTTAAGGGAGTAAGCATACTCCATATGTACTCAAGCATGTGGTGAACCATTGTGTAAACACCAACATAGCAAACCTTGTCATTAGACCTATGAGTGGAGACAAACCCTCAATAAGAACCTTCACTTGTCAGTGATGGAATGCCCTCCAATTGGAGAACGGGACCAGAAAACCCTTGAAGTTTCATGGGATGTCCTGGTAATATACATACAAGCAAAACTACACAGCCAAAGCCTAAACCAATGCTCAACACTGAAAGGCAATATTATCAAAGCAATTATGTGAACACACTTGAACACCATGAATGACTAACGCTCAAGAGAGCTTATGACCCGATGAGTTATCTCATCCTTGGTCAACCAAGATACTGGTAAATTATATCACAAATGATGATAGAATGTGAGGTAAGTTAACCTACACATAAAACCTAAGTGGAATAAGACATCTCCACATTGGGAAGATAATAAGATTGCCGTATGCTACGACAACCGTCATACACACAAACACAGGGAATCCTAGTGTATTTACACCATAAGGAATGGTGCCAAGGACAATGTCACTAAGTAAAAAGGAACTACCACAGTAACAGAAACAGTAAAAGCAATGTTGTACAATGAGTAAGAATCGGTGCGCACCACAGGCGACCGCTATGAGGGAATAGTTAAGCATAACACGGAGTATAAGTATGAGATGACACACAGAAATATTCTTTCCTATCACATAAGGACTTACTGTCAAGCGTTTACGCCTCTGCACTCTGTATGAGTTTTTGGCATGCACTTGTTCAGCTAATGATCTAATGAGATGGCTAGGGATATGGAGAATGTAACGTAGTAAATCTTCCTTTCACCACAAACATGGCATAAGCCAGTTAAGCAAGCTTAGCAACACAGTGCGGCCTAAGGCCAAAGAAGCACGAAGAGTGTACAACACACTAAATCACAGATGTGAATTCCATGGAATAAGGTGAAAGGAGATAAGGAAAGTCACTAGGACCGACGCATAAAATGCAAGGTCATACAAGTAAAGAACACTGTACTGAACCAGAAACTGGTATGATTTAAAGCTAGTGACAACAGAGGAAGCACTACAACTAAGTGTGACTTAACCTCGCCTGACAATAAGTCGAGGAACTTAACGAATAATCGTGAAGCACGAATAACACGTACAACAGATTACCAGAGAGCTGGTTATAAATCTAACTCGTTGAGTTCAAGCACGGTAAAAGAATACCGCATTGTGTTAAACCTTATTCCCATAATAGATGGATAGAAGGTGATGTATAGCACATTAATGATAACACGAAGGGTAAGTAACCCAAGCTATCAGGGTCGCGCAGCAGAAGCTAGTGGGCCCTAGCTAGGAGACAATATACCTAGTGAGTATAATACAATGGCTTTAATGCCTTGAAGCCTGAAGGCTAGAACCGAATTAATGATGAGTTAAATAAACTCATATAGGAACTCTTGGTGCAAAGACTAAACCGTTGGTATGGTTAAGACCCTTTGACCAGAGCATATTCTATAGTATACCGTAGTGAAGCTAAACGCTTCAGTTTGCCCGAATGATTAAACCAATGTTTAACAATAATATGGTAGATTACGTGGGCGTAATCCCTTTTAAGGGGGTAGAGCGAAAACCGCTTAATGCAAGTTTTTTTGAATAAAACACTTAAACCGTAATGTGCATAGCACAAATGAGAACCAAATTGATGATTGATACTGTGTTAAACAAACATAAGTACTCATTCACACTGTAATTATGGTAATTAGGCATTAGACATGCAAATACCATAGGAGAGTAACCCATCTTGTAACACCAATGTAAGAGTATTAGTAAAAAAAAGTAATGAGTAGTGGACGGAGCTCCACAAGTATTGTAACCTTTGAAGAAGTAGTACGAAATGAAGAGGATAGTAGATGAATGAAGTTTATGAGTAGTGGAATCGTAAGTAGAATATTTGAAACAATTGAAGACAACTAAATCTTATAAAGGTAGTATTCCTTAGTTAGAATATAGGAGATGATGGTGAGTAATGGATGGAAGTAGTGAAGGTCGATGAAGAGCATTAGGATTGAACCACGGAGTAAAGCATTTGGGAAATAGATGAGATGATTGATGGGCTGATTCCATCCTTTGGAGTGTATGAATTCGTAATCATGACTAGAAAGAGTAAAAAGATAGAAAATGACAATCAAATTATTTGTTTGTTGAACTGATGTGGGAAGTCGAACTTGATCCTGATCAGATCAAGGGAAACCGAACACAAATTGGGGTGGAAAGATATTCAACACTGATGCTGATCACATCAGGGTCGGATTCTTGAAGCTCCCCTCAAGTGGTCACAAAATCACACATAGGATAGAAGTAATGATATATTGGAATTTGGAGTTACGTTTTTAGAAAATTTCTAATTGGTAGTAGTGAAGATTTCTCTTAGACTGAAGGTTAAGAATTTGTGAGAAGCTTGTACCGGAGAAGATAGTAGTGTAGTATGTTGTATTATTCCAAGGGCAGCGGGACATAGAGGAGTCCCGTGTCTAGAGGACCTGAGCGCCTGCGGGATTGGAATGTGTATTGCATCGCTTTGGGGATAGTCTTGCATTATATGTATGTATAAATTTGGTAATGAGGAACCGGATGGTCGGTAGTAGTGCAGATCAGAGTAATTATTGTACATTGGTATGGTATGGAAAGGAGAAACCTTGAGTAACTGATTTGGGATTAGTAAGGAGAAAGAACGTATGGCTTTGGCATTGGACACGTAAGAATGAGTAAGCATTGTAAACCCAGAACCTCGAACAACTTTGAGGACAAAGTTCCTAAGGGGGGTAGATTGAAATACCCCGAACTTAAACATAAGGATTAAAATTAATCTAATACGTATTTAAGGGCCTAATGGTACCTAATTAATATTGGTAAGGAGAATAAATCTAAAAAGAAATAAAGAAACGCTTTAAAAGCGGAAAACGATAAATAAGCGTTAAATAACCATAGGAGGTATGAGACCTCGGTTAGGGTATTATATGGATTTTGAAGGTTTAACAAGACCTAAATAATATGTGGGAACAAATCCCGAAGAAAACGGATCCTTAAAACGGATTAAAATCACTAACGAACCTTAAAGCGCGTTTTCGAGGTAACCGAGAAAACGTGACTTTAAGCGGGTCAAATAGACTCGTAACAGTTTTGGTCAACTAAATAATCATTAATAAATATTAGTGAAGCTTTAGGACCAATAAAATCAATAAAACGAGAGATTAGTAAAAACTGTCAAAAACGGGAAGTTGTGGGGTAGAAATATAAATAACACAAACTTATGTGTCCAACCTTGTAAATAAAATTTTAAAAACCCATAAGGGCTGTGAGTGGTCCGATTTTATTCCCCTCACACACCCACTCTCTCAATCCTCTCTATGTACAAAAGACAAAAGTAATAAAACTACCCCACTCTCACATACTCTCTCTCCTACCCCTATTCTCTCCTCTCTCTCACGTGAACACCCCCTCCCTCACTCTCTTTTTTCTTCTTCTTCTTCCCCCATGCGATTTCTATGGAGGTTTGAAGAACCACTCACAAACTCTACTTCTCTCATCTTGAAACTCCCTCAAATCTCTTCCAAAAATTATAAAAATACCACCATTGGAATCCTCTCATCAAGAGCTACACTTCCATCTTTCCAAAAATCGAAAAGGAGCATTTTCGTTTTTATGGGTATGTCCCATTGGGAGCTTCAAGACCACCATTAGAACCACCTCATTCTCCTTGTTCTTTTAAGGTAAAAATATTCTCAAAACTCCATTGTTTTTCTAGCCTTAAGGGCAAAACGAATTTTAGACTAAACCCTTGTTTGGTCCCTTGTGTTCTAGCCGATTTTGGCTTTGGTGGAGGAGAGGAAACATTGTTCTTGAGCTAACCCAAACAGCTCCTACACCCTTGGAAGGTAAAGTAAATTCTAAACCCTAAAACCTACTTAAAACTTAATAATAGTTAGGGTTAGTTTTTAGTATATTGAAATGTGTATGTATATGGGTTGTAGAGTAGAGAATTTGTGTTTGTTGAACCGATGGAGAAAGAGAGGAAGGAAGAAGCAAGAAGAACAAAGAAAATCTAGAAGAAAAACAAGGTAATTAAACTCACCCTTGTGTAGTCTTGTATATGTATGTGTAACAGATTTTAGAAGTTTGAAATGAGTAATGGAAATGGTATTGTGTAGTAATGTATTGCGCAGGAGAATCTAAGTGCTCAAAAACCGTTGAAAGACACGTAAAATGTATTGAAACTTAGTTGGGTATTGGGTTGTTGAGTGCAGGAATTTTTAGTAGTGTTTTAGTATTGGTATTTGTGTATGGGAGCTTGTATATTGATGTCGCGTATGAACAGGTGAGATGATGTTAATGTGTGAGGAAACATTGTGGTGAGAGTGTATAAAATATAGGGGAGACGATGGCAAAATTTGCCTAGGATTATAACACTTAGTGAACTAGAAACTAGGTGGCTAATAGATGTTGTAACAGATTTTGATAGAGAAAGATAAAGGAGTAGATTGGGAGAGATAGATAATGTATTGTGATGTACTCGGAACTCTAGAGACGACATTAGAAGAGGTGGTTAGAGAAGGGGAGAGTAAGTGTCAAAATCTGTAGCAAAGGGGTATTAGATTGCATTGTAGAACTAAGAAGAAATAGTGTGCAAGGTTTGGTGAGATGAATGTTGGACTTGGGTATAGATGGTACAATTGCTTGGAAATGAATTGGCTTGGTAAGAGGAGGTATTTGGGATGCTAGAAGTGACATCGGTAGAGGAAGCATTTGATGTTAGAAGTGGGAACAAAAATCTGTAGCATTGATGGATGCAAACTGTTGTAAGTGTGGAAGGGAAGTGATGAAATTGTGTAAGTGGATTGATGGATTTAGTAAAGCATTTGGTGGGTGAACTAAGGCAATTTGAAGGGCTTAGGTAGTGTTTAAACATGTGAGATTACATGTAAGAAGATTGGAGAAACAATGGGTAAAGTATGGGACTGAAAACAGAAGTACAAATGAAAATACTGGGCCCGACCGAACTTGCGACCGGACTTGCAAGTTCAGTCGAGCCCAGATTTACAAAGACGGGAAAGCTTCTGGAATCGACCGGACTTGCGACCGGACTTGCAAGTTCGGTCGGACCAGAAAAAATTCTCCCGTTTGTAACCTACTGGAATCGACCGGACTTGCGACCGGACATGCAAGTTCGGTCGGCCAGAAAAATTTCCGTCGAGTAAGCTACTGGAATGGACCGACCTTGCGACCGGACTGCAAGGTCGGTCGGGCTAAAATTTTTCCGTTAAGTAACTTACTGGAATGGACCGACCTTGGGACCGGACTTGCAAGGTCGGTCGGCCCTGGAATTTTCACCCGATGTAACCTACTGACTCGGACCGAACTTGCAAGGTCGGTCGCAAGTTGGGTCGGGTCAAAACTTACAAAATAAAAAAAACTATAAGACTATGGTTAGTATATGTATGTATGTATATGTATACCCACCTATACATACGTGCATATATGTGTAAGTAAACCATTGTTAAGTAATTAAAAGTAAGTAAATAAAATGTAAGCATAGGAATGTGAAGACCTAGTAAGTATGAGTTAGGAAGCGTAAGGGTAACCGAATTAAGTTAATGATAGTTAGATTAATTATTCGGTTGTGTGTATATCATAGGATTTGAATTGTGAATACCGGAGGAACGTTGGGATACAAGTACAACGGTGAAAGGTATGATTTCTTCATGCCCTGTATCCTAATCTGGTTACCCCGATTTGTGTGCTTATTTGATCACCTAATAAGATAAATGCATGAATCGGACTATATTGCACCTACTCGTGCTTGTTTACATTGTTCTTGATATTTGCCTCGAACAATAGTTTGTATAATTCATGAAATATATGAATGATGATGAAGTGTACTGTATTCTGTAGTGTACTCGTATATTGTAATGTATTTCGTATGTATGTGTATATGTATATTGTATTATTGTGGCTTGAATGTTGACTTCTGCTAATTCCTAACTACCTAGCTCCTAACTTAAGTGAGTAAACCGGAATGAGTAGAAGTCCGATATAGTTTCGGCCACGCGTGAGGATGCGGAGTCACAAGAGGTTGGCTGCAATTCCTGACTCTTAAACTGGTCCGCGGCCCAAATCCTTAAATGGGTAGCATCCCGGATTGGTGAGTCAAGTAAATCCCGGAGGTGGGACGGTGTAGTCCCCAGGGCCGGAGGTCCCGACGACTTAACTTGAGTAAGAGTAAGAGTAAGTAAGTATGGATCCGTAAGTATGTATGAGTATGTATGCGTATGTATGAAGTAACGAGTAAAAGAGTAATCTCCACCCGATTAACCCGGGTGTTACAATGAAGCTAACAAGAACTGTACTTTGTGTATGTAGTAAGTATGTGTATTCGGAAGAAGGTAAGTAAGTATTGCATGGTTATATCGTATTCCTTGTATGTGATGGATTGTATGTATGTATGTTTGCGTAAGTACTATTGTATTGTGTGTAAGAGCATGTATGCATGTATGTTTGTATGAAAATGAATTGCATGTATTCGACCAAGTGGTCGGCGTACCCTCACTAGTACGCGGGGTATGCGGTTATCATGCTCGGCGAAAGCTGACCCCTTCGGGGGACATTTTTTAGTGTGCAGGTACCCGAAGCGAATATGGTCAAGGAAGAGACCGGAGGCACACCCTTGTAATTAGGAGTAAGTAGTTTGTGAGGAACGGGTAGTAAGTAGTCTCGTAGTGAGTACGTATGAACTTTGAAGAAGCATTGTATTGGTATTGGGAACCTAGTAAACTCGGTTATGTATTTTGTATTGTATGGTTAATGAAGGAGTAAAGTATTGAATGGAACCTTGTAGTATTCGTTTGATGAATGGAGTATGTGTTGTGGAAGTGTAGTACTCGGGATTCCGGTCCATCAGACCGATGCTGTATGGAATAGGAGTAGCCTTGTTAGTCACGTGGGTGGCTAACGGCATTGTATCACCCAATGTAAGTAAGTAGGTATCCGCTGCGTGTATCTGATGAGTAAGGAGATTGGACGTTAATGACTGTAATAACAGTAGGGGTGTTACAATTAGTATAGGAAGGGACCATGGCCTTCTCGTCCCTCCCCTTATAGAACTTTCCTTTCCTCTCGTAGTTCTGGGAAAAGTTTCCTCCATTTCCTCTTTCTCCATTCCCCTTCCTCTTGCCTAGCACAGAGTCCTAGTAGGCAATGGTGGTCTCACAGTCATTCGCATCATTCACTAACTCCTGTGGTGACAATATATGTTAGTGGAGAAACTTTTGCGTACCAGAAATTTTAAATCATATTCCATACCTGTAGGGTCATCCCTCTGGTGGAACCGATCATAGTCATGATCTTGAAGTTCAAGCCGGTATGGAATTTGTCCACCAAATATCTTGGGGCGTAAGCTCCCTCTCCAATAACAGCAAGTAGCTCCACGAACTTATTGTAGTATTCAGCAATAGAAAGACTCCCTTGCCTCAACTGCTCGAACTCACTCCTCATCCTCTTTTGTAGATAGGATGGATAAAATTTAGCTCTCAGGGCCACTAGAAATTCCTGGAAGTCAAAGTTCGCCTGGGCCGTCAGCTCGGCTCTAGCAGTCTGCCACCATCGATGCGCGGGTCCCTGAAGAAAGTAGGCCGCTATGTCCATCTGGCGATTCACTGGAACATGTAGAGAAGTGAAGGCCTTCTGGATCTCGTATATGTATTTTTCTAACATCTTCGGTTCTGGTTGGCCTTCATAGATTGGAGGACGAAGGTCGTTAACCGCTTTCAGCCAGTTGAACTCCCGGGGACCATTAGGTGGTGGCGGTGGTGGCTGTGGGATCTGAGCCTGCTGCTGGGCCAACGCAGCTGTCACTATCTGTGCTATGACCTCCGGGGTGACAGCGTCAGGTCCATAGCCACTTGAGGGACCAGCTCCTCCTCTTCCTCCTCTTCGAGACATCTAGCTGGTATGACGGTTTTTGTTACTCAGAAGGCGTATTGTAAAGTCTAACTATCTATGTAGTAATATTTATAACGTCCTAAGGACGGTTCGTATGTACATGAAGTAAGTATAGTAGGTAGGGTCACGCGCCTTTCTGGAATTCTCACTTCCCACTTCTACCCCAGTTCCCCAGTTTTAAGTGCACCTATAATCTAAGTATTTCACTCGGCTTGTTTTCTCGGGTTCAGAGCGTAACTACGCTCTGATACCAATTTCTGTAACGCCCCTATTTAACATTTTTATAGCAGAAATAAAATACTAAAGGCGTACAGACCATCGGGTTCCAAACACCTGGTACCAAACCTCACCAAAATTCAACTTAATGATTACAACTGTCACGGCCTGAACCTCGAGAAAACTTAACAAAAGTAAACAGTAATAAAACATATAAACTCTCAAGCCTAATCCCATCCCAATCACTCTTTCTCTTTGTGGTCACCTGTAAAATAACTCATACCTGCAAGATAAAACCAAGCAGCCCACCCCAAGTGGGGTGGGTCAGTTCCCTGGAATGGAACTAGTACGATCCTCCAAAAACAAACTTATAATACAACCCTTAATATAATAATAGCTTGAAAACAAACACTTAAAACACTCAGAGGAACAAAGCATTTCACGAATCACCAATTAAAGATAACAAGATAAGAATGAAGGTTAATAACAGAAAGATAAAGTTAGTGAAACGAAATCACATCATGTGTTAGTGAACGTCCTTTTCCTTAGTTAAACCCAATTCCCGTTAGGAGTAGAAAGACTCAGGTAGTCGCAAAGGACTAGGAATGATAAAATAGATCCAAGAACCAATAACTCAAGAATGGAATAATTCAACTGGGAGAGATGGCCCCCACCGCCAAGCACGTCCTTTTAGGACAGGGGATATACAGCCCTCACTGTTTATCACGTCCCCTTTTGGGGACGGGATATACAGCCCCTCACTGTCTATCACGTCCCTTTTTGGGACAGGGGATATACAGCCCCTCACTGTCTATCACACCCCTTTTTGGGATAGGGGATATACAGCCCCTCACTGTTACCATTGAAGACGCGCGCACGTCGAAACCTTAAGAACCAGCTCATGGATGAAACGATATCCAGAGTCAAAGAAAGATATCCAAGATTGACCTTTTCCAAATTCCCACTAGATCACCAACTACCCAAGCAATACCAAAACACTCAGTCCTACAGAGTGCAGAAGCGTAACCCTAAGCAGTCAATGTCTAACTGGGTAGGTACCATATAGAAGGAACCAATACCCATGTAAGTTTCACATTCAAGGCTCAGTTAGTCACACAAGCTTAGTTAGTCACTCAACCGTTTCCTTTTTAGAAATTCCTCTTAAAGTCAGTTAGCGTTTTCCAAAACATTCCTCAAGTCAAACAGCAAAAATATAGGAGTACGAGAAATCGTACCTGGTATGTGAAGAACAATAACTAACTCGAATAAGTGATTCCCCAATAGTAACCTATAATTAAGGTGTTCCAAGTGTCGATTAGTTAAGAGACTATAAACTAAACAGCCTTCTTCACTTACTGAGTAATAGTTTCAGGTTTACTATTATCCTCTTACAAAGGTTTGGGCTTGACTTGTTAACTAAATCCTTGTTAGGCCCATCTCGTTTAGTTTGGAATGATAAAGAATTTATTCCTGAGAGTGGCCCAAACTCTCTTTGAATTGTTAAAAGGGGCTTTTGGAGTTCATAGACTTGGGCTTAGTAGGTTAGCTCAAGACCGTGCTACGTCTATGTTGTGTAATTAAACCCTTAAATTAATAGTGACTATTTAATTACACACCGACTAAAACCTAAGGTTTAACATATATATATATAACATACTTATTATAACTATCACAAAGATTATTATTCCTCAACTATTTAATGTATTTATATAATAATATTTATAGATATTTATGTATTAAAAATTATCCACAACATTTTTATCAAATTTTACTTGTATTTATTAATGTTCAATAACTACTAGGAGCTTAACACAAACCGACGTATGGTTTATAAAATAATGTGTTCCTTATTTATTTGAATATATATAAGTATACCCGTACTAGAAATTAACCAAGACATTCCCTATGTAACTTTATATTTAAACTATCTTATTACTACAACCTTAAACGGGATTCCAAGTATATTTCATGAAGTATTTCTTTTACTATCTCTTAGGATTCTAGCTCTTATAATATTAGTTATTATAAGTGTTAATTTAATTAGTTCCTTGTTTTACTCTAAGTTACTACTTAATTCCCTTTTTATAAATGCGTAAATATATATATTTATTCCTTAGTTTAATAAAAATATTAACTCCATATAATATAGTAAATAAAATGTAGGATAATTAAATTCCTTAATTTATATAAGTTCCTACTTAAGTAAGTATATATACATATATGTAAATAATTTCACTTCTCTTAAAAGCTAATACCAAAACATTTATAAACTTACTGTTATAAAATGTTAATTTAGTTTCCTTTATTTTCCCCAGCTTAAAAGTTAATTAACAAACCATACTTTAATTTTGGTTACATTAAAAACCTTATATTATAAGTTATTCTTATGAAAACCTCATAAACACAATTTTTTAAACCTTTTACCATTGCCCAAAAATCCCCAAATTTAATATACAGTAACTATAACATTTTATACATATTATAAAATTTTTATTTCATAAAAATACCTTTTTAATTTAGCCAAATAATTCCACAAAACCCGTAATTTGTAAAAATCATAACTTATGTTTAAAACTCCAAAACCATAATAATTTACATCAAAATAAACTAGATTAAATAAGGAATCTATGGTTAAAATTTCAAGTCAAAATACATTCGGGAAGATATTTAAATTAACCCAACAAGTTAGGGTTATTTACTGAAATTTATAAAAACCTTTATAAACTTATTCTGGAACGTTTCAATCTCGGCCGTCCAGATCTTATAACTACGATCGGACGACCCTAAATCTCCGAGTTCTTCAGCGCAGAGCCTGACCATGTCGAGTACTAAATCGACGATTCCTAACAATCTATAGAACGAAATCGAGTGATTCTTGTTTCTATAGCTTCGAAATCAAATTTCGGTTCCAATGATGCTAATTTCCCCAATTATAATGCAGTATTCAGTGGATTCGAATTCAGATCGAATGTTAGGGTTCATATCGGGTACATGATTCAATTCGAGAACAAATCTAACAAATTCTCCTAATCTAACACGTAATTGACTAAATTGAGACATGGGTTAGACCGGTAACTTGATTTCGAATGACAATAACGTAGCAATTGATCGGAAACTTACCGGAGTTGAGCGAATTGAGTGAAATCGAATCCGAAAATCTGGAAAATTCGAACTTTGAGCAGTTGACGAGGCCAATTTTGAGGATCTATAACTAGCAGTACAAATCGAGTTAGGCTATGTGCAAGGGCTCATTGGAAAGAGCAAACTTAGATCTACGTATTGATAGCAAGAACTAATCCTAACTCGCATCACACACAAAGAAATTGAAGCTAGAAGTTGCGAGTTTACCTTGCGTTTTCTGGGAAGAAAACTGTGATTTTATGTGATGGTGAAACCGAGACTTTAGACACCTTTTCCTTCCAATCGGTTGAGAATTGGCTTAGGCCATAAACATGAACGTTTTAGAGGAATTAGAGCTCTTCAAAACGAGCTAAAGAACATGGAATTTGGATGAGGAACGAAGAAGTTATGGCTGATCGAAGTTACCTGATTCAAAGAGAAAACTGGAATTGCAGTTTCGGTTTTTGCAGGGTGGCTACTTTGACTCGATTTTCCGGTTGATTCAGAACGAGTTAGGGTTTGTATGAGTTATGGTTATTTAGAGGGAATGTAGGAGAAGACAACAAAGAAGACGACACTCAAAAATTCCTTAAGATGAGAAAGTTATGAAGGTCACAAGATAGGTCAAAATCGGTTTTTCTGTTCCGAAAATCTAGTAGATAAATCGTTTAAGTGTTCTGGGGCGTGATTCCCGAGGCGGCGATGAGTCAGCAGTCCATGCCACGTCAGCCTTTATCAAAATTTTGGCTCTAAACTTCATTTGATCATAACTTTGGCTAGGATGATCCGTTTTTGACGTTCTTTTTATCAATCGTCATGGTTTTCCATAACCTATTTATTGGTATAGGTTTCATGGCCTAGTTTGACCATTCTCAAAAAGTCAACCCTAGCAAGGCTTAATTAGCTTGAAGGTTTCTAGAATTTTATATTGACTTTTATGTTTCAAAACAATGTTCCAACACTTCCTAAAATCTTATAATATAATTGGAGTGTTTTAAAAATTTTCCCAAGATTTATTGACTTATAAATCTTATTATTAATTCATAATACTATATAATAATATATAATAATTAGGGTTAAATGGGAGAAAACCCCTAAATAAATTTCACAATTCCATATAATAATTTAATATTAAATAAAAGAACTCCCCTAAATTAATTTAAATTAATTTAGGGGTATTTCATAGACCTTGTTGTACACCTTTGTGTTGGGATGAGTCAAGTGAAGCGGTCATCATAGGACCGGAGTATCTTGAACAAGTCCAAGCTGAAGTTCAGCAGATTCGAGCTAATATGAAGGCAGCCCAAGATAGACAGAAATCCTATGCGGATGTGCGACGACGCGACCTTGAGTTCGCCGTGGGCGACCAAGTGTTCTTGCGTGTTTCACCTATGAAGGGTGTCTTCCGATTTGGCCAGAAGGGCAAGCTGAGCCCAAAGTTTGTAGGGCTGTATGCTATCACCGAAAGAGTTGGAGCTGTAGCCTACAGATTAGCATTACCTGAGGACTTGGGACGTGTCCATGATGTATTTCATGTGTCACAACTCAAGAAGTATATTTATGATCTTTCTCATGTCCTAGAGCCCGAGAGACTATCCATTGAGCCGACCATGAGATATGTAGAAACCCCGGTGAGAATCCTTGATAGGAAGACCAGAGACACTCGCCATAAGTCTATACGAATGGTGAAGGTCCTATGGTCAAACCACGATGTCGAAGAAGCGACATGGGAGTTGGAAGATGCCATGAAGGCGAAGTACCCACAGTTATTCGTAGACTAGATAGTCTAGTATGTAGTAGATACGGGTACGGGGCATACCCCTTTTAAGGGGGGTAGAGCCTTTTTGCTTTTGCATTGCTTCGGATTAGCATTGCATAGTGTGTAGGTATGGTAGTAGGTTTTGATGGCACATGTAGTGTGAGTGTATTGAGCACGTATGTGTAATGTGTAGTGTATGGATGTGTATGTGCAATGTATGGTGTATTGGTGTAATGTGGATGTGATGGTATGTATGGAAATGGTGAATTGTGTATGTGAATTCGTATGATGCTTGGATTGTGTATGTTTGTAATTTGGAGGAAGTAAGCACCTCATAGGTGATAGTAAGACACATTATGGCAATTGGTTTACCTAATGAGTTGAATTAATAAACTATTAACCTTGAGCAACTTTGAGGGCAAAGTTTCTTAAGGGGGTAGATTGAAATACCCAGTAATTAAAAACAGTGATTAATTAGGCTAATAAGTAATTTAGAAGCTTAAATATGCATAGATATCATGAGGGAACAAATCCCGAAGAAAACGGATCCTTAAAACGGATTAAAAACACTAACGAACCTTAAAGCACGTTTTTCGAGGAAACCGGGAAAACGTGACTTTAAGCGGGTCAAATAGACTCGTAACAATATTGGTCAACTAAACAGTCATTAATAAATATTAGTGAAGCTTTAGAACCAATAAAATCAATAAAACGAGAAATTAGTAAAAACTGTCATAAACGGGAAGTTGTGGGGTAGAAACATAAATAACTCAAACTTATGTGTCCACTTTTAAATTAAAAATTAGAGTGTGTGTGTGTGGGCTGTGTGGTCCGATTTTGACCCCTCTCTCACACCCTCTCTTAACTCTCTTCTTATGTACAAAACAACAAAACATTAAAAAGGAAAAAGTAAACATTACTTTACTACCTCACTCACTTATTCTATCTCTTATCCCCTCATTCTCTTCACTCTGGTACAGACCCCCTTCCTCACTCTCATTTCTTCCTTCCCTCTCCAATCGACATCAATGGAGTTTTGAGCACCCACACCAAAACCTCCACTTCTCTCATCTTGTTAGGTGTCTAAGCCTACTCCAAAAAATACAAAAATTACACCATTGTCTTCCTCTCCTCAAGGAGAACACTAGCCTCTTTTCAAAATTAGAAAACAAGAACTTTCATCTCCATGGGTGTGTAGCATTTGGAGCTTCAAGACTACAATTAGAACCACCTCCTTCTCCTTGTCATTTTGAGGTAAAAATATTCTTGAAAACTTACCTTTTTCTAGCCCTTGTGGGCAAAACGAAATTTAGACTAAACCTTGTTTGGTTTCCTTGTACTCTAGCCGATTTTGGCTTCTTTGGAGAGTGGAAAATCTTGCTCTTGAGCCATTCCAAGCTTCACTTATACCCTTGCAAGGTAATGAAATTCCTAAACCCTAAAATATGCACTAAGCTTTAAAGAATGATTAAGGTTTAGTTTTTGTATTGAATGGTGGAATGAATGGGTTGTAGTGTTAGAGAATTTGAATTGCAAAACCGGTGGGAAGAGAAAAAGAAAGAGGAAAGGAGGAAGGAAGAAGAAGGAAGGAAAAACTAGAAGAAGAACAAGGTAATCATGCTCTCTTGTGTAGCCTTGCGAATGTTTTATGTAACAGATTTTTGTAGTTTGAAATGAGTAATGGAAATGGTATTAAGTAGTAGAGTAATGTGTAGGAGAATCCAAATGTTTTAAATCATTAAAAGACATGTAAAAGCTTGTTGAAACCTAGATGGGAATTAGAGGTTGTGTGCAGGAATTTTGGAGTGTTTAGTGTTGGTATTTGGTTATGAGAGTTTTGTATATTGGTGAATGTTCAAAACAGGTGAGATGGATGATAATGTGTGTGAAGTTGATGTGGTGAGAGTGTAAAAATATAGGGGAGGTTATGTCAAAATTTACCTAGAACTAGAGCACTTAAGAAACTAGGAACTAGGTGAAAACATATGCTTGTAACAGATTTTGATTTGAGATAGTTAGAGGGTAAGTTAGGAGAGGTGTCTAATGCATTGCAAGTTTTAGAAATGACATTAGAAGAGGGAGCAATAGGTGGAGAAGATGAGAGTTAAAATCTGTAGCAAATGCAACTTAGAAAGAAAAATAGTGTAAGTGTTGAAATGAAACTTGGGAAGTTAAGTGTGTAAATTAGTATAGAAATATGTAATGTAACACCCCGTCTTAAGCCATTCGTGGTTATCCCAACTTAACAGTAAGACATAAACATCACAGCGGAAATAAACTAATACCAGGACCTTGCCACGGTCTAATCAACAAGAAATACCGCTTCTTAAATATTTACAACCGTATATCCAAAATACTTACACCATCCGAGTTTTAAGTATCTCCAAAACCACATAATATTTCTCAATTTCAACTATCAACAGACGGGTGCACAAGCGCTACCCGTTCTCAAAATAAAGTCCCACCTAGGGCTACCCGCTCCTACTCTCGTGGTGTGACTTCATGGGCCGCTTACCTACAAGTGTAAAAACAGCCCCCAAAAGGGGTCAGCATGAATGCTGGTACGACCCTCTCGTGGCCCCCAAGCTAACGGGGCTACGACGACTAATTGTCGATAGCATGGAAGTTGATTAGCGTCACAATCATAATATGAAACGCAATAAAACAACAAACCTTAATGAACATAAATAGCTCATATGAAAATGAACGACTCAGGCGTTCCCTTAACTAATGAGTTAGTTCTTAACTCCATAGATCCACAATCTCCCTAATCTTATAATTGCCAACCGTTCCACTATTAGATTGGTTAGCCCTTAATTGGTTACTTATTTTTGTAGGGCTTGGTTAACCCTAGCCGGTAGCAGTGCACTATCCAGCAATAAGCAACCTTTCTTAATTTGTTGGGGATGTAGGCTTGATCCCCCCACGCCATCCTTAATGTGCCTCCCACCTCAAACAGTAGTCCGGGTGGTCGGGTCGGTTTGTTGACCCTAGGCGACGAGTCCAACGACAAGTCTTATTTGGAAGTCGGATCTGATTCGGATGCCGACCTCCCCCAATACACATGTGCCGGTACCATTCCGGATTCCTCACTCCCACCCCAAGTTAAGGTTAGTGAAAGTCTTAGATATCATGTGTTAGTTAAACCTTGACGGGTATTAACCAACGTTCACCAATGTACAAATTCTCTCCTTAACTCAATAAGTATAAAGCTTAGTTAGTAGCTAATCTTAAACCTCGTGGGTTAGTGTAAAGAAATCACATACACAATGAGAACATTAATATCCAGTTGCATGCTTTATCTTGTCTTAGTCATATCAAACAAACAGGTAGCACACAAGCCGAAGGACACCTCGTTAGCAAGAAGGTCACAAGAAAGACTGTATCGTTCTCCGTCGGCGACCGTTGGGTTTATCTCCTTCCAAGTCCTAAAACATTCATTTAGTTTTAGGTTATTATTCAGCTCAACTTAATACAGTTACTCAACCTTCCTAGACACCAACTTTTACCCATTGTTTTTCACTAAGCCTTATGGTTTTTAACTTAACTTCTAAGTGCATCATTTCTTCATTATCTATTACACTTGTTCACCCACTTAATAACCACTACACCCACCAAACATGCCCTTAATAACCTTATAACATCAATACCTAATCATCCCCATTGTTTCCTAACATTTCCCAAGCTTAAACATGATTTTTAGAGTGGTCCGGGACCTTGTCCTCAACCTAGGTCCCGTACCTATACTTAGTTCAAACTCTCGGCTGTTTTAATGTGGTGGTCCGGGACTTTGTATGGGACTTAAGTCCCGGACCAATGCAAGCTAAAATCGTCGGGGGTAAATTAGGGGGTGGTCCGGAACTTCTTACAAAACTTAAGTCCCGGACCCTATGGTTGAAGCAACTCTCGGCATGAATTTTAGGTTGGTCCGGGACTTCACCCTGGACTTAAGTCCCGGACCAGCTACAAATTTCCTCCTTTTGCATTGTTCTAAGTTTTGTTACACTTGATCTCTTCATCCTTAAATCACCCAAACTTCACACATGATCTTAGGCATATCCTAATACCAAAATAACATCCTAAACTTGCCCATCTCCATCTCTAACCTTATAACCCAATTTCTTACATAATCTCCTAACACTTGTAACATTTTCCTTAGGTTTTCTAGGTGGTGTTTCATACCTATCATAACCACTATGCCAAAATGTTTCCTCACCACGATAACATCATCTCCCAAGCATTTTTCACCATCTAAAATTCCTTTATGTAGCTACTTGAAGTCTCCACGCAAGTTTGTTCCTTCTTCTTTAACACATCATTTCCTCTTCTCCTAACAAGATTTGCACATATCCTAAACACATTCTCAAACTGCCTTTGGTGTATACCAAAACATTCTTTTGATTCCTAAATTCTCCATGATGATGCCTAAGTCATTCTAACTCACAAGAACACCTCAAACTCACTCTTTTTCTTCAAGACAACCTCTAAAACTTCCTAGTACTACTTTAGTCATGAAATTTCCTTAGAACATCTTAAACACTAAGTTTCTTCATCAAATTTTGACATGGGTTCTCTAGTATATATTGTTACACCTAAACACTTGGTTTTTCACCATCAAACAACCAAGATCACTCAAATTCTCATTACATCATCCTAACACACAATTTACACCAAAACTACACCACATCATCATATAGTGTATACACTTACAATGCTTGGCACTTAGGCCCTTAAATGACAATAATCTTAACCACTGAATTTCCACATATATTTGCCTTTGACCTGCGAATACACACAACAAGGCTCCCATTGAAATAAAATGCTTCTTGTAATTCACCTCAACATTGTTTAACTATCTATTTTCTCATTGGATCCTTAGTCACAAGTTCTCAAACATAGTCATTGTTTCTCCTAGGTTGTATATAGCCCTTTTCTAATGTAAACCCTAAGCTACTCTCATCATATACCTAAGTCCCATCCCTCAATGCATTAAACACCTTAAGGTAAGACATTTACCTTGTTCTTTCCAAGCTTCAAAAACTTTCTTCCTTAGGTTTTTCCTTGCTCAATCTCGGTCACCCAATCAAGTTCTCCTTGCCAATGTTCTAACCAACATTCAATGACTCCAATGAGTACTAAACAACACACTAACCTTAAGGAATAAAACCTAGGTTAAAAATGTGTTTTAAGGTATTAAATTGATTGTTTTACCTTGGTTTCTCAAGACAAGCTTGGATATGAATCAAGAAGGACCTCCTCTTGCCCTTGGAGAATAGGAAACAAGCTAGAACAAGGCATGAAAATGTAGCCCCATGAGTATAGATTTTCGGTTATGTGAAGGAATGGTGGAAACTTGGTTTTTCTTACATATTCTTTACCTTAAGAGAATGGAGAAGCCAATGAACTCTCCAAACTTGAATTTCCTCCTTATATGGCGGTTTGGCTTGGCACCAAAATAGAGCTCTTGAAGTTTTGGAAAGATAGAAAGGAAGAGCTTGAGCTAACTAAGAAGAATATGTAATTTGTTTAGGTTTTGGAGCTAAAATGAGTAAGTAGTAATCAAAGGAAGATGGAACTTACATGGGGGCTGTTCTTCACGTCAATGGAGAAGAGAGAAAGCAAGAGAAATCGTTGGTGAGAGAGGAGAATGAAGAAGTGAGGAGAGAGGTCTACTAAGGTAAGATGTTTATGTTAAAAGGTGAATAGTGAATTTACTTACATTTGCTTTCATCTTTACTTAGCTAGATAAGTGTGGTGAGTCACACTTAAAAACCGGCCCCTTGGTCAAATAAGGTATATTGTGGTCTTTGTTGACCATTTAATTGACTTACTTTTACTAATGTCTTAAACTAGCACTATTTGGTTACTATTCACTAAACAAGGCACATAATTGTGAAATTTTTGATTTCCCATTGATTTAGACTTCCTAATGTGATACTAATTAGTACACATGTTAATTAAAGAGTAATGATGGACATTTAGCCACTCAAAACCCATTTACAAGACAATTTTTCAAAAATGTGCTTTAAGACTCCTTAAAGCACATTTTGTGTTTTAACTTGTTTTTGAGCTTGGTTTTCTTTGGTAATTGGTTTAAAATGACCATTAGGATATGACTAAGGTCTTAGAATTTGGGTGCTCACCCAAGTCTCTCCAAGCTTAGAGCACGTTTTTGCTTAAACTGCTCTTTTGTTGTTTCCTTATGTTTTCTTTGATTAAAATGGTTTCTTAATGTTTCTAAGGCATTATTTAGCCTTCTTATATCTTACTTTATCACTTAAACACCATATCTAAGTTTGGGGTATTTCATAAAAGGAGTTAATGCATGAAATAAGGGGTATTAGGAGGTTTAATTAGTGTTAAAACATGTGGGATTAAGTGTAGGAACAATGGGGAAGTAATAGGTAAAGGAAAGGACTGAAAACAGAAATAAAAATGCAATTACTGGACTGGACCGACCTTGGGACCGGACTTGCAAGGTCGGTCGAGCCCAGATTTACAAAGGACGGAAACCTTCTGGAATGGACCGACCTTGGGACCCGACATGCAAGGTCGGTCGACCAGAAGAATTTCCCGTAATGTAACCTACTGGAATGGACCGACCTTGCGACCGGACTTGCAAGGTCGGTCGACTCAAAATTTTCCCGTCTTGTAACTTACTGGAATGGACCGACCTTGGGACCGGACTTGCAAGGTTGGTCGGGCCAAAAATTCTCCGTCAGGTAACTCACTGGAATGGACTGACCTTGGGACCGGACTTGCAAGGTCGGTCGGCCCTGAAATTTTCCAGCGTATTTCCCTACTGACTTCGACCGGCCTTGGGACCGACCTTGGGTAAGGTCGGTCGAGCCACAAAAAAAAATAATTATAATAATTACAATACGTATATATATATATATATATGTATACCTACATATATATGTACATATATAAGTATACCATTACTAAGTAAGTAAATGAACTTGAAGTAATAAAGAGTAAGTAAACAATGTGTAAGTATAAGAATTGTAGGGACTTAGTAAGTATGAGTTAGGAAACATAAAAAGGTATATGAGTTAAGTTAATTGTAGATAATTAACCACTCGATCGCATGTATATTATAGGACTTGATTTGTGAACACCGGAGGAAAGTCGGATACAAGTACAACGGTGAACGGTATGAATTCCTCATGTCCCGTATGCTATCTTGGTTACTCTGATTTGTATGTTGTGTGCTAATTGATCACCAAATAAGATAAATGCACGAATCGGAGTTATCATGTTTACTTATGGAAATGTAGTGTTGTATCTCGTTGAATATTGTCCTTAAATCATAGTTTGTATAATTCATGAAATGTATGAATGAATATGAGTGTGTGTATGTATGTTCTGTTGTACTGTGACCGAACGTGAATGTGATTGGACTTCTAACTGATTCCTAACAAGCTAACCAATCTAACTCTAATTGGTAATTAAATTGGAATGAGTAGAAGTCCGATATAGTTTCGGCCACGCGTGAGGATGAGGAGACACAAGAGGTTGGATCCGATTCCTAACTCTTAAACTGGTCCGCGGCCCAAACCCCTTAAATGGGTAGCATCCCAGATTAGTGAGTCGAGTAAATCCCGGTGGTGGGACGGAGTAGTCCCCGAGCCGGAGGTCACACCGACTTAACATGAGTAAACGTAAGTAAGTAAGTAAGTAAGAATGATTAATAAGTTTGGAAAAGTAAGTAAGTGTAAGTAAGAGTAAGTAATGTGTAATGAGTAAAAGAGTAAAAAGCATTCCGATTAACCCGGATGCGAAATTTGGCTAACCTTGTGAAG
Source organism: Limonium bicolor (assembly GCA_023374045.1). Classification (NCBI taxonomy): domain Eukaryota; kingdom Viridiplantae; phylum Streptophyta; class Magnoliopsida; order Caryophyllales; family Plumbaginaceae; genus Limonium; species Limonium bicolor. The sequence goes on along the minus strand of CM041776.1, from coordinate 326,240,617 downwards.
GTAAGTATGGTGTGTGCTATTGTACTATTGCCTTGAATTGTATAATGTATCGTATATGGATGTATGTCGTATGCCAAGCATGTATGTATGAAATAAATGAACCGCATGCCTATTCAACCTTAAATAGTCGGCGTGTCCTAGCTAGCACGCAGTATATGTGGAGTTTATGCGCAGCTTTTACTGAGCCCCTTGGGGCGATGTTTTTACTACACGCAGGTACACGAGAAGGGTGAAGATGATGAAGATCTTATTTTGATTTCTTTTTGTCTATAAACAATGAATTGTGAAGGTGTACTATGTTGTACACGGCTGTATGGTTTTGTTAGCCGGTGTACCATAGGGTACAGCCCTTTTGGATATTGATAGGATGATGGAATTGGTATAGATGAGTAGTTGGTAGAAACTCATTCTTTTGGCAAACTTGGAAGAGATGTAAATGAATATACTTTGGTACTCCGTAATCCAGTAATGTAACTTATGGCATTTCGTAATTGGTATGCAATGTAGTAGCTCGGTACATTTAGACATCAGACCGTGACTGTAAGTAGAGTAAGCCTAGCTAGCCGTATGGGCGGTTAGCGGCGTTGTATCACCCGTCGTAGTAGTAGGTATTTTCCGCTGCGAGTAGCTTTGATTATTGGGATGATTGGACGGTAAGCATAGGATTAACGGTAGGGGTGTTACAATTTTGCACAACAAGTTTTTGGCGCTGTTGTCGGGGACTTCGGTCCGACTAACTATTAATTATATTTTTAGTTTTCGTGCATATTTTTCATTTCCTTATTTGCCCTTTTGTGTATAAAATTTTCTTTTCTTTGTAGGGACTTTAAGCTGATGGATGGTTATTATGATCCAGCTGGAGGTTGGAATGACTACTCTTATGGCCAAGAAAACTCTAATCAATGGTTTGTGTGTGAGAGATGTGGAGGAAACCATGACAGTTCTCAATGTCAGGCTGGAAGCTCTAGGTTGGAGGACATTATGACAGATTTTATATCAAGATACCAACCATATGTGAGTACGCCAACCAGAATGGAGGAATATCAAGAGTTTAAACAAATCACCAACCCATGGATTGTATGCCAAGAATGTGGAGAAGACCATGAGCGTTCTCAATGTCCGGTTGCAATGTTAAGATTGGAGGCTCTCATGGAGGAGTTCACCACTTCCATCAAGTCTACACACCAAGCAGTAGAGTCAAAGTTTGCTAAGCAAGAAGCCATCAACATGAACCAGCTCGAATTCAATGCAATAATTCAAGCTAAGATAGATCATATATCGCATCAACTAGAGAGCGAAATAGTTCATGAGATGGAGCAGCCTTTTGAAGATTTGAGTTTCTCTCCTTCTCCTCCCTTGTTTGAGCCAGAGAGTATACTATCAAACAACCACCAGCTTGATTATGAAGACAACTCGTTAGAAGATAGTTTCTACTTTGACCTCATTAAGTTACCTCCCTCTGAGGTCAACCACCAATTCATATCCCCCTCCCTTTTTCATCCAGACAATGAGGATAATCACAACCTCAATTTTGAGAAGGAGGGGACACCGCCTCCCTCCGAGTCATCAGAGGAGAGTGCCACCATCAACTTCAAGGAGGCACATCTCTCTGAAGTTGATGTCCATCAAGGCTCTTCCCGTGAGCCTCGCCAAGAAGATGAGGATATCTACATCCTCAAATTTGAGGAGGATGAGCCATCAAACTTTGATCTTCACCTGGAGGATCAAGGCATTTCCCACCTGTGCACAAACGAAGTAAGGTGGAAGCTCCAAGCCCACCTACTAAGTGTGGAGGCCACCTTTCCATTTGATCCTGGACCGGAAATAGAAGACAAAGTCTGCCCTAGAGTTCTCCCTGAACCTCTCAATGAAGAAAAGGATGTATTTATCCTTAAATTCAAAGAGGAAGCTCCACCAAAATTTGATCCTCACACCAAGGATCAACAACCTCAACAGTACTTCCACCTCAAGAAAGATCGGTGGAGTTTATTTTATCAAATCTTCAGTGTTGAGGTAACATTCCCTTTTGATCTGGGTCGACCTGCAGTGATTTATGATGCCTGCCCTAACCACCCGTTGAATCCAACTTCAACGTTTATATTCGATCCGGATCAAGGTGGTATGGTCTAGCCAAAGACCTTAAAGAAGGGCAACTTTCCAGGAGGCAACCCGGATTTCATTTCATTTCATATCACGTCTTTTAAATTTCTTTAGTTTACACTTACACAATATTTTGAACTCTTGTGAGCTAATGGGCTTTTTTAGCATTCTTCGCAATTGCATTTTTATGCCCAATTTGGTGTTGTTTGTGTTGTGAATATTTTGGAAACAGGTATGCCCCTCTAAAAAGGGGATGGATTAAGGAACAATTTCAAATGAAACTCTGGTGAAATTTTTCCAAGAACCTTCATCTCCAACGATCGAAGGTTGCGCTTAACGACCCAGGACACTCTCAAGTGTGGGGGAATCCCGTCCTCAATCCACACCTTATCAGGGGAGTACTAGTTTCACCCTTCTTTTTTTTTAATTTTTGCACAATACAAATCATACACACTTTTTGTTAAACTCTATGCTAGTGCTTCGAAAAGGTCTTTTGTTTTCTCCCTTCGTTATTCCTTGAACAATGAGGACATTGTCCCATTTAAGTGTGGGGGAGATGACCTTTTCTTTTTGCGCACTGCTTAATTTCCTTATGCTTATCTATTGCTTCCACATAGGAGTTACATTTAGAGTAAGCAAGTTTTTCTTTGAATTCTTGGAATTTTCCATCAAAATTTTTTCAAAAAGTTCTCTCTTGAAGAGCATGTATATGCGGTGCAGCCATAAAACCTTATCCTGGTGATTTTTATTGCTTAGGGGCTCTTTCTATCTTCTCTCTTAGGGATTGCTAAGGGGTGCTTCTTTGTGAAAATCTAAAAAGGGACTTGTGAGACACCATTGGTAACCAACAAAATGAGAGTTGAGTGTTCTTTAATGCAAAGGCTAAAATGCCTAAATATATCTCCTCATCTCTTATGAAAAAGTGAAACAATAGCATACATCTATTTTTCCTTTTGTTTTCTCCTCAATACCCATTCTTGAGAGAAGTTGGCCATGGTAAAAGTTCTTCAACTCACCTAATCTTTATAACTTTGAAGCACTCTAGATCATACCCCGAAACTCTATCTTTTTATTTTTACCCGAAGCACGCCCATGTCACCACGATAAGCTTGGTCGCACTCCTAATGAGTTTTCGACCATTTTGTTCACTCAAATCTAAGAATTCATTTAAACACTTGCTTGTTTTAAATATTCCTCCTCCTTGTGGCATCCTAGTTTAGCTTGAGGACAAACAAAAAGATAAGTGTGGGGGAGTTGATAAGTGGTGAAAAATATATATTTTTAAAAGTTATTCTTACATGTATTTTACATGATTTATAACATAGTTTCACCACTTTATAGTGTATTTTATTTATATTAGTGAACTTAAATATTTTCTATTACATTTTAAGTAAATGCTCACTAAACTGACATTATTTACTGCCTTAGCTAGAAATTATACAAGCAAGCAAGAAAGCAAGCAGGTGCAAGCAAGTAAGCAAGCAGCCTGCTTGCTCCCACATAAATCTAACGCACGAGCGTATAATCTGCAGCAGCATTTTTCTCACATGCGTATGGATGCATCAACCATGCATGTAAAATGGCCCATCATGCACGTAATAAAAATCCAGCCATGCTCACGTGAGCAACAGTCAGCCAATTTTATATACATGCCTATGTGGACTTGCAGCAAAATTATGTGTATCATGCACGTATAAATGGAGGCAAATTCGAACACACGGAGGTTCCGTGCAAAAATATCGTGCGAGCAGCTGATTTGGCAGTCCCAGTCAGTAGCTGATTGGACTGCTTTGCTGATTGGGTTGCCCTTTTTATTATATTAACTTTAAATGGTTGTAACTTTTAATATATAAATCCAAAATGAAAAAAAATTATATCATTATTCATCTAAATTCAAGCTCTTCAAAACAAGACCAGTCATGGATATGTTTTGACAACTTTAAAAAAAACTTATTTTTACATGTGTATGATGATACACTAAACTCATATATGATTCACCAGTTTTGATATTATGATTCATTAAAATTGATATTATGATTCATTAACTAATAAGTGGTGAATTAGATTACAATTTTCGAACCCGATAAAAATCATTATTGTTTTGTAGTGTATTATTATTATTGCATGGTGTATTTTAAACCTTATATGGTGAATCATGTATTTTTTTACGTACCAAATATTTTTTATGTTGTATTATTGTTTAAATTTTTTCTTTTTATATGTGATTGATGATTCATTAATTTTGATATTATGATTCATTAAATTGATATTATGATTCATTAACTAATAAGTGGTGAATTAAATGACACTCCGGAATCAATAAAAAAAACATTATTGGTTTTAGTGTATCATTATTGTATTGTAATGTATTTTAAACCTTATATGGTAAATCATGTATTTTTCTTACGTACCAAATATTTTTTGTGTTCTATTATTGTTTAAATTTTTTTTTATATGTGATTGATGATTCATTAATTATGATATTATGATTCATTAAATTGATATTATGATTCATTAACTAATAAGTGGTGAATTAAATGACAAACTCCGGAACCGATAAAAAAACATTATTGGCTTTAGTGCATTATTATTGTATTGTAATGTATTTTAAACCTTATATGGCGAATCATGTATTTTTCTTACGTACCAAATATTGTTTTGTATTGTATTATTATTTAAAATTTTTATTTTTATATGTTACTGATGATATACTAAAATGATGTTATGATTAATTACATTTGATATTATGATTCATTGAAATTGGTATTATGATTCATTAACTAATAAGTGGTGAATTAGATAACAAACTTCGGACAAAAAAAAAACTTCGGAACAAATATTGAATAATTATTCTTTTGTGGTGTATTATTAATGTTATATGGTGTATTTTAATCTGTACGTGGTGAATCATAAGTGTCGTTGATATATGTTGATATGTACATATAACTAACATAAATTTTTAAACTTGTCAAAATATATCAATGATTGGTCTTGTTTTAAAAAGCTTGAATTTAGATAAACAATGGTGTAAAAATTTTTTTTTTTGGACTTATATTTTAAAAGTTATGACTATTTAAAGTTAATACAAATGTTACTCCATTTAATATGACACCTAAGCAGTCCAGTCAGTAAACTGACTAGACTACCACCAAAACAGCCGTACTATAGTGGGAATGAACTTCCCGCACAATCTACCATCTGATAAATGGAAGGCGGGGCACGTACTCTCGCGCGAAGGGAAGGGACGAAATATTAAAAAGAGATGCGGGCCATAGACTCGAGGAGAAGCGACAGAAACGACAAAGTAAAACAACGCTTTTATGCAAGAAAGCGTCATATTTGAAGAGAAAGAAGGGACAAACTAGACATAATAAAAGGAAGAAAAAAAGAAACACTTTCAAAAAGGAAAGCGTTATATTTTTGGAAGACGGACACGGGTCTATTTTGGAATATATGTACACGCACAAGACTGCAAAAAGGGGGGAGGGGAACGGATAGACAGAGACGGGAACGAAAAACAAAAAGAGAACAGAGGCGAGAGTAAAGCGATAGGAAAGAAGAAGACGAAGGAGAAGCAACCCATCTTCATAAAAGCTTCCTCAATAACCTATATTTATTATACTTTTCTTCTCTTTATTTTTTTAATGTCTGAGTAGTCTTTCTTGTACTCTAGGATGAGGGTTTGACCCCAAATCCTTAAACTTGGCTTGTAATTTCTATTTCACTTAAATTAGTGGTTTTCTCTTGAATTTATTGAATGTTTCAAGACTGATCATCTCTATGCATTTGTGGTAATCTCTAATTTCGTACATACTCGATTTAAGGATTTAGACCATGAGAGAGACCCTATCATTTGCCTCCTTTAATTAGTTGGTGAGTTCTAGTGCTATGTTCAGAGCTTGTGCTTAATGCTACTTAGGGACTTTAACCTAAACCAGTTTTGAAGGTTAAAGTTAACTATGTAAGATTTGACTTATTCTAGGATTCTAGAGAGTCATTATCTTAGTTTTATTAGACAACTATAGTGAATTAGGATTTCAAGCCATGTTTGGATGTATTTGGATGATTCCCTCACTCCTGGAGTACACCTATCTTAGATTAGTTAGTTTAGTTTTATCGTTTTATTTATTTCCCATTAATCAAACCAAAAAACCCAAAACCCCGAATTTACATTTATGCACTTTTATTTGTATTATTGCACATTTACTAAGCTTATAATTAATTAGATAGTTGTGAAGTCCCTGTGGATACGACACTTGTTGTACTACTACGACTGGGTACACTGCCCATTAGTTTGCAAGATAGTTTAATCACTATTTTGCACAGCAAGTATCCAGACTCTGCACCCGAGAGGGAGAGGAGATACACCCACCCTCAATCAGAGCGAGTCACGCCAAGGTGTAAGAAAAAGAGCTCAAATGAAACCATGGGTGATGCCTTGGTGATGATATCAGCAAGCTGGAGTCTGTGGAAACATAGTATCATTAGATTTAAGTTCATCTCCGTATAATCTCATAAAATGAGAGCTTAAGTCTATTTGATTAGAGAACAGAGTCTACTTGATTTGGCAATAGGATCTGCAAAAGTCTGCTTGAATATATATATTGGAGGTCTCGTATCAACAAACTCGACAACGAGCATGACTCTATCTGGCGTGCCAAATGTTTGAATTTTGTGTTGCACACTTAGGAACAGTTAACCTGTATCACTTAAAGAATTGAAGTATTAATCAAATACAGGTTTGCATCTCATTCCAAAAGCCTTCAAGCCACCAGTATTAGCATCAAATATTTTATACTTAGTCGGAGATAATAACACTAGATTATAGAAATCACAAATCTGAGAAACATTTAAGAGACTATGTCTTAAACCAGCAACTAAGTTAACATTGTCAACTTTAAATAAAGAGGGGTTACCAATGAAGCCAATTCCTGAGATTTCACCGTGAATATTGTATCCCAATAACCTTGCCCCCATGATGGTTAGAGAGAGTCGTGAACTTATCTAGGTTTCCTGTCATGTATCGTGAGCAACCACTATCCAGAAGCCCAGAGTCATTGTCATCGAGTCTCTTTGCCTGTAAAATGTTATTGGTGAGTTTTGGAAACCCAGATGTACTTGGGTCCCCCCTTCAATGAAGAAGCGTTATGTAAATCACGTTCCTTTATAATAGATGAAATACAAGATACATTAAAGGACAAATCACACCTCAATTTTTGACAGGATGAGTCAGTATGACTATCATAACCACAATATCCATAAATTTTCATAAGAGGTAGTTGAACGTACTTCTTTTTCCGCCAAATTTATTAGCAAACTTCTCTTGTTGAAGATAACGACAAGAAAGATTATTTTGCCTTGATGTCATTTCAGTAAGATTTTATTTTTTCTTCTTAACCATGATAGGGCAGTCATTGATTTGAGAGAGTCCCTCTGCGCCTGTTTGATGGTAAAGGTAAGAGATTCAACTTCTTTTTCAAGTTACATTTGAGTGGATTTTGACTCAATAAAATTTTCTTAAAACCACGTTGGTTTTTCAATGATAGAGATTTCTCAAACATAAAGTAAGTGGCTTAAAGAGAGATTTTGAAGGTGTCTTAGACTTTTCTTTATAATCTCTTGATGTAGAGTGACTGTTTGAGAGTCTAAAATTCCAATAAGAAATCTAGAATGTAACATCCCAACTCTTAATCACGTATTACTATAGAGCTCGCAATTTAATTAAAGATGGCTTGCAGCGGAAAATAAATATAAATCATAAACCGGGTGTCACATGCTATTACTCACCCATGTGAGTAAAGAAGCAAACATACATTTAAGAAGCGAATTGATAACTGTTGTGATGATCCAAGATATTTACTATTAACTCAAAACATACTGAACCCATAATTTGAATACATTGACTAATAAGCATCTAAAGTATTCTCAATGTTTACAACGTATTGTATACAAATTAGATATAAAAAGTGCGGTAAATGAAAAGGCGACGTCGACTACCCAAAGTCCCGCACTCCAGTTTCATAGCTCGATCATTAACCTGACAAATGTCGTGGAGGCTCAGCGAAAAACGCTGAGTATGCTAGGCATGTATTTTGGACCCTATTAGTCACATAAGTCGTCTTAACCGTCTTAGCATTAGATTCATTACATGTTGTACCGGTTTACAGTTTATATTAAGTACTGTAAATGACATGATCGAACAACAATTTAATACAAACAATGCAATCACTACAATTCACAAACAACACATTGCATAACAATAATCATTGAAGAAGGCGATAGAACGCATAGTCGTTTATGAACGAACTTGTAATTAATTATAACAACCGACCTCCAAGGTCCTCATCATATTACAATCTCATCGTATGTGGGTGTCAAGTTAGGACAATCCTGTATCTAATTCATTGATGGACAGTCGTCTTGTGCACCAACAGCAGTGCATTCTGGCCAAAGATATAAGATCTCAGGACTTCCTCTTTGCCTAATGAGGCGTCATTTAATTGGTGGCAATAGCCATGTACCAACAGCAGTACATTCTTGGCCAACGATCTATATAGGCTCGTTTGGACTTAATTAGAGCAGAACCCGATCCGGGTAAACGCTCTAGTGATCACAATGCGCAACCAGTAGTGATTTATAATTGCATAACAAGACTCCATTATGTGATTAAATATTAATCAATTACCTAAAGTATAATCTTAGGTTATGGAGTATTTATTCATTACATAGCTTCCCTAAGGGTCTTACGCATACCTAGAAGTAAACTAGGTCGTATTCATGTTCGAGGTCAATGCTCTAGAGACCGACGTAGTCGTGTCTCGTACCTAAGTATTTTACTTAGGTTAATATAGTAATAATACTAAACTTATTATATTAGGTAACAACAACTTCACTCTCTTACTCATATATGTATGTTTATATAAGTCAATCTATAGTCGACGTAATATTAGTCCAAAGGACGTTCACGCATAATAAAAATGATGCGATATAAACAATCAGGTATACATTTTAATTCACACATACATGCATATAAGCACACACATATCTCTCTTAACACAACAATAATGTCTGAACCCGAGAAAGCCCTCATGACAATTCAGACCACATCGTCCACATACCGTACACCAAGACCTAGGATGCACAAAAACCTATGCTCGTCCGGCACCCTTGTCCGACGTACGATTTGGATTAATTACATCACTACAAGTCAATCCTCATGACTAACTAAATCTGGTATTTCCGAATAACGTTAAAAACCCCGACCGTTCATCCCGGATTCCAACAATTAATTTTGTTCGGGTTCTCGTATGTTCGGTTTTAATAAAATTAGTCGGTCGCACTACGTAAGCTCGTAGATTGTTACATTCTCAACTGTTGGATTTAATCCATTGTAACTTATAATATTTATTTACGGTCTAGTATCTTTTTAATACTCATACCAAACTATTTTATATCATAGTTATACATATATATACATGTTTATAGCCACTTGCATAATATGATTGTATATATATATATGTGTATATATATATAGTATAGCATATGATTGTATATTCATATGTTATTGTTTGTCATGTATAACAATATTACTCCTAAAACTCTCATTATATATATGAGTTGGTCAACTTGACTTCTTTGGTCAAACTAGTTGACTTGGTCAAGCATGTTGACTTGACTAATCATATTGACTTGATTAATTCATTTATATGCATTAGTTACAACATTCATTATAATATATGTATTATATAATTCATTCATCTTTGTAACAAGTTACATTTGAACTTAAAACTTCATAACTTATAGTTTATAACTATACTCATCTAATAACATTTACCATTTATATTATATGGTTTCTAACCATACTATATACCCATTATTATATATGTTTTTTTAGATAAGTAGACTTGCATTACTTTCATTCATATGGAACTTCTTCGCACCGTACAACCCTATTCACCTTCTAGCACATTTCGTTTAAAGTACATTCCTTGTAGATATATGTAGGTCACACATTTATATATATATATATATACATAGGTTTGTTATGAATTATAAAACTCTTTTGTTAAATGTTACATTTCATCATTTTATGTAAGATGATTATTCTTACTAGTTTGTATTATATTATACAACTTATATTAAGATTCTTATATTAATATTATGTAACATTTATTTAATACCATAACAACTTCTAAAGTTTATTTTATATACACTTTAGTTTATAAATCCCATTATTAATTAATTGTCACATTATTTCATGTGAACATCCTTACTTATACTAGTTTCATTTAAATCACATAATACTACCACAATCCATGTAACACTTATAACAATCTATCATTAGTCTTATATGATTATTTAATCACATTATATGTCTTCCCTTTTTATTTCATATAGTTACAAAATCTATATGAATTATAAGGTTTATTTGTAAACTTGGTATACTTTATAATATACTAATTTCTTCCTTAATGAATATTAATACATTATAATTGTTATAACATTTTATAACATCTTAGACCATTTATATTATATACTTATGTAACACCCCTACTACGTACTTAATAATAATTGGAATCGCAGCGGAATATGAACAACTAAACAGTAACTAAACGATTGGTGCTACAACGCCGTCAACCACCCACGTGGTTAACAAGGCTGAATAGATACAAGTGTACCGGTCTGATGATCAGACTCCCGAGCATAGAACTAAAACCATAAGTACATACACACATAACCGAGTATTTAACTTACAACCCATAATTATACACTGTCACTGTAACCTTCCATTGTGCACTGTCGATAACTGAAATACATATTGCCACGGGAGCACAGGCGCATCCCGGGCCAACATCCAAAGGTACTCAAAAGTAAACTACATCATGGGATCTAGAGCCACTCCGCTTCTTCGATCCTCATCCTGCAGTAAAAGAAATATGGATCCCCCGAGGGGGTCAGCAACCCTTGGCTGGTATGGCTAACGCGCAGCCCATCGGCTACCGGGATACGCGCAACCAATTGTCATGATGACATGGCATTCATTTTACACAATAACATCATATATACAATAGCATAGCAAGAATATCGCATAGCAAATAACTTCACAAATAACACACAAGAACGAATCCTTTTAGGAAACGAACCAACAATGTTAGATCACATTGAGAGCATAGAGGATGTTGCCATACTCATACTAAGCTCGTTACATAACTCATCACCGTCATTTAGAACTGAACGGATAACTTAAACACCAGGCGTGTCGGATATAGTGATCCCAAGCACACCGAATAAACATAGTATGCCCCTGTGGCCCGACGTGAGTCAGTAAAATAGCTTTGGATAAGCTAAAGGGAAGGTTGAAACCAAATTGGAAAACAACCTAAACATACAAAGAGAATCGAACCGGTAAATGACATCAACTCCCATACTCACACGCGTGGCCGGAACTACCGGACTCCTCACTTCCCCGTTAGCACTTGTTAGTAGTACTACATTGCAACACAATACACAGATCACAATCAAGTGTTTAAGTCTTGTTAGACACACACAAGGGAAATGAGTCGTATCTCAACAACATAATAATATAACGACTGTAAACTCATTACATGACTTAAGTCTTACAAAGTCATAAACACACAGAAAACAAACAACACACAAGCCGGTGTAAACCGGTAGGCAACAGACTGCAAGAAAACCATACATCGGTCCTTGCCTCGACTGGTTCCCACCTTGAGAGAATCCTAAACACATTTAGTAACGTCGGTCAATTAACGCACTAGTCCACTGTTAACATTTCTAGTTATTTCATTTCCACATTTTGTTTTAACTTCCCATCTTTTAAAATGTCATTATAACACTCCTAACATGCCTTGTATAACCTTATAATATCATTACTAACTTACCTATCATTAGACACCATTTAAACACCTAAAAACCATGTTTTATAACGGTCCGGGACTTGGTCCCCAACTTAAGACCCGGACCATACACGAACTCTACTCTCGGTTATTTAACATGGGGTGGTCCGGGACTTCATATAGGTCCTAGGTCCCGGACCATTCTAAGCAAATCTCTCTCGGGTGATTTAAAGGGTTGGTCCGGGTCCTTGTATAAGACCCAAGTCCCGGACCCAAATCTGTATACAACTCACGGCCTAATTTGCACCACTGGTCCGGGACATGACCCATGACTTAGGTCCCGGACCCAACCTACAGAATCGACGTACTGCAATTTTTCTAGTCCTGCTGCTTAAGCTCTTTACACCCATCACTTGTATAAACTTCCCAGTACACTCTTATACTCAAAACTTCACCAAATATACACCACATAACAACATAGTGCACAATTTAAATTGCATAGCTCTTAGGCTCTTAAAATGCATAAATCTTAAACACTGAATTTCCACAATATATTTGCCTTTCACCTACAAATACAAACAACAATACGTATGTCTTTTACTAGCCTCTTTGAGAGCATTTTTCTAAGTCATTTACCATTGGCTCTTTAGGTAGTTTCAGTAGACAACGTAAGTTCATTTTCCAAAGGAATTTTAAGCTATTTTTGGTTAACATAAAACATGGAGGAAACACCATTTTCTTTGAGTTTCCTTACCTTGAAGCAAAGGAGAACAATAGTACGTAAGAAGATGAACTCAAGCTCCTTCCATGGAGATTCCTCTTGGCACCAAAATGGAGCTCTTGAAGATTTGAAAGGACTAAGTCGAAGAGCTTGAAGAAACTAAGAGATCAGTGGTCTTAGTTTTTGATTTGGACAAGTGAGCAAGAAGTTACAAGGATTTGAAGTTGTATGTTGGTGGTGTGCTGTTCGATCGTGAAAGAGAGAAAGGAAGGGGATGGCTACGTGAGACAGCAAGAGGAAATGAAGGGATTAAGAGAATCACTGATTGTAGTTACTTTGGTAGATATTTCCTACGTAAAGCAAATAGTGCTTTTTTTTTAAAATACTCACTTATTTACTCAATCAATTAGCAAGGGTGGTGACTCACCTCATGCATAACCGACCCCCATTTAACAAAAGGGGTTTATTAGTCTTTATTGCTCAATTAAATTACATATGTTAACATATATTACAAACTAGCTTATTTTAGTTACTATTCATAGTAACAGGGCACTTTGAAGCGAAATTCTTGATTTCCCATTGATTTAAACTTCCAAATGTGATACTAAATAGTACACATATTAATTAAAGAGTAATGATGGACATTTAGCCATTCAAAACTTATTTTCAAGATAATTTTTCAAAAACGTGCTTTACGACTCATTAAAGCACATTTTGTGTTTTAACTTGTTTCCAAGCTCAGTTTTCTTTGGTAATTGATTTAATATATTCATTAATATATATATAAGGTCTTGGTAAGTTTATTAAGTCTTAATCAAGACTATCCCAAGCTTAAAGCATATTTTTGCCCATATTGCCTTTTAGGCAATTTATTGTATTTACTATTTATTAAATTATTTACTAATGTTTCTGAGACTCTTTTTAGTCTTAATAATTTATTATTTACTGTTTAAACAACTTATTAAGGTTTGGGGTATTTCAATCTACCCCCCTTAAAAGAACTTTGTCCCCAAAGTTCATACTTCCTACATATCTTAAACTCTAAAACATGGGAATCACTTATGAAACAATACTTCCATAACAACATCAACAACATACTTACATAATATCGGACACAAGGTCCTAACAGCATAACATCTCTCAGACACAACGGTCTGTAACATAACAATATCACAACATGACATAAACAACAACATAGACAATGTATTCAAATACATGCCGTACACTCATAACTGAAACGGCTCTACCCCCCTTAAAAAGGGGTACGCCCCGTACCCTATACATACAAAACTCTAAGAAGTAAACAACAACGGGTACTTCGCCTTCATCTTGTCTTCCAGCTCCCAAGTGGCCTCCTCGACGTCCTGGTTAGACCAGAGGACCTTCACCAGTCGTACAGACTTATGGCGAGTGTCTCGAGTCTTGGTATCCAGAATCCGTACGGGAGTCTCCACTGATCGCATGGTCGGCTCTAAGGTTAGCCTTTCAGGCTGAAGTACATGAGACGGATGAGACATATATTTCTTCAACTGGGACACATGAAATACATCATGTACCTTGCCCAGCTCAGCAGGTAAATCAAGTCTATAAGCTACTGGTCCTATCCGCTCCGTCACAACATAAGGCCCCACATACTTTGGGCTCAACTTGCCTTTCTGGCCAAAGCGAAACACTCCCTTCATGGGGATACTCTAAGAAACACCTGATCGCCCACGGCGAACTCCAGGTCACGTCTGCGCACATCAGCGTACGACTTCTGTCTATCCTGAGCTGCTTTCATGTTAGCCCGGATCTGGCAAACTTCTGCCTGAACTTGTTCTAGATACTCTGGTCCTATAATGACCGTCTCACTCGACTCATCCCAGCATAATGGCGTGCGGCATGGTCTACCGTATAAAGCCTGGAAGGGAGACATCTTGATCGAAGCATGGTAACTATTGTTGTAACTAAACTCGATCAGATGTAACTTATCAATCCAGCTGGTCTGAAAGTCAAGTGCACATGCACGTAACATATCCTCAAGTGTCTGGATAGTGCGCTCACTCTGACCATCTGTCTGTGGGTGAAACGCCGTACTCAATTTCAGTTCGGTACCCAGTGCTTCTCGTGTGGATCTCCAATACCTCGATAAGAATCTGGTATCTCTGTCAGATACAATCGTTTTCGGTACCCCATGATGTTAGAATTTCTCTGTCAAAGAGCTCTGCAAGTCTTGCCACTTTCCAGGTGTCCTTCATCGGTATGAATCGGGCCACCTTGGTCAGTCGGTCAACAACAACCCAAATCATATTCAGACCTCCCCTTGTAGGCGGAAGCCCTACTACAAAGTCCATAGAAATGTCATGGAACTTCCACTCAGGCACTGGCATTGGCTGCACCATACCACCAGGCCGTCGGTGCTCAAACTTGACTTTCTGACAAGTGAGACACCTCAACACATAATCATTCACATCCTTTTTCATGCCAGCCCACCAAAAATAACGTTTCATTCCCTTATACATCTTTGAAGCTCCGGGGTGAATCGATGTCGTAGAACAATGGGATTCACTCAGTATGCGCTCCTTCAGCTCAGCGCTACCCCTCGGAATACACAGTCGGCCATTAAGCCTAATCAAGTCATCGTCATGGAGTCTGAAGTCGTACTTCTGACCCTCGAACGTCCCATCCACAAGTTTCTGTCTAATCTCCAACATATACTGATCCGTCATCTGAGCACTCCGCACCTCTTCAACCAAGCTAGTATGAGAGACCAGCGAATGGAGAGAGTGTGCTCGGCGACTCAGTGCGTCAGCTACCACATTTGCTTTCCCCTCTTTGTACTGCAAGTTAATGTCATAATCGTTTAAGAACTCAACCCACCTTCTTTGTCTCATGTTCAACTCCTTCTGAGTGAACAAGTACTTTAAACTCTTGTGGTCGGAATAGATTGTCACACTTACCCCATACAAATGATGTCGCCATATCTTCAGTGCGAAGACAATGGCACCCAATTCTAAATCGTGGGTAGGGTAGTTCTCTTCGTGTTTCTTCAGCTGTCGGGAGGCGTATGCTACGACCTTCCCGTGTTGCATCAACACACAACCCATACCCTTACCTGATGCGTCGCAATAGACCTCAAAACCATCTGGACCGTCTGGTATAGTCAGGACTGGTGCAGATGTCAGAGCATCTTTAAGCTTCTGAAAAGAAATCTCACAGTCTTCTGTCCACTCGAATGGAGCATCCTTCTTCATCAAGGAAGTCATCGGCTTCGAGACACTGGAGAAGTCTCTCACAAATCTCCTATAATATCCTGCCAGACCGAGGAAGCTCCGGATGTCGGTAACTGTCTTCGGCCTAGGCCAGGTGCGTACTGCATCTATCTTTGCCGGATCAACAGCGATCCCGGCCTCAGAAATCACATGGCCAAGAAAAGAAACTTGGTCCAACCAAAATTCACACTTAGAAAATTTCGCATACAACTGATTCTTCCTCAATGTCTGTAACACATCCCTCAGGGACTTTCATGCTCACCTCTTGATTTCGAATACACAAGTATGTCATCGATGAAGACTACCACTGACTTGTCCAACTGATCTTGGAACAAGCGGTTCATTAGGTCCATGAACTTAGCTGGTGCATTGGATAAACCGAACGGCATAACCGTAAACTCATATGTCCATATCTGGTTCTGAACGCTGTTTTCTCAATATCACTGTCCTTAACTGCAATCTGATGATAACCTGATCGTAGATCTATCTTGGAGAACACTGATGCTCCTCTCAACTGATCAAATAAGTCGTCGATGCGTGGTAAAGGATAACGGTTCTTCACCGTAACTGCATTCAGCTCTCGATAGTCAATACAAAGGCGGAGGCTACCGTCCTTCTTCTTCACGAAGAGGACCGGCGCTCCCCATGGTGAAACGCTAGGGCGAATGAATCCCTTGTCAAGTAGGTCTCTTAGCTGCTCCTTGAGCTCAATCATCTCTGCTGGAGCCATACGATAGGGCGCCTTCGCTATTGGTCCGGTGCCCGGAACCAAATCAATCTCAAACTCAACTTCCCGTGCTGGCGGCATGCCCGGCAGTTCCTTAGGAAATACATCAGGAAACTCCGACACTACCGGCACATCTGGGCTAAACTCTGGGTCTCTCTCTATGTCCTGGACATAGCAAAGGTATACATCATTCCCTCGTCGTAGTTCATGATACATAGCCATGGCGGTGATGATCTGAGTCGAAGGCTCCCTGGGCCTCTGGCGGTATGATATAGTAACCCCAGACGGACTCCGAAGAAGCAGTCGATGCTCGGCACATAGGATTCTGCCCTTGTACCGCTCCAACCAGTTCATCCCGATAATCACATCAAAACCAAGTCCATCGAACTCTATCAAGTCGATTGGAAACTCCTCATCTCTGATTCGTATAACAACACCTCGGTGATAGCGGGCACACCTGATCCGCTCTTTCGACGGGAGAGTGACTAGAAAGTCAGGCATCTCTTCACCGTCTAACCCCAGCCTCTTCGCAAATGACAGCGAAATAAATGTGTGTGAGGCTCCAGAGTCGAACAAGATCGATGCATCCACGCCATTGACTGGGAAGGTACCGGTGAGGATTGTGCCGCTTTTGCCGGCTTCTGCTTCATTACAGACACTCAGTATTCCTCCCGTTCCGAGTGCACAGCCTGATTATTGGCAAACTCATAAGTATATAGTAACAGCACGGTTCACATATTTCAAAACAACTCCACTTATTTATTAACATTCTCTTCACTTCATAAGTTGGTTTACACTGCTGACACAATTAACACATAATACATCCCCAACATTCACTGGTTTAACACATTACAATATTACACAGGGCTAAAACTGTCTGAAGGTCAAATTCAAACGTCCAGGTTTCATGTGTGTGGCATTGATCACTGTCGAAGGTGCGGTATTCAGTTTGATCTTCTTGATACCGTGGTATAACATCCTTGACTGCCCACCCATGATTAACACATCTCCTGATTTCAGTATCAGCTTCTTTGCGAGGTCACCACGCTTCTGCTCGCCGTACATAAAAACTGCGGTATCACCAATGGACCAAGACACCACGGGTACTCCCTTACGTAGAGACTCGGGTGACTCGTCCTTATCTTGGTGTAAACCTAAGCGTCCTCCTTTTTGGTAGAAGTTCACAACACATAAATCTGCTTTCACACTTGGTATTGAATCAGATTCAACTTGCTGAGCAATTCCCACGGCGTGGTTAACGACCGCGAGGAACTCCTCAGGTATACTTGGTACAGTTGCTCCATCCTCAGCTCGCTTGTTTTGATATGACTTGGTGTAAGGATTCCAGTCCTTACCCATGCACATCATCTTCAATTTCATTTTTGACCCACTCGGGTATTCGGGTGTGTAGAAACCTCCTGGTGCTGTTCCCAGTTCGTCGCATCGTCGGATGATGTGGATTTGTGCTTCCGGTGTCAGGTATCCATTTAAAAGTATCATACCTGGCTGGATGACCTGACATTGCTCCATTGGAAAGTCGGTGATGTTGATGGCGGTTTCTTCAGGGCTTGGTGTGGGCGGGATTGGATAGCAAATATTGAAGGTTCCTAGATTTAAATTACCTAGTTTAGGTGACTTTCACATCATAAATTTTTACTCACATGGTAATACACTTAGACTCACTAACACGCATGTATGTAATGCGGTATACAATCACTCATTTCATTTAATGGTTTAGGCGGTACCTGGTCTAGAAGAGGGTTCTGCTGCCTCAGACCGGTCCACCACATTCAGGGCGGCCTTGTTGGATCCCGATCCCTTCCCCTTCTGGGCATCAGTATACCTCTGGTCGGTAGGTGGCTGATTAGTCGACTTCGGGCCCTCGGTAATCGCAACGGCCTTACCCTTCCACTGTCCCCTAGGCTTGTAGTTTCTGCCATTCGGGTTCTGGAAGCACTCGTAGTCACGATGCCCCATCTTCTTGCAGAATCTGCACTGCACATCATTTCCCTTGCAGTCCTTGCCGGGGTGGTCACCGTTGCACCACTTACAGTAATAGTGGCGCTCCGGTCCAGAGCCCGTGCTAGCTGCTAACACATCACACATTCAGTACACACTTTTCATTATAACATCACACACTTAAACTCATTGTTCAGAATTAACTAGTTACCCTTGAATGGCTGAGAGCGCAGGGGCTTAGCCGCATAGGCATAAGTGGTGAGCTGCAATGGCTCCTCAGCAGTGGTGGTCTGGGCCTGGCCCTTGCCACCCTGTTGCTGTCCTTTCTGGGGTTGAGGGTATGGCTTTTTCTTCTTTCCACCCCCAAACCCTTGCGTGCTTTGACCCTCGCTCGTGGCCTTGCGCTTAAGCGCATTTTCCTCGTCCCTAAGACGGACGGTGATCTCAACTATTGCAGCGGCATGATAGCACTCCTATCATTTAGGGTGTTAGTTATGCCCCGCAAAAATAAACTCACAATCACGTTAACACATTGTACATACTTATTCACATCACACTGTTGTTCTATTACCTGCAAAGTAGTATATCCACTTGGCCCCATGCCATAGCGTAGGCGGTAGCTCAATCCGTTGTAGAAACGGTTCACTAGGATTCGGTCTGAGTAACCCAGATCCGGTAACAGGTGGATAAGTCCGATGAAGGCTGAGTAGTACTCATCTACCGACATCTTATCCCCTTGCCTCAGATTGTCCAGCTCTAGGCGCTTAGCCTCTTGCACATGTATCGGGTAGTACTTCGCTCGCGCAGCAGAGCCGTGTACTCCCTCCACTGAAAGGTCGGGTCAGCAACTCTGCCTTCCCTTACTAGCTTCCACCAGGTCTGTGCCGAACCCTTCAGGTAGTAAGCGGCAAGACGAACCTTGACCTCCTCAGGCACATTCAAGGTCTCGTAGGCGGTCTCCATCTCAGAGATGTATGCCTCCAGCTTACTAGGGTCGGTCTCCCCTCCGAATGACGGCGGTCTCAAATCAGCCAACGCCTTGACCCAGTTGGTCTCTCTTGGCGGTGGCGGTGGTGGTGGTTGAACTCCGGGCTGTTGCCCCTGCTGCACCGCAGCTACTAACTGTGGGACCATCTGGGTTACGGCGGCCGCAACAGCATCGGCCATAACTTGCGCCGTAGGGTTCTCTCCCTGGTCCCCAGTTTCATCAGTACCGCGTCCGCGGCCTCTACCACGTGGTCTACCTGACATCTGAATTCACACAAACATTTATTAGCAACATGCTTACACACTTATCGGTCCAACGGTTGTAGTGTCTTCCCGATTCCAAGGTATTTCCACACTTAGTTAGTGTTTAACCTATCCATAACTGTTCACTTTAGTAACTATTGCTAGATTTCCTAACTCGGTATTTACCTAAGCTCGGTATTCTAGTCATCAGAGCGATACTTCGCTCTGATACCACTTTTTGTAACACCCCTACTACGTACTTAAAATAATTGGAATCGCAGCGGAATATGAACAACTAAACAGTAACTAAACGATTGGTGCTACAACGCCGTCAACCACCCACGTGGTTAACAAGGCTGAATAGATACAAGTGTACCGGTCTGATGATCAGACTCCCGAGCATAGAACTAAAACCATAAGTACATACACACATAACCGAGTATTTAACTTACAACCCATAATTATACACTGTCACTGTAACCTTCCATTGTGCACTGTCGATAACTGAAATACATATTGCCACGGGAGCACAGGCGCATCCCGGGCCAACATCCAAAGGTACTCAAAAGTAAACTACATCCTGGGATCTAGAGCCACTCCGCTTCTTCGATCCTCATCCTGCAGTAAAAGAAATATGGATCCCCCGAGGGGGTCAGCAACCCTTGGCTGGTATGGCTAACGCGCAGCCCATCGGCTACCGGGATACGCGCAACCAATTGTCATGATGACATGGCATTCATTTTACACAATAACATCATATATACAATAGCATAGCAAGAATATCGCATAGCAAATAACTTCACAAATAACACACAAGAACGAATCCTTTTAGGAAACGAACCAACAATGTTAGATCACATTGAGAGCATAGAGGATGTTGCCATACTCATACTAAGCTCGTTACATAACTCATCACCGTCATTTAGAACTGAACGGATAACTTAAACACCAGGCGTGTCGGATATAGTGATCCCAAGCACACCGAATAAACATAGTATGCCCCTGTGGCCCGACGTGAGTCAGTAAAATAGCCTTGGATAAGCTAAAGGGAAGATTGAAACCAAATTGGAAAACAACCTAAACATACAAAGAGAATCGAACCGGTAAATGACATCGACTCCCATACTCACACGCGTGGCCGGAACTACCGGACTCCTCACTTCCCCGTTAGCACTTGTTAGTAGTACATTGCAACACAATACACAGATCACAATCAAGTGTTTAAGTCTTGTTAGACACACACAAGGGAAATGAGTCGTATCTCAACAACATAATAATATAACAACTGTAAACTCATTACATGACTTAAGTCTTACAAAGTCATAAACACACAGAAAACAAACACACAAGCCGGTGTAAACCGGTAGGCAACAGACTGCAAGAAAACCATACCTCGGTCCTTGCCTCGACTGGTTCCCACCTTGAGAGAATCCTAAACACATTTAGTAACGTCGGTCAATTAACGCACTAGTCCACTGTTAACATTTCTAGTTATTTCATTTCCACATTTTGTTTTAACTTCCCATCTTTTAAAATGTCATTATAACACTCCTAACATGTCTTGTATAACCTTATAATATCATTACTAACTTATACCTATCATTAGACACCATTTAAACACCTAAAACCAGTTTTATAACGGTCCGGGACTTGGTCCCAACTTAAGACCCGGACCATACACGAACTCTACTCCGGTTTTTAACATGGGGTGGTCCGGGACTTCATATAGGTCCTAGGTCCCGGACCATTCTAAGCAAATCTCTCGGGTGATTTAAAGGGTTGGTCCGGGTCCTTGTATAAGACCCAAGTCCCGGACCCAAATCTGTATACAACTCACGGCCTAATTTGCACCACTGGTCCGGGACATGACCCATGACTTAGGTCCCGGACCCAACCTACAGAATCGACGTACTAATTTTTCTAGTCCTGCTGCTTAAGCTCTTTACACCCATCACTTGTATAAACTTCCCAGTACACTCTTATACTCAAAACTTCACCAAATATACACCACATAACAACATAGTGCACAATTTAAATTGCATAGCTCTTAGGCTCTTAAAATGCATAAATCTTAAACACTGAATTTCCACAATATATTTGCCTTTCACCTGCAAATACAAACACAATACGTATGTCTTTTACTAGCCTCTTTGAGAGCATTTTTCTAAGTCATTTACCATTGGCTCTTTAGGTAGTTTCAGTAGACAACGTAAGTTCATTTTCCAAAGGAATTTTAAGCTATTTTTGGTTAACATAAAACATGGAGGAAACACCATTTTCTTTGAGTTTCCTTACCTTGAAGCAAAGGAGAACAATAGTACGTAAGAAGATGAACTCAAGCTCCTTCCATGGAGATTCCTCTTGGCACCAAAATGGAGCTCTTGAAGATTTGAAAGGACTAAGTCGAAGAGCTTGAAGAAACTAAGAGATCGGTGGTCTTAGTTTTTGATTTGGACAAGTGAGCAAGAAGTTACAAGGATTTGAAGTTGTATGTTGGTGGTGTGCTGTTCGATCGTGAAAGAGAGAAAGGAAGGGGATGGCTACGTGAGACAGCAAGAGGAAATGAAGGGATTAAGAGATCACTGATTGTAGTTACTTTTGTAGATATTTCTACGTAAAGCAAATAGTGTTTTTTTTAAAATACTCACTTATTTACTCAATCAATTAGCAAGGGTGGTGACTCACTCATGCAAACCGACCCCCATTTAACAAAAGGGGTTATTAGTCTTTATTGCTCAATTAAATTACATATGTTAACATATTACAAACTAGCTTATTTTAGTTACTATTCATAGTAACAGGCACTTTGAAGCGAAATTCTTGATTTCCCATTGATTTAAACTTCCAAATGTGATACTAAATAGTACACATATTAATTAAAGAGTAATGATGGACATTTAGCCATTCAAAACTTATTTCAAGATAATTTTCAAAAACGTGCTTTACGACTCATTAAAGCACATTTTGTGTTTTAACTTGTTTCCAAGCTCAGTTTTCTTTGGTAATTGATTTAATATATTCATTAATATATATATAAGGTCTTGGTAAGTTTATTAAGTCTTAATCAAGACTATCCCAAGCTTAAGCATATTTTTGCCCATATTGCCTTTTAGGCAATTATTGTATTTACTATTTATTAAATTATTTACTAATGTTTCTGAGACTCTTTTTAGTCTTAATAATTTATTATTTACTGTTTAAACAACTTATTAAGGTTTGGGGTATTTCAACTTAATAATCTTATCATAAACCATATTATACACTTTTCTTATTTAAGCGTCATAAAATATTCCAAAGATCACCAAACTTTACCAAAATGTTATATTCTGTTATATTTGGTGGAACGCGACCCATTAATTACGGTCCAAAACCGTGTATAATTACGGTTCTGGACCGTAATCTACGCGGGCGTCAATAAAGATGGCGTTTCTTTAATTACGGTTTAAAACTGTAATTAAAGTCCCTTTTCCGGCCCGCGTGTCATTGACTTTACATTACGGTTATTTGTAAAACCGTGATCTAAAGTCCTTTGGTTCGTAATGTAAAGTCGACACTTTAGATGACGGTTTTGGCAATAACCGTCATCTAAAGTCTTTCGGGCGCGCGCCCAAAGGACTTTAGATTACGGTTATTGTTAGAACC
The DNA here is from genome assembly GCA_023374045.1 of Limonium bicolor. Taxonomy (NCBI): domain Eukaryota; kingdom Viridiplantae; phylum Streptophyta; class Magnoliopsida; order Caryophyllales; family Plumbaginaceae; genus Limonium; species Limonium bicolor. The sequence continues at coordinate 326,217,130 of CM041776.1, read as the reverse complement.
GTAATCTAAAGTGTAATTTTTTTTTTTTTACAAATCTACACAATTGCAACAGAGACAGAATTGCAACAGAGACAGAATTGTAACAGATAAGCAACAGAGGGCAGAAACTGCACAATTGAACCACCTGAATCAAATACCAACAACACAAATTCATTCTCTGCGCACAATTGCAACTGAGATAACATCTAATAAAGCACCAGATCGAAAATCTGTAACATATTCAATCTGTTACACAATTGCAACAGAGATAACATCTAATAAAGCACCAGATCGAAAATCTGTAACATATTCAATCTGTTACACAATTGCAACAGAGATAACAATTGCAAATTCATTTCTGCGCACAATTGCAACAGAAACATTCAATACAACAGCTAGAATCTGTTACAGCAGCAGCTAGCATAATTCATACAAACAGAATCAGAGCAACTAAAAAATATAATTTGTTACACAATATAATCTGTTGCAGCAGCAACTAACAGAATCAGAGCAGCAACTAACAAAAAATATATGTTACAGCAGCAGCTAGCTAGTCTACCACTCCATTCTCATAAACATGGCTGCCATGCTCTCTCTGACATGCAACAAGTCGCCAGGAGCATAAGTCTTGAATCTGGCATAATGCTCTTTAATCTGCAACAAGAAAAGGAATGGAACACATAATGAGATTAAGATAAAGACACAAAAATCTGCCGAAAGAATTAAATACAAGACAACGTTCGTATTACCTTGTCAATATCATTCTTAAAACTTGGGAAGTACCCGCAGAACTCGTACATATACCGCATCACGTAGTACCCGCAACTCTTAGAATCCTTTGGGTAGGGCACTAAATCACCAAAATTCACAAATGTAAAACAATTGTACAAAGATAATAGCAGCACGAATGAAATACATGAATTACCAAACCTTGATGTAATTGACGGTCAAATCACCAAACTCTCCCTGAGGGGTTTTTTTGTAACAACTGTTACATATATTAACAAAAGCGTTTAGCAAAATGAACAAGTACATTAATTTTGGTTCAAAAAACTTACAAACAATTAAATAGTATAAAAACTTACTCTTTGATTAAGTCTTCAGTGTTGAATTCTTTCCACTGCCCTAGTGGATCTAGAACGAGCAGAGTAGCGGTGGCAGCGCAGAATATAAACAAAGCCCAGTGGTGGCTACAATGTCAAATACAAAATGAAATGAGAAATGAAGGTAACAAAGTTAGCTAATTAGTATGTAATTTTATATTAGAACTCACGTTTGGTGATACGGCATTAGAATGAATAATTTATTCTGTTGACCAACAACATTGAAGACATGAATCATGTAGTCACAAAACCCGAGTCCCTAGTGACATTGTCGTACGATAAACGCTCCGGGCACACCGCAGTAATGCAGGTCATGTCCTTCTCAACACATCTCTCAAGCAGACATCTTTATACACATGTACTATAAAAAGTTAGCCAATGCAACTTCATATATACTTATTCTATATGTTTTATAGTATGAGGAAAGAACACTTACTTTAGATAAGCTTGAATAATGTTAATGTTCAGATAATCTCCACACATCGTCTCTCTGATGTCCTCAAAGTTAATTGCCATCATCATATCTTCTTCGTAGTGAAACATCGACTTTGGAAGCGTCATCATGAAGTTGTTAGTTTGAGATGACTTCAACATGATCTTGTCGTAGAGATTCATCTGCTTGGCCCCAAAACATTAACAAGTTTTTGTGGGCAGTGCGAGCTTATTTTAGGCGCCTCAGAAGTCCTGGTGCGACCCCGGACGGGCGCTGGATTCTTACCTTTCGCACCCCGACTCACTGGATTCTTACCCTTCACACACAAACAGTAAGCATCAATGTAGGATAATTACTAATTGATTATTATAGTAACATTAAACAATTATCTAGAACATACCCTTGTACTTCTGACAGGATTCGCCGGCGCGCAGATCTCTTCTTCACTGGGCCGGGATACGGGAGGAAGCTCAGGGAGATCAGGATTCGCCGGGCGCTGGTCTCTTCTAGTCTGGGCCGGGTTACGCGGCGAGGAAAAAGGTGAATCCGTTGACATCGTCCCCTCATAAGAAATTACATCCAGATTGGTCCAAATGCAACTACTTTAATCAGTTCAGGCACATTCGTGGACTGATCGGACAACACTCTCTCTTTGAACCATCGGACAAATGTCCTATTCTGCTCATTTTGTAGTCTGACGTCACTCATGTTTGGATATTGTGCTTTAAAACACACAAGTGTTCATCAAAGTATGGTTCAACATCTTCAAGATGACTTAGCACAACTAAATGAGCTTTGTAAGAGTCTATGTCAATTCTTTTCAGTTTCTTCCAACCGTGCCAACACCCTTCAATCTGCCCTCGTGTCTAGAACGTGGAAGTCCAATGGTATCGACACCTTCTAGGTAATTGGTGCAGAAGTCTACAACTTCCTCTGTGATAGTGCCCTCTATAATAATACTACCCTCGGGTGACGACGGTTCTTCATTTCTTCTTCAGGACACCCATGTACCTTTCGAACGGATACATGTAGCGAAGGTACAAAGGACCACACATCAGAATCTCTCTTACAAGATGCACGAGGAGATGTATCATTATGTCGAAGAACGATGGAGGAAAATACATCTCCAGCTGGCACATTGTCACAATAAGATCCTTTTGTAATTTAGACAGAGTGTCCACATCAAGAACCTTAGACGAAATGGATTTGAGGAAGACACTGACGTTTGTGATTGTGTCTGACAGCATCCGGCAAGATCCCACGTAGTGCAAGTGGCAAAAATTCTTGAAGTAGGACATGATAATCGTGAGATTTCATTCCTACTAATTTGAAATCTGTCATGGACACTAGGTTTCTTATGTTTGAGGAGTAACCTGATGGCACCTTGATGTTGTAAGGGTACTGCATAGACTATGTTTCTCTTCTTTAGACAGAGTGTGACAGGCAGGAGGCAAGAATGTGCGTTTTCCACGTTCTTGCGGGCCAAACTCTGTGCGTATGCCCAACTCAATTAATTTTTTTCCTTTCAAATGATCCTTTGTCTTTCCTTTTATGTTCAAAAGGGTGCTAGTGATACTTTCACCCACGTTTTTTGACATGCATCCATCGATACAATGTCTAACCTCCAGATGCTGCCAGTACTGTAGTTCCCAAATATTGATTTCTTTTTCCAGACACTTTTTTTCACACTTTTGGTTGGCGGCCCGAAGTTGTTCACAATATTATCCAACTTTTTGTAAAATCTGTACCTGTCAAAGGCTGGCGCGCCATGCTGTGATCAGTTTTCCCATCGAACTCTTTCGCCATCTTTCGATACTTATGTCCTTTGGAAGCTTTTCGGTGGCCCATATACACGGTTTTCCCACTATGTTTCAAGCGAATGCTACAAGTGTTTTCACCACAAATCGGACACGCCAACGCCCCCTTGATTGAATAGCCTGAAAGATTACCATAGGCGGGGAAATCATTGATTGTGCAGTACAACATAGCACGCAAATTGAAGTCCTCTTTACTGAATGAGTCGTAAACCGTAGCCCTTCATTCCACAAGAGTTGTAGATCCTCTATCAAAGGTTGTAGGAATACGTCAATTTTGTTGCCCGGTTGCTTTGGACCAGATATTAACAAAGACAACAAGATTGTGTCTTGGTTTCATGCATAACCACGACGGTAGATTGTAAATAACCAAAAGCACAGGCCAGGTACTGTGTATGCTACTCAAAGTACCGTAAGGGTTCATCCCATCCGTGCACAAGCCTAGCCTTAGGTTTCTCGGTTCGTTACCAAACTCAGGAAATTTTACGTCTATGTTTCTCCACTGTGGTGCATCAGCGGGATGTCTCAATCTGCCATCCTTTTTCCTGTGAACTGAATGCCACCGAAGATTCTCTGCGTCTTTCTCAATGGAGAACAAACGTCTGAACCTTGGAATGATGGGCAGGTACCACAATACCTTAGCTGGTGAACCTTTCTTACTACCGCTGATGTGAGTTTGTTGTTTCTTATACGTGACGCTCCACATGCTGAACAGCTTTCAGCAAATTCATCCGATTTCCAAAACAGCATGCAACCATTTGGACAAGCATGAATTTTTTGGTACCCCATACCCATTGGGCACATCATTTTTTTGGCTGAGTACGTAGTCGTTGGTAAAACGTTGTCCACTGGAAGAACGTATTTCAATAGTTCCAGGAGGTCAGTGAAACTTACGTCGCTCCAGCCATGTTTCGCTTTCAAGTTGAATAGCTTGAGGACGACACTCAACTTGCTTAACTTTGTAGGGTCACACCCGGGGTACAACGGGTTTTGGATGAATCCAACAATTTTCATGCTTGTCTGGCGTTGTTAGAGTAATGTCGTTCCACATCTTCAAGCATAGTCTCAATGTCATCATCCCAGAAATCTGGCACAACGTCGTTCGCTGTAACGTCTTCTGGATCACCAGCAACTGTATCATCTCCAAGTTCTGTTTCTGTGGTGCCTGACCATTATCCCCTTCGTCAGGCTTAATAACATCGAACACACTCTGACCATGCCATCGGATTATGTCTTGGAAATCTTTTGTAAAACCGCGGCGGATCAGATGTTCCTTAATTGTTTCAACGCCGCGATATCTCAGATTGTTTTGGCAGTCGATACACAGACAAATATGTATCCCTTGTCTGTAGGTTTCAGATTGTTCGCCAACACCGTGCATAACTTATCAACTCCTTCTAAAAACTGTCGTCCAAATTTCCGCTGTAAATCCACGAACGTTCCATCTCCTTCTAGCTATTTATATGAAGGCAGCCATTTCATACCGTCACCCGTGGCAGAGTCTTTACACTTTTGTATCTTATCAACCTAAATCCATCCATGAGTATAATCCCACCGGTGAACGTGTTTTAATATGTAATTTATTGAAAATTTCGGCAGCATCTCCCTACAGTTCTTCAAATGCACGATATTATGATATTAATCAATAATATATGCATTCGAAGAACAATAAAGAGATACTGCTGAAATAATCAATAAAGTACATATTAAAAGCACATTCACACCCTAGGTGTGTGATTTACAATCGTGGACAGTCCGACAGGGACTGCCGAAGATATACCTCTATTAGGTATATCTTGGGCGGATAACTATGTTTGGTAGTTTGTCAAATATTATATGTATTATATAAATCTTACCTCTGGTAGACGATTAGCGATGCTAAGACGGTTGAGGTCGGAAGCCTAAATAAAGTCGTAGTCCTGATGCATAAATGAAAAACGACAACATTAGAATTCATCAAAAATCAAGGTTAATGCTAGCTAAAACCGCGGAAAAAAATCGACAGCATCTCCCCTATATTTCTAACGTCTCCAAATCAGTTTTATCAAAGTCAAATTTGCACGCACCATCTAGAACTAGTAACATACATAAACTTATTATTCTACTATATATGAAGTTTATTTATGACCTTCTCTGCAGTACTTCAGATTGAAGGACTGAAACTAGTCATTCTAGAACCATTAAAATACCGAAACTCATTTATTCTTTCTGGTGGTTATAACAATAGCATTGTTGATTCCTGTCCAAGATTGTGAATCAAACAGAGAGCATCTGGCATAGCAGATTGAGCAGTTGAAAATGAGCTATTTTCAGAATCGGTAATATACTTGAACTTACTTCTTTCCTGTGGCAGTTTTAAGTAGTAGCATTTTAAAAACTACACTATTATTTATTAATTGTAATACTAATGCTAAGAATAAATAAATACAGCAGTTTACAGTTTGCTTTGCAAAATTACCGTTACTAAGCACCGAAGTGGGCAAGTAGTGTAGAAATCAGCCCACGAACTAGGTTGCAATTAACTGTGAATCTGGGCACAAATATATGAACAAGGTTAGAACATTTGCCATTACACTCTCAGGATTCGATAGAAATGAGGTTAGAACTTGCAATCGAAATGCATGTATATGAACAAAGTTAGAAAAAAACGACAATCAATCGATCGCATACCCAATACGCGATAGAGAGGTCGACGGTGAGACCAGTGGTAGATGGGTGGTGACCGGCGGCGATGGGAGTGACAAAGGTGGTGGGAGCGACGGCGGCGATGGCTGTTAGCAAGGTGACGGGAGAGAGGAGGCGATTTCAGTGAGGAAGATAGCGCGAAAGAAGAGTTACTGTAAGTACAGTGTGCAGAGTAAACGGGCAAATGTTGTAGTTAAAAGGACTTTAGATTACGGTTTACATGAAAACCGTAATGTAAAGTCACACTTTAAATGACGGTTCCTAAAGAACCGTAATCTAAAGTGTAACGAAATAAAAAAAATAGCGTGAAAATTATTTGGCCTATGCTGGGTTTCGAACTCAAGATCGATGGTGTTGACTCATGTACCCACGGCCATTAAGCCATGAGTCTTATTCGATCAAACATATGTAACACATTAATATAAAGTTATTTTTAATCTAAAATACACTGATAAACGACGTCGTTAACTATAATTTAGATTACGCGCGCGTCGAAAAAATCAAATAACACGGGAAATATTTGGCGTCAGGTGAAAACGACGTCGTTGACCATCAGTCGGAGGTAGGCGCGCCTTTTTTAGGACGGACTTTAGCTGACGGTTATTAGTAAACCGTAATCTAAAGTCCGTTGACCGTAAAGCGCGCGTCAACACGGGACTTTAGATTACGGTTTCACTGATAACCGTCATCTAAAGTCCGTCCTAAAAAAGGCGCGCCTACCTCCGATCGATTATTGCTTACGGTTAATTCAATAAACGTCGTTAATTAACTCCGGCCTTCATATTAATTACGGTTTCTGTTAAAGCCGTGATTAAACCACCGTCATTAAAGGCTTCCGTTCCACCAGTGATTTACTATTTCTACCCAGAAACTTTCAGAAATCACAAACTTACCCCATAAGTTTTGTAAATTTTACATTTAACTTATAATCTTCATATAAAGTCATAATTTTAATTGTTTATAACATTTAATTTGATCAAAGTCACTAATATGGTCAAGGTTGACTCTCCTAATTCTGCCTTGACCATAACTTTCCAGTATTTACATAAAAGCCCCCATATTTTGGGAAATTACATTTTTACCCCAAAATTTATAAAATCTTATAAAATTCATTTAAACTCCTTTTTAAGCCTAGTTTTCGGCCTTATTCATCCATAGTCCAAAATTTATACTTTAATTACAATTTAACCCCAAAAGTTTCGGTAATCATATTTTGCACTCTAAATATAATTTTAAAGCTTGCACTTATATAATCTAAGATGGCCAAGCTACAAGGCCATATTATAACTTTGACATATAATAAAATTACATAAAAATGTACCAAGAAAACATAGTTAACTTACGACGTTCACTATAACCACCCATTAATTTTTATAAATTGCATTTTTGCCACTCATATTATTTCTATGACATTATAAGTCGTGTAAACACTAAGTAAGCTAGCCAGAAAGTTAATTAACATTTTAATACATAGTTAGGTCATATTAACCCCTTATAACGCACGACTTATTTTTATATGTAACAATATGTACATAAAACCTTAAATAGTATAAGGTAAGGTTTACTTACTTGATTTTGAGTTACAAAATCAGCCAAACACACCAACATATCACACCCTATTTTTTGAATGAGCTTAAGTTATTTTTTGTACATAACTTTACACATAAGCTTAATTACATCATGAAGGTGGTGATTTAACTTACTTTGATAAGTTTGAACACAAGCTTGGTTTCTCCTCTTTGGACAGAATGTTTCCCATGTATCAAGACCTCATTCGGCCATGTTTTGCAAGGGAAATAAAGACATAATTTAGTCCATGACTTAAGGACCATTAAAGAGTGAAAATAAGCTTAGAAATACATAATTTTTACCTTGATTTGTAGGGATGATTCAAGGGTATATTCACCTGATTTTTAAGGCACAAGAAGAGTGTCAAAACACTATCTAATATAAGGAACAAAACTGTAAAGAACAAGGTAGAAAAAGGGCTAGGGTTTACCTTGCCGAAAATGCCAAAAATGTGTTTTTGCCATGGATTTGGCTAGCCTCTGAAACTTAAGCATGGTATACTGATTCATTACACCAATGTGAAGAAAATAATTTATAAGAATTAAAGAATCCAACCGGAAATGGAAGGGAGGAAGATTTAAGTGCTTAAAACACATTTTTACCTTATAAGGAACTAGCTTTGGTTTTTCCCCCTTCTTCTTTGATTTAAAGCAGAACAAACACCCTTCCTTTGGAAACCAACTTGTGCTGGAGGAGTGGATGAAAGTGTTTGAAAATTAGATCAATGGAAAGAGGGTGAAAAGGTGAAGAGATTAAGCTAAAATATGACATTAAGGGTTACCTTGATCAAAGTGAGTTCCTTTTTGAAGTTAGTGTGTTGAAACTGGTAATGGAGGGAGTAGAGAGCTTCAGGAGGGTATGGCTCTTGGCTGGGAATAAGGTGAGTGAGAGAAGAAGTCTAATTTGGCTTATCAAGTAAGATAATGTTAATTTAGTGAATAGTTCATGGTGTGTCATAAGAAGATATTTTGAATGTTGCTTAATGGTGAGGAAATATCCTCATGTTGCCACCTCCCTATGGTCAAGGTCAAGGGTTGTGTGTTGACCACTCACTAGATTAAGTGATTAAGTGTTAATTTTTCACTATTTGAGTACTATTCACATTTTAATGCCCAAGTTTCTGATTTGTTTTTTGAAAACTTTGAATTAGACATTATAATGTAGTATATTTAAGGGTAATCAAGTCCCTAAAACCAATCAAAACTCAATTCAAAGACAATTTCTCAAAAACGTGCTTTAAAGAGTTTTAAAGCACATTTTGTGTCTTAACGTGTTTTTGAGATTGGTTTTATTTGGTAATGGTTTTATTATGTTCATTCATGAGTTATAATTATTAGGATTCAAATTTGGATCCTAAAGAGGTCATTAGGGCACATGTTTGTCGTAAATGGTCACAAGGTTTAATTCTTGTTTTATAATGACCATTGTTGTTTTCATTTGATTGTTAAGGCATGTTTAGGCCTTACTTTATATGATTAGATCTTTAATCAATGTTTAATTATTTAGGGGTATTTCATGGAACCACTCAGTTCTTTCTGTAGATTCTAAATAGTATTAACTGATTCATGAAACTTAAGTCGATCCTAGGAATACGACCTTTGAAAGTATGGATTTCCTCGTAGAGTAAGAAAATTTGTTCTTGTTCCTCAACTAGATCTAAAGAAGGTACAAAATTTGCACTAACAGCAAGATTAGATAAAACAGGTACAGAGGGAGTCATAGTTACCTGATTATGAGCGGTTTTCTCACCTCGTGAGCCATCAACGATATAAGACTGTTGATGCCTGACTAAGGCTCCACTCAGTTGGTTATTTCTGCCATCTTGAGAGATTTGTCAACCAGCGCATACTCAGACAGACTCACTTTGAAATAACTTGTAGAATGCGGAAGCTTTGAAGCACAATATACAAGAATAGAAAACCTTGTATTGAGAATTAAGTATGAATTTACAAAACTAGTTTCTTACACTTGGGTTAGATATAATGGCTATATCTAACTCCTACACTCAAACACCCTAAATATAGATTAATACAATGTATGAAGTGTTTGAGTGCAATAGCTTTTTAAGCAAGATGAATCTATGTGAGCATCGAACAAACTTAGTCTCTAAAATAATCTCTCAAAGTGAAAGCTCTCTCTTCAGTGTGACTCTTTCTCTAGAAATGTGTAAGTGAAAAACCCCAAATATTGCCAATTACTTCTCACTGGTTAAATACTGATAAACGCCAAAGTAACTGCTCCAATGACGTTTAAATTTATGTTTCCATGACCTTCCACTAAGCATAAGGCGGGAATATCATCAACTGATGTGCAACTGACTCGTTCTAACTCAACTTCCACATGACTGACTCACTCTGACGTGCCTCAATTCTAACCTACATTGTTGGTCGACTATGAGAGAGATGGGAGATTATCTTCTTTGGCTTCTTCACATTCTAGCTTTGAGTGTTCGTTTTCTCGTTGCTATTTTATTAGTCAGACTTTTCTTTGTAGTGGGACTCATTCTTATCAGAGCTGGTCATATGTGAACAAATGTATCAGTTATTTCCTTGTATTTCTCCATGTTTTATCATTAGAGGTTCACTTCATGATTTTTGAAACTTTCTAAGAGAATCTCCAACACAGCATGGCTCATTTACGTAAGTTGACTCCTTCTATCATCCATATGTACTTTGATGTCATTATCAGCAAAACTCAAAGTTCCATCACAACCTAACTTGGCTCAAAGACTAAACTACATGTTGTGATTAATCCTTAAAACTAAAAAAACTACACTAAAAGTAAACTAACAGAGCAAAACAAAGATAATTAACGTCATTTTCTGTCCAGCGTCAAAACAGCTTCATCATCTGCTCCTTCGGAAATAGCACCGAGTTTGGCACATGCAAACGTTGAATCAGACTTACCAGGATGAAAATAGCAGATGTTCTCACCATCATCTCCAACGAACCACCAACGCCGATCCCGATAGGTTGATAGATGCAAGGCGCGACAGGGGCATGCAAAATCCCTCCAGTCAAGGTCAATTAAGATGCAGAGCACTAAACACGAGGGAAGTTGTTGGCTAAACGCATGGCCACTAACATCATCTATCCAACCACCACCGACAACATCCATTCACCACCATACAAGAGAGATCCACTAGAATAGGTGAGGAAATCATCATCGAGCCACATTAGATGCACAAAGAGATGAAACACATACCAGACTTAGGGAATTGTTGGGCTAACATCGTTTATTTAGTCAAATTCATTTTATTAGCTTCCTGGGTCTATTGGAAAAGTGAGCTCCACCAACACCATCAAATTCATCAATGGACGGAGGAGAGGAAAACAAGGGAATTGACGCCTTCAACCAGCCATCTTCTATCTCCCATAATTTGCATGCAATGGTCGAACCGATGAGTAGGTAACACAAAGGGGAGAAACAGGAGAAAATGTCAATCGCAACACCACCAATCCACTTCCCTGCCGACCTCAAGATACTTGACTTCAAATTTCGGTGCCGTCAAGGTCATTGATCGCTGAGATGGAGCTTCCAAAAAGTTAGTTCCTTTTGAAAAACAAATAAGAAGAGCAAATAGACCGTAGTATTAACAGGAGAAAGGGCGGGGAAAACCATCAGAGAATTCTAGAGCTCCCACCGAAGGGAGAAGTATAATAATTGCGTGTCCAAGTACTACTAATATTATAAAGGACAGATGATGAGAACCAAGAACATATAATACTACCTCTGTTCTTAATAGATGATTTTCTAGCACAATGCATGGAAATTAAGGAGATAATTTTGGGACTATTTAACCCTTAATTTTCAATGGATATATAAGAGTTGTTAATGTAATGAGAAAAGTAAGGGGTAAATGTGGAAAGTAAGTAGAAGAGAAGACCAAAACATCTTATATTTTCAAAAAACTAACGACGCCTAAGATAAAAATTTTCCTCCACAAAATCCCAAGATAAAAAATCATATGCTTTCGTGAGATCTATTTTCATGGCTATAAAACCATCCCTAGCTTTTGTATTTTCCAAGAAGTGAATCGCCTCCTGAACTAAGATAATGTTATCAAATATACTTCTACCGGGCACAAACCTTGTTTGACTATAAAAAATCCAATCGGGCATAAATGGTTTTGACCTATTAGCAATAACCTTGGCTAAAATTTTATATTGTACTTGACAGAGGGAAATGGGATAGAAATGTTTAATTTCAATGGGAAAACTAACTTTGGAATAATAGTAATAATAGTATCATTCAATTTGGGGTCAAAAACTTGAGAATAGAAAGCCTCTCTAACAAAATCAATAACTTTAGGAGAGACCAAATCCAAAAATGTAGTAAGAATCCAGCAGGAAACCCATCTTTCCCCGGAGCTCTAAAAGCTTTCATACTCTTCACTACAGTCTATATTTCTTTGATCGTGATCTGACTACCTAATTGTCTACGATCCTCCATAGCAATAATATTAAAATCATGACCTTCTAAAGAAACATGACCGGAATCCATCCTCTTGAAATGGTTCTTAAAGAAGTCTCTAAGTAACCTTCCGATTCCGTCATCACCCAAGACCCAAAAACTATCAGAGCTAAGAAGTTTGTGAATTTTATTTTCTGCCTTCTAATGTAGCCTTAGTATGGAAATACGTAGAGTTTCTATCAGCAAGAGAAATCCATTTATCCCTAGATTTCTGAAACCAAAGACTTTCCTCTCGTTGTAACCAAATATCTAGCTCGCAGGACAGCTTTCTCTCTAAACCCCTCAAGTGCTCTCCCCTGCCCAGATCATTCAATTTCTGGATACCTTTCAATTGAGCCATAATACATTTGTTATTTAAGATAATGTGGTGTGAGCCTCGATTTTAAACCCTATCCTATGTTGATTAAAGTTGATTAGGATCTAAACGGGTTTTAGGTCCACTTATAACCTAAGATTAATAACTATGTCATATAACGATAATTATTAAAACCTAAGCTAGCTCACTGGAACCTATTATGAGTCGCCACCTAATTTTAACCTAGATCAAATTAGGAAAGGAGAGTTCGGGTTCGGGGGCTTGATATTCAACTTAATTAGGCTTCAAATTACTTTCATTACCCTTCCTAGGTCGTTTTTCCTCTACTTGGTTTATTTACGGCTTTCTACAAAGTTGTTTTTAACCTAAGTGCGCGCTTCTATTTTTTTTTTTTTTTTAATGTTTTTTGGCAGAAAATTAAAGTGGAAATTAAAATTACCTAAACTAGGGTTTCGGAGGCAGAATTAGGTCAAATTTTGTTTCCGTCCGTAGCCACGGACCTAATGTCCGAGACCACGGACCCCAGTTAACCTATATGAAAATAAAAGTCGAATTAAACAGAAAACAGAAAATTGTGAAGTCCGGGGCCACAGACAGGCTGTCCGTGGGCCCGGACATTATTAGAAAACCTAAATTTTTAAAATTAAAAAAAAATCCCGCCGCCGTCCGTGGGCGTCCGGGCTTACGGACAAGGAGTCCGGGACCCCGGACATGACGTCCGTGGGTGCGGACCGCCCTCGGGCGGCGGCGTTGAGGCTGTTCCCGAAGGTGTTTTTGGCTCAAATTTTATGGGTGCGTAGCCTGAAGGATGTACAAGACGTTAGTGATTGAAATTTTTCAATTTGAACTCGAATTAAGCACGAAACTTAGCAAACAAGTTATTGGACAGAAGCTTAAACAAACAGCAATACAGAAGCGTAGAGGGGTTAGTTTGAGCCCAAATTTTGAGGCAAGACAGATAGTACCGTGGAGAGTTAGGAAAGTGGGATTTCTACCTGTTTTACCTTCGGATTCACGGTGATTCTTCACACCGGGATTCGTCGAGTGCTCCGTTGATGGCTGACCCGAGAGGATTTCGAACCAAGCTTCTGGTTGTTGGTTGTTCTTGCTGTTCTTCACGTTTTGGTGGTGTTTTTGTGGGGTTTTGATGACTATTGATGCTTTGGGGATTGGAAAACGTGTTTAGATGGTGATTTCGGGGGATTTTCGGTATGATTTGAGTGGCGGGGTGTTGGAAAACGTGTGAGAGAGAGAGGAGGCTGTGTTTCCTGACTCTCTAGGGTTCTTGAGCATATGAGGTCCTCCCTTTATCCAAAAACCTATCTCCTTATATAGACTTTCTTAAAGATAAAGAAAATCTAGTAAAAGTAAGATTTTTTGGTATTTTAATTAAAAGACTTCCCAAATGAATTTTGCTGTGAAATTTTAACCACATGTCAAGGATGGATATTATGAATTTTCTGAGGTGGAACCGAATTTTTTAAATGTTGGAATATTTTTAAATTGAATTTCTTTTCAGATTCAGTCAGAAATTGCTAGAAAATTATTGGAAACTCGAAAAATCAAAATTCCAACGCCATTATGCTTAGAATGTCATCCTCTATCATTGGTTAAAATATCAAAGCATTTCAAGCTGATTTGGGCATCCTTTGGAGGAGAGAGAAAGCTTATAGGAGGTCTTAGGAGCCTTTAAAGATTACCAAAACGCCCTTGAAAGTGACGAAGCTGCTCCCCATGCCATGGAACGCGCCGATCGAGCCGGAATCCCTCATTACTTGATTAAAATGCCCCTCACAACACCAGGACCTCGTAGACCCTAACCAGGGGGGTCAAAATTTTGGGTATAACAGATTTCCCCCCGTCAACTAGACTTTGTAATGAAAGTAAGAAGGCTAGTTGATGCTTGAGTGATACCCCAAAATTTCAAATGTTTCCAAGACCCTGCATGTTATCGAAAACCGATAAATTGTGTCGAGCTATTCTAAGGCGCTGACTACCTATAAGTAAAATGAAGTAATGTCAAGCAATTCTAAGGCGTTGACTACCTATAATGATGATATAATGTCAAACTATTCTAAGGTGTTGACTGCCTGTGACGAATGAGATGATGTCAAGCTATTCTAAGGCGTTGACTACCTACAAGTAAAGTGAAATGAAGTAATGTCAAGCAATTCTAAGGTGTCGACTACCTAAAATGTGAAAATGAGATAATGTCAAGAGATTCTAAGGCGTCGACAACCTAAAATGTGGAAACGAGATAATGTCAAGCGATTCTAAGGCGTTGACAACCTCAAATGTGGAAATGAGATAATGTCAAGCGATTCTAAGGCGTTGACAACCTAAAATGTGGAAATGAGATGATGTCAAGCGATTCTAAGGCGTTGACAACCTAAAATGTGGAAATGAGATAATGTCAAGCGATTCTAAGGCATTGACAACCTAAAATGTGGAAATGAGATAATGTCAAGCGATTCAAAGGCGTTGACAACCTAAAATGTGGAAATGAGATAATGTCAAGCGATTCTAAGGCGTTGACAACCTAAAATGTGGAAATGAGATAATGTCAAGCGATTCTAAGGCGTTGACAACCTAAAATGTGGAAATGAGATAATGTCAAGCGATTCTAAGGCATTGACAACCTAAAATGTGGAAATGAGATAATGTCAAGCGATTCTAAGGCGTTGACAACCTAAAATGTGGAAATGAGATAATGTCAAGCGATTCAAAGGCGTTGGCAACCTAAAATGTGGAAATGAGATAATGTCAAGCGATTCTAAGGCGTTGACAACCTAAAATGTGATAACTGGGCGGTATGCAAATGCAAGAATGCTGAAATGTTGATGATGCTAATGATGCTGATGATGTTGATGATAATGCTGATGATGTTGATGATGCTGATGTTGCTGATGATGCTCGGATGCTTCTGGGGACCGAAACCCGTGCCAATGCTCCTGGCTGGACCCAATGTGGACTTATTGCCATCGCCCCCCAAGCCGGTGTGCAGGGATAACTCCTGGTAAAAACCTTGGGGACTTATTGCCTTTGCCCACCATTCGTTGATCCCGAAAATAAGTTGACATCGCAAAAGGAGGATTTATTGCCATCACCTCGCCAACTTTTCTGTCGCCAGGTGTTGTGACGCGCCTGGATAATGCAACTAGGTCTTATGACAAGCCTATATGAATGTGATGAATGCAATGTGTTTGATAAGAGCGGGTAAGCTAAAGGGTAACGCTAGGTCTTACTACGAGCCTAAAGGAATGCAACTAGGTCTTATGGCGAGCCTAAAAATGGTTCTAGGTCTTATGGCAAGCCTAAAGGACGGATCTAGGTCTTATGACGAGCCTAAGGGAATGCAACTAGGTCTTATGGCGAGCCTAAAAATGGTTCTAGGTCTTATGGCGAGCCTAAAGGACGGATCTAGGTCTTATGACGAGCCTAAGGGAATGCAACTAGGTCTTATGGCAAGCCTAAAAATGGTTCTAGGTCTTATGGCGAGCCTAAAGGACGGATCTAGGTCTTATGACGAGCCTAAAGGACAGATCTAGGTCTTACGATGAGCCTAAGGGAATGCAACTAGGTCTTATGGCGAGCCTAAAAATGGTTCTAGGTCTTATGGCGAGCCTAAAGGACGGATCTAGGTCTTATGACGAGCCTATGGATGGATCTAAGTGAAAGTGAGTCAAGTGTATGATGGGTCCAAAAGAATGTAAAAGGATTAGGGCTCAAGACGGGCCTGTGGGTGTTTGAATGTGGAGGTAGGGCTTATGCCTGTGGTGGGATGGTGGTGCTCAAGCTTTAGGTTTCAATTGGTGTTGTCATGGCAATTGTTGGAACCAACAATTACCCCCAGTATTTTTCCTTAGGACAATCTGAGTTCTTTAGGATTTTTGGCAATCAATCATTCCGATCGATTGCCCCAGTATTTTCTTTGACTAATGGCGCATAACAAGTCTCATTCTCACAAGGTCAGGGTTTATCTTGATGTGGTACTTTCTATCCTACACTCAAAGTGTTCAATGCTTGCACTCATACTCTCCTTTTGGACAAAACATCTCGGCCATTGAATTTGACATTTGTTAGATTTACGCATTCAACCTGTTACTTTCACGTGATTGGATACACAACTACTAGGTCGGAAGTCTTTTAAGCTTATATCGTGGCTATGGGCTGTGATGAATGATAACAGGACAATGGAGGAATGTTTAGGATATGTGGAGCTATAAGGGTGACCAAAGCTGCAACTTGCACCGTCTCTCGGACTTGTCTTCTTTGCCTTGAAGTCGTTCGGCTACTTCGTGATGATTTCGCATGTGAGTTTGGAACTTGGGACTTTGGGTTGTTCCTTGCACCTTCTATCTTCTTTCCGATTTTGGATTTCTTCGAGGCTTTTCAGGTTTGCCTTTCTTTGAATTTTCCTTTCCTTCGGGGTTCTTGTGTTTCCCGGCTTTGAACTTTGAGAGCTATTTTTGATGTTAGCTCATTTGGATCCTGTGTCACTTTGGGACCATTTGCGGATCGTTTCATCATGCTGGTAGCAGTTTTGCTTCTTTGGACTTGTGAAGTTGCTGTTCGGAAGTCGGGCTCCTTGCTTCCTTTGGTCACCGGGTCGGTTATTCATCATTGGTTGGCTTGTTTGTGGAGTTTGTAGTGTTGTAAAAGGGGAACGTATACGAAAAGCTCAGCGGGGGTGCCTAGGGTGTAATGTCAGGGTTCACAAGCTTTTGGCTGTGTGGTGCTGTGCCTAGGTGCTTCGTCATCCCTAATAGTTGTGTATCCGTTCTTTGTTACTTTTCACAGGTTTAAGCGTAAATTTACAAAGTGTCTCCTTCGGTCGGAGTTATGCCGTTTACCTTACCTTTGAATGTGATCTCTAGAGTCACGTAAAAATGACATGCTCTTTCACTCATGGTTTTACCGCTCAAGGCACTCTCGCGAAATGTTCACTCAGAGACTTGTTCACGCGCTTTAAACCAATGAAATAAACATTATCGACCCTTAACTCAGATTGCCCCCAGTATTATTGTGGGGTTTTTTTGACAAGCCTTTTGAATACCCAAGTTATTTGTTGGAGGTGGCTGTATGTGTGGTGGTACGTGGTGATGAAGTCTTGCTGTTTTGGTGGAGTGATGTAGTGATGAAAGTAAAACATGGTAGTGGGATGCTTTCAGTGTACGGTGAAACTTTCTATTGAGAGGTGACAAGTGGTGGAAGCCGACAAGGTGGTGAGATATTCCCTGCGCAAGAATGAGTTTCATGTGGAGAGGGGGTGTGGTGAGACACATGGGATGTATGTGTTCAAGGTAGTGGATGTGGTGAAATGACGTGATGACTTATTTATTTTTGGTGTTCTTAAATGCACAAAAATTATGAAAATGGAACTATGCTCTAATTCATGAATGGAA
This sequence comes from Limonium bicolor, assembly GCA_023374045.1. NCBI lineage: Eukaryota > Viridiplantae > Streptophyta > Magnoliopsida > Caryophyllales > Plumbaginaceae > Limonium > Limonium bicolor. Next base: position 326,199,353 of record CM041776.1, on the reverse strand, counting down.
AGACAACATCAAAAATTGAAATCTTAAGAAAACTACCTAATATGATAAAGGAAGCTAGCTACCATAAAAGCTGGAAAAAGAAAACTACCAAATCGAGAAAACTTCTAAAATAGTGATGTTGGGCTGTCTGATGCCAACATACTGAAGACTCGAGCTTTGGGCCGTCGGGACGCCATTGAGATGACCGTGATTGTCTTCCTTCCAAACTTCGAGTAGGCCCTGTAAAATGTTTGAACTAGGAATGCCTATGGGTTATGTAGGAAGTAACTGGGCCTGAGTCTTCTCCAAACTGAGAGTGGAGTGCACAGATTATAGTGATTCCTAGACTAGAACGGACATGTGGGCCTGAATCCCTTAATCTAGAAACCGAGCAAACAAGCTGAAGGAAGTCACATGGACCGTGAATGGGCCACTGGGTCGAGAGATAAGCCTTCAAGTCTAAGATTCGTTTGATGTTCTTGTTGGGCCTTGAAGCCGGAAACTGGAATGAATGAATTATGCAAACTATCTTGGATTCAAATGTTTTATGGGCCGAAATTCTGATTGAGAGCGAAGCTATGGGCAAAAACTATGAATTGGTCTATGGGCCTAGATGAAATGAGTCATGAGTGTGGTACTTGGGCCAGAATGACTGCTCAATATGTGAGCTGGAATTTGGGCCGAGTGATTTTGGTTGGGCCTAAAAGATGACACCTAGATCTAGGGTTTTGGGTTGGGGTCATGATAAGAAGTCTACCTGGACTAGAGTGAGCCCTTGGGCCAGAATGTGTTTGGGCCTGAAGTAAAGCACATGAGCCAGAATGCTCCCTAAATCACAAATGGGCCTAACTTTCATCGGGCCAGAGAAGATGGTTGCTAAGCCGAAAAAGTTTTTATTTTCAGGACTTGTGAGTTATTTCAGGTGGATTTTTTTATGGGCCTAGAACTAATTGGATAATTCAAATTGGGCCAGGAGAGAAATCACCTAAGTCTAGGCTTTTGGGCCGAAACCCGAACGACTCACATGTTAAACCAAACAGGGCCTCTGGGCCGCAAACAAATAGAGCTGCCAATTCGGGTTGGGCTAGGTTGATGTAGGAGAAATTCCTATCAGTTTCTAGGCTGGGTAGTGGGCCGATCACACAAGCAAACAAGGCCCACACAGATTCAACATGTCCTCACTAGATGTTTAAATCAAACCAGGTATGGATCGATCCGGAGAGGTGCTTGGGGCGCGGGCCCAGGTCACCACAAAGGAATAGGGCTTGCACGCTATTCTCTTTGGGCTTCCCCACTTTTTCCACATCACCTGAAGGTGTGCGTCTACGGTCGGGTCTTTGACTGACCAAACAATGGGCTAGGTAAGGGTACTGCCAGGAAAATGCTTGGGGCTAAAGCCCAGGTATTAAGGGGGTGTGGTTAGACGACCCTCCTCTTTTCCCTCACTTATTCACATCACCTAAAAGGTGTGAGTCCCTGACAGGGGACCCTAGATGGGTCCCGGGGTGAAACTGGTTTGTGTGGACCCTCGCTCTCATATGATGCAAAGGGTGAAATTAAAGTGCGCACAAAAGTAAACAAACAAAGTAATAAAGCCATAAATAAACAATTTTCGAGTTAAGCCCTCTTTCTTAAAATTAAACAAGTTAAAATTAAGAAGTTTATCCCCAGCAGAGTCGCCAGTCTGTGAGCCTCGATTTTAAACCCTATCCTATGTTGATTAAAGTTGATTAGGATCTAATCGGGTTTTAGGTCCACTTATAACCTAAGATTAATAACTATGTCATATAACAATAATTATTAAAACCTAAGCTAGCTCACTGGAACCTATTATGAGTCGCCACCTAATTTTAACCTAGATCAAATTAGGAAAGGAGAGTTCGGGTTCGGGCTTGATATTCGACTTAATTAGGGTTCAATTACTTTCATTACCCTTCCTAGGTCGTTTTTCCTCTACTTGGTTTATTTACGGCTTTCTACAAAGTGTTTTAACCTAAGTGCGCGCTTCTGTTTTTTTTTTTAGTTTTTTGACAGAAAATTAAAGTGGAAATTAAAATTACCTAAACTAGGGTTTCGGAGGCAGAATTAGGTCAAATTTTGTTTCCGTCCGTAGCCACGGACCTAATGTCCGAGACCACGGACCCCAGTTAACCTATATGAAAATAAAAGTCGAATTAAACAGAAAACAGAAAATTGTGAAGTCCGGGGCCACGGACAGGCTGTCCGTGGGCCCGGACATTATTAGAAAACCTAAATTTTTAAAATTTAAAAATCCCGCCGCCGTCCGTGGGCGTCCGGCTTACGGACAGGAGTCCGGGACCCCGGACATGACGTCCGTGGGTGCGGACCGCCCTCGGACGGCGGCGTTGAGGCTGTTCCCGAAGGTGTTTTTGGCTCAAATTTTATGGGTGCGTAGCCTGAAGATGTACAAGACGTTAGTGATTGAAAGTTTTCAATTTGAAGATTCGAATTAAGCACGAAACTTAGTAAACAAGTTATTGGACAGAAGCTTAAACAAACAGCAATACAGAAGCGTAGAGGTTAGTTTGAGCCCAAATTTGAGGCAAGACAGATACCGTGGAGATTAGGAAAGTGGGATTTCTACCTGTTTTACCTTCGGATTCAAGGTGATTCTTCACACCGGGATTCGTCGAGTGCTCGTTGATGGCAGACCCGAGAGGATTTCGAACCAAGCTTCTGGTTGTTGGTTGTTCTTGCTGTTCTTCACGTTTTGGTGGTGTTTTGTGGGGTTTTGATGACTATTGATGCTTTGGGGATTGGAAAACGTGTTTAGATGGTGATTTCGGGGGATTTTCGGTATGATTTGGGTGGCCGGGTGTTGGAAAACGTGTGAGAGAGAGAGGAGGCTGTGTTTCTGACTCTCTAGGGTTCTTGAGCATATGAGGTCTTTTATCCAAAAACCTATCCCCTTATATAGACTTTCTTAAAGATAAAGAAAATCTAGTAAAAGTAAGATTTTTTGGTATTTTAATTAAAAGACTTCCCAAATGAATTTTGCTGTGAAATTTTAACCACATGTCAAGGATGGAATTATGAATTTTCTGAGGTGGAACCGAATTTTTTAAATGTTGGAATATTTTTAAATTGAATTTCTTGTCAGATTCAGTCAGAAATTGCTAGAAAATTATTGGAAACTCGAAAAATCAAAATTCCAACGCCATTATGCTTAGAATGTCATCCGCTATCATGGGTTAAATTATCAAAGCATTTCAAGCTGATTTGGGCATCCTTTGGAGGAGAGAGAAAGCTTATAGGAGGTCTTAGGAGCCTTTAAAGATTACCAAAACCCCTGAAAGTGACGAAGCTGCTCCCCATGCCATGGAACGCGCCGATCGAGCCGGAATCCCTCATTACTTGATTAAAATGCCCCTCACAACACCAGGACCTCGTAGACCCTAACCAGGGGGGTCAAAATTTTGGGTATAACATGTGGCCAAAGACATTTTTATTCCAAGCCCTAAGGTGAGCACTGATACCATCAATAGCCCCTTTCAAATCATAATCTACACTCCAATTTTGAACAACAGTATTCATAAAATTCTGATGGGTAAACCACACAACCAGAAATTTAAAAGGCCTAGGAACCTTATAACGAGACAATCGAGTCCTAAAAGTAAGAGAAATGGGACTATGATCAGATGTAGTTCTAGGTAAGATTTCAACACATGCATCAGGAAAACAACTTATCCAACCAGCAGAAGCAATAAACCTGTCCAACCGAGCGCAGTGTCTACCATTAGACCAAGTAAACTGATTTCCATGAGCAACAATATCAACAAGATGGTGCTCATGAAACCAATTATGAAAATCCTTGTCTACACCAAGATTATTGCCAACATGCTTATTTCTATCCAACGGGTATAAGGTGGCATTGAAGTTGCCACCAATGAGCCAAGATGAGTCCCTAAGATTATGCAATTGATTCAACTGATCCCAACTCTTATTTCTTAAAAAAGAACTTGGCCGAACATATACAACAGTAAAGAATAATTTATCACTCGCACAAACAACCTCACAGTGGATAACTTACGAGTTATGATGCGAAAGACTAAGTTGCATATGATTTCTCTAGAGTAACCAGACGCCACCACTAAAACCTTAAGCCTCCACCCGAAACACCCATCAAAGCTAATCTTAGAACATGCAAAGTCAGTAGTTGAACCACTAATATGAGGTTCAAGCATGACTAGAATATCAGGATTTTCCAATTTAATCAACTCCATAATAGCACAATGAAAACTAGGCTTTAGAGCGCCTTTAACATTCCAAATTAAGACTTTATTCATCATAATTAAAGACTTACAATACGGGGTGATTCAGGTACCACCCCAACCATGACGATCCTTCTCAGGATGGCGAGTCGGCATACCAACAATGGTACTTGGACTCAGAGATGTGTTGTCTACCACACGGTCTCTAGAAAATTGATTATCAGCAACTAGTTGTCCATCAAAGGTGTGTTCTTTACCACAGGAACTCTAGAGCTTTGATCATCAGCACTCAGAGGCTTTACCGGAGCAGGGACCTCAATATCCCGTGGACCTTCCCCTGAATTGCTAACAATGTTTATACCGCCAATATAATTCTTGCGAGAGGCAAAGTTATCCTTGATTCCTGACTTTTGAGGTTTGCAATCCAACCCTTCCAATTGATGATGGAGAACCTTATTATCCAGAACCGCAAATCTTGACTCTCCCTTTGACGGAACCTTATTAGGGTTCTTCGGAGCCGACTGTGTTTTCCTCGGCATTATAGATAAATTGCATCTCTTCAGGACCATCCACTCCCCATAATCATCCTTAACATGACTAAGATCTTCTGATTGTCTATCTTGGAGTAGCTTGATCCCCTCATCCATTAGGATTTCACCTTCAGATTGTCTAGAAGGACAATCAGCATCCTTATGCCCATAGCACCCGCAGCGAAAGCAGACGAGATGTAAGCCTTCATACGCAATCTTCATAATTTTACTCTGAAAATGATACTTTTCCAAGAGGGGTTTTATGAGATTCACTTCGATAGCCACTCGCGCCAATCTTGATTTACCAAAACAGGATGAAGAAAAATCAACTTTCTTAACTTTTCCAACCCTCGAGCCAATAAGAGTTAGAACTTCTTTGTAATATTTGCTAGGAAATTATGGGAACCGCAGTAGCACTTCCAAGCTTGAAAGAGCTTTTGAACTCAGGTTGAAATTTGGTTGCCACCTTCCAATGGTTAAATAATGATCCATCACCGGCCACGGTCCTTCCACCAATACAAACTGCGAATCTTACGGATTCGAGAAGACAATCTTGAAAAAACCACTCGTCAGAATGTCCATACTAAAATCCCCTCAAAGCTTCCATCTATTCTTTAACCTATCCCGTAAAATATTCCTCCCAATTGTCTTTCCCATGAGTTTAACAATAATTACAAATTGCCAAGACAACCTATTTTAAGCTTCTGTTCCGTAGATAAAACAATTGTTTGACACATTGTGTTGTCATCATCCATACATTCGTCTTCATCATCATAAATCTCCTCTAGCAATTCATCCTCTGCACAAAATTTAGCTCTGAGATTCAAACCCGCCACAATAGTTTTGAAAGAAGAAATAGGAGGAGCCAGTCGCGCCCCACTCGGATCCACTTTCAATGCCCAAGTCTCCATCGATGACACAAATTCACCCAAATTTCTTGGTTTCTTTGCTGATTTGTGGGTAAAATCTTGGTTTTCCATATGAAATTAAACTCGAAACAAGAAAACAACTGCAGAAAGAAGAACACCCAGGGAGACCACGAGATGCGATCTCAACACTGATTGAAAAAGAATTAGCAAGACGATACCAGCAGTAAATTGAACACCCAATAGGAAGAACGACTCTCATTTTTCAACCTCATATATAATTTGAACTTATTGCTAACAAAGAATTTGTAGGGTAAAGAATGTACAAAAATGAATAAAATAATAAAGGAATCCTACAACTCTACTACGGGTAGCAAAAATTCCCGGTCGGAACATAGGGTAAGTAAATTACGACCAAGAGTATCTAACCCAAGGGACTTAGTAGAAAATTATTCCTAATCCTAGTAATTGCCTATTCTAAATAAAGGGTGAAAGTGAAAGATAATTCAAATTAGAACAAACTAAATAAGGATCTAATTAATTGGTATTTACAATGGATTACCCTTGATTCGGGATAATAATCAATCTAATAACAAGTATGATCACCAAGTCAAATTAGCAAGTTTCGAATTAACCAACTTTTGAATATGCCGGATGTGATGCCGGACATAAGATGCACGTCACATTCAAGAACTTTGAATGTGCCGGACACCAGACACCCGACATTGCATCCGACAATGTCAAAATGTCAATATTGCTTTTCAGTTTTTGTTCGAAACAAACACTTTCAATCCATTATCGAATCCAGCAAATCTATTGCCAATAAACGAACAGGAAAGAGGAGAATAAAATGGTTAATTCCAATCTTAATTTTCATCTCCCAATTTGTAGAAGACAAAGGCAAAGATCACTTAGATTCCCTCAACCAATTCTCTTAGAATTTTGAAGTAAAGGAGAACAAGTAGCGAACTCAATCTACTTTGCACTAAGATCAAAAAATAAGTTGGAAACTTGTAACTTTATTAATTGATCATAAATGTATTACAAAGAGGATCATTCCTAACCAAGGATGACAAGGAATTCTACTCAACCAACTACACAAAATACGAGAAGAAAATAGAAGAGGATAAGAAAATTAGCCATAGCCTAAACCCGACAAGGATCTTCTTCTCTTTGCGTGGATAGTTGATAAGTGGTGAAATAATGATGTTTTAATGTCTTTATACACCTTCATTTTACTTGGTGCATAGCTCATTTCACCACTTAATAGAGTGTTTTTGTGATTAATAGTGAACTTATATAGTTTGATCTTTTGATAGGTAAAAGCTCACCTTGAGCATTCTTTTGGACCCTTTTAGAGCTAATGGCATGCACCAACAGATTCCCCATCCTTCAAGATTTCCAACGCCGCAAACGGGGAGCAATTCCAAGCCATAACGAAGATTCTAGGCCCCGCGCAAGTTAGGGAAATATGTTTCTACACTCGACCGACCCGTAGGACCGACCCACACTGGGTCGGTCGGAAGCTCCTGAAGCAGAAATTCGTCTCTATATTGGACCGACCCGCAGGACTGACCCACACTGGGTTGGTCGGAACTTAAAAAAGGTCACGTTCCCCATCTTCAGAAGGCCGACCGACCCATGGGACCGACCCATTGTGGGTCGGTCGGACACGGAAATTTCTCTAAATATGCCAGTTTTAAGGCTGATTCTCACACTTCCACTTCTACACACTTAGAGACTGAAACAAAGAGAGAGAGAAGCGATTTTGAGGAAGAAAAGAAGAAGAAGAGGAAGAGAAGGAAGAAGAGGAAGAAAACTCACCTTCTCCAAGCTTAACCACCTTCAACAATGGCTTTCTCTCTCTCTCTCTCTCTCTCTCTTTTATATATCTCTATGGATGAGTAGTTCTATTTAGCACTTTGGGATGGGGATTTGAACTTGAATCCCCCAACTAGCTTGTAAACCCTTACTTCATTAATTATGATTGTTTTCTCTCTCTTGTTCATTTAATGCTTTAACTTGATCATTTATGGCATTTATAGTGATTCCTAACAACACAAGACTTTGAGTTGGGGGTTGTGACCTAAAGGAGAGAGAAACCCTAGATTGTGCCAGCTTGATTCGTTGCTGAAATTTGGGGCTATTAATGTGGACTTGCAATTAATGCTATCTAGTGATTTGAACTCTTCTTGATTTGGAAGTATCTAGGTAAGAGTTGACTCTTCCATGACTTGGAAGGTCATTACAATAGTCCAAATAGGCAATTTGAGTGAAATGGGTTTATAAGTGAGGTTGGGTGAATTTAGGTGATAATAACCATCCTAGGGTGCTTTCCATCCAAATCCTTTAAAAACAAATTTTAGTTTCATATTTAGCTTGCAATTTGTTTGAATCAATCCGTTCAGCTTGCCACCAGCTAAACCCCCATTTTAATTATTGTTCCATTACCGAATACTGAAGCTAGGGAGATAGATAGTCAATTTCTGAGTGGAACGACACTCTTTACTACTACTTCGATTGGGTTCACTTGCCCATATTTTGTGATATTGAACTACACATAAATTATCCTAACAAGTTTTTGGCGCCGCTGCCGGGGAAATTGATAGTCTCTATCATATTTCCCTGTTTCGGTATTTCCGGTTTTATTTATTTTAGTTTCCTTTAGTTCTTGTTTATTTTTCTTACTTATAATATTTAGTATTGCTTGTGGTGAGCTTATTCAGGTACTTTCTGCTCTTCTTGTGTATGCCAAACGATCTCTAAGAAGAATTAGAAAGGATTTGAACAACCGCACCATGGCCGGCATTCACATTAAGCCAGTAATTGAGGACAATAGTCATGGGGATGAACAACCATAAGGCCAACACCGACCTCTCAAAGACTACCACCGACCAAACATCGAAGGAAGAGCCTCAGCAATAGTTCTTCCGACCTTGATGCAAGCTGAAGCGGCTCAATGGGCTTTCAAAACCCACTTCATCACCGCCATCTAGAACCAAGGAAAATTCAGTGGGGCGAATCCGGATGATGCTCCAAACCACTTGAGCCTCTTCTTGGATTTTTGCAGCTCCTTCGGTAAAAATGAGCAATCTGAACGAGAGGATCCAGTTCCAACTCTTTCCCCATTCATTGTCCGACTCAGCTTTTAGGTGGTACCGTAGCCTCCCATCAAATTCTATCACACATGGGAGCAAATGGCTAGCAAATTTCTTGCCAAGTACTACCCCACAAGTAGTATAAGGCAATTAATTGGTGAAATCAACACATTCTACCAAGAGCCGGGTGAGACTTTGTACGATGCTTGAGACCGGTTCATGGAGCTGCTCATGAATTGCTCCCTTCATGGTCTAGATGACCAATCCTTGTGTCTCTCGTTCTTCAATGGGCTGGACGACTCCAACCGCCTTCTTGGTAATTCCACCACGGGAGGGAGCTTCATGACAAAGTCTCCCAAGGAAGGAATAGAACTCCTACAGACAATGACCAATGACACAAGACAATGGTCTAGAGCCAAGGGAAGAGTACTAAGAGCAGTTGGCCTCCTCAATGTGCAACCCACCGATCATCTCTCAGCTCAAATTTCATCTCTCACGAAGATGGTAGAGAAGCTAGCTACCGCTCAAACCGAAATTGTCAAGACCATAGCTTCTTCATCTTCCGGTCAATCCTCGGAAGGATGTGCCATTGTGCGGGTCCCCACGACACTCGATGTTGTGAAGGGGAGATGAACATGAACCAACAAGAGGATGTGAACTTCATAGGAAACCGAGCTTACAACAATAACAATGCGACATGGAGGAACCATCCGAACTTTTCATGGAGGAATGACCAAAACTAAGGAGAACCAAACAAAAACTTCAGCAACTCTCAAGGGTATAGACCTCAAGCCCAAAACCAACCATCAAAATTTCAATCCAGTTATAGACCACAAGGGACCCCTCCCGGCTTTCAACAACAACAACAAGATTTCCCCTCTTCTTTTTCAAGTGGGATTTCTAGGTTAGAGAACCTCATGGCGGATTTCATTGTCACCGCCAAGACTAAATTCTCGAAGCAAGAAGCTTTCAATGCTAATAAAATGGCATTTAATAAAAACATTGAAACTCAACTTGGGCAAATATCTCAGCCGCTCGCTCAAAGACCTCCAGGCGCGTTCCAATGCTAAACCAAGCCTAATCCGAAAGAGAAAATCAATGCTATTTTTGTGAGAGAAGATGTTGAAGAAGAGGTTGGCAAGATAAATATGATTGAGACTTCGAAGATTCACCCTCTTCATCAAGGATGGGCTATGTCTATTGAAGCATCGAAAAGAAAGATAGCTAAACTTGAATCTTCTTCGAGATTCATGATCATGAACTTCAAGATTAGAGGGATCACTTGGGGAGACTTCATACAAACTATGCAAGAGAAAAAGCCAAGTAGGAGAATGATGGGGAAGGGATAAAAGTTGTTACCTTGAGGAGTGGTAAAAAGGCAAAAGGGTTTCAAACCCCACAAGACTAGGTGAATCCAAAGAGGATGATAGAGAAAAGGCTAAGTTTCCATTAGAGAAAGCTTCCCAAAGCACTTCTACAAACCTAGCCACTCCAAAACCTTCTCCTCTTGAACCACCCTTCCTTTCCCAAACTGAGTGAAGAAACAGAGTTTTGATGCAGAATATGGAATGTTTCTAGCGGTGTTGAAACAATTGAGCGTCAACATCCCGTTTTTGGACTTAATCACCAAAATGCCTAACTATGCCAAATTTCTCAAGCACCTCATCTCTAATAAGGCAAAATTGCGGAGGCCGGAACTATCCAGCTAAATGAGACATGCTCTGCTATCCTTCACCAACCTTTTCCCTCAAAGTGCAGTGACCCTGACAGTTTCACCATCCCGGCCATGATTGGTAACACCTTGTTCCAATACTCCCTACGTGACTTGGGTGCTTCCATAAACTTGCTGCCTCTCTCTACCTTCAAGAGGCTAGGAATCGGTGAAATGAAGGAACCAAGATGGTCCTTTAGTTTGCGGATGGGTCAACGGCCCACCCAAGTGGAGTGATGGAGGATGTTATCATAAAGTGGATCACTTATTCTTCCCATGTGATTTTGTCATTTTAGACATAGAAGAAAACACTACTACACCTCTCATCCTTGGTCGACCTTTCCTTGCCACCACTGATGCTCAAATTTTTGTGGCGAGAAAGACCATCACCTTGCAAGCATATGATGAGAAATTGGTCTTCACAGCGGGGAGGTCCCCAAATAACAAAACGACAACGGTCAAGGTTGCACAAGAGAAAACCCAGCCACACTCATCTTCTTCACTTCTCTTTATCACTCTACCCGAAGGGATGACCATAAAGGATGACCACCATTAATCCTTGAGGAAGAGAAAGAGAGAGCCGGGAAAGAAAAAGGTAAATGGGCATCAAAGTGGATACCCAAAAATGTCTTCGATTCATGCTTTGGATACCCTCCTCCCAACCAACAAGAGCCCCAGGTTTGATCTAACCCTCACTATGGTCTAGCCAAAGACCGTAAGAAGACGGGCAACTTTCCAGGAGGTAACCCGGACTACTCTCATGCTATCGTTATTATGCTTGCTTTGTTTGTTGATTTAGCTTTGTTTTGGTAGTTTAGCTTTGGTTGATTGGTTTCTTGTTTTGTGTTATCGTTATTGTGTGTTTCTGCCTGTTTTTGTGTGTTTAATATGGTTGTGGATGAAAATAAGTGTTTGGGCAAGAAAACACCCATTTTGGGGAGCCTCTGTCTACGATCGACCCTAGGACCGACCCTAGATGGGTCGGTCGGCTCCAGGTTTTTGATTAAAATTGGTCTCTGCCACGGACCGACCCACCGACCGACCCTAGGGTGGGTCGGTCAGGTTGAAGTTTTCGAAAAATTTGCTTTCTGTAACGGACCGACCCACCGACCAACCCTAGGATGGGTCGGTCAAGCAGAAAATTCTGAAAATCTGCTCTCTGTAATGGACTGACCCTCCGACCAACCCTAGGGTGGGTCGATCAGGTCGAAAATTTGAAAAAAAAAGAAGGAAGCGATGTGTTTCGATTAAAAATCTGTTAGCCCCTTTCTCCTTCCTTTCCCTTGACCCCATTCTCTCTTTCCCCCCGATACCCAGTGACAACCCAACCTGTCATTCTCCTCTCTCGCGCGCGCCTACACCAACCCGCCACCACCACCAGCCCCTACTTCCGGCCGCCTGCACCAGCCCGCGACCACCGTGCCCCTCCAGCCCTGCTCCACCGACGATAGCGCCCCCCAGCCACGCCGGAACCAACCGCAGCAATAGCCCCCACATCAAACTTCGAACCCTAGATCCCCAATTATCTCTAAATCCGAATTCCACCCCATTTTGCACCAAAACCTGTTATTTTTTGCTTAAATTCAACACCAAAACACTAAGGTATGTCATTATAACCCTAATTTGCCAATTTTTACAATTTTGAGAAAGTTACAATTTGGGCTCAAACTAGGTCGAACCAAACACAACCTTAGGTGAGAATTTGGGGTTTTTGCAAATTGGGTGATTGTGATTGCTCATAATTATTAATTATAGGGTAGGGGTGCAAAATGAGATGAAAGATTTGGTAATGTGATGATTTTAGCATACATTCTTGTGATTTATGTTTTATATCAAATTATGGCTAATTCCTCATTTGGTTGTTACAGTTGGTGGTGCCAATACCAGATTAATATGGTGGGTTGCTTTGTAACCATATGTGGTCGGTGATTGCTAAAATACACGGAGTAATGCACTTTCATGATTGAACAATGAGGTTGGTCACAATTTGCAAAATGGGGTGATTTATTGAATTGCTTGATACATTGTACATTCTGTGGTTGAATTGTGGTATTGGTGGTGCTTAAAGATCTGACTGACAGCCTTCGGGTTACTTTTGTGGAGGTTCTTAGAACCGGTGAAAGGGGAAAAAAATGGGGGAAACCATGCCGAAATTTTTATAGAAACGCGTTGTGCTTTTGCTCTTCCATGTGCTTCATGCTTATTCTTTGCCCAAACATTTAGTATTTTTCCTCTTTTTGTTCTAACTTCACATTGTTTGCTATTTGTTTCTTCTTCTTTTGCTTTTCTTTTTGCTTTTATTTTTCTTTATTCTTTTTTACAGAACAATGGCCCACTGCAACCAACGTGCAGCTCGGAGGGCAGAAGCCAATGCCGGTCTCCTTGATGGCAAGTTCGTAAACGAAGCTGCCCGTGCGTGGTATAATGCCCCCCGTCACAAGGAAATCGTGCGGGAGAGGACGGTCGACCCCACCCTTATCGAGATGCTCCAGCTCCGCCCTATCCTCGACACTATTAATTGGAGCTGCCTCCTAAGCATGGGTGGCCAATACTACCCCAGCCAGATCTACGAGTTTTACTCTAATGCCACTGTAGATCGCCATGAGCGGGAGGTCTCTTCCTACGTTGGAGGGCGACCGATCACCATCACCACGAAGTCCTTCCAGACCTTTCTTGGGCTGCCATGGGAGGACGTGACCTACCGTCACTGGATTATGCCGGGTGAGCTGGACGTTCACCGGAGGCGTTACTTATCCATCCTACCAGTCCAGCGCCGCAAGAAGAACCAATCAGGGACCGATGTTCGAGTCACGATGACTCTGAACATGGTGACGGATCCGGACAGGAGGGTCCTACTGGCGCTTGTCCGACACAACCTCCTCCCCCGGGATAGCAAAGACCTCAACGCTACCGACTGCTTCCTCATGGATTACTTTGAAGCGCCAGATCTCGACAGGCCGATGTCCCTCTTTGGCCTGATGTACAGACATCTGGTGCAGATTATCGCGAAGAAGGACACCCAGCACTTGGGTTTCCCTTCTTCCTCTAGAGGCAGATTGCCTGGCTGAGGGTGCTGACTAATGGACTTCAGGCCAGCCCTCCCATCGAGATGATCGGGGATTACACGATGAGTAGGATGGGGTTCACTCAGACCGCGGATGGCTGTCACAAGGGTGACGCTCAGACTGGCAGGGAGTCCTCCTCGGGTGCCTCAACTCGTGCCTCCACTAGTGCCACTCCGCTACTACTCCTCCCACCTCCACCACCGACCGGCATTGTATCTGAGGAGCACTTTCAAGAATACTAGCGTCAGGTAGCTGAGCACCAGCGCTTGGTTACAGAGCAGCAGCGCCTGATGGCAGAGCAGATCCGAGCTCTTCAGGAGCAGATGGCACGTGGACACCCCCCCTCCTAGTAGTTCTTTATGGAAAAAATGTGGATTGTCATTTTTCTTGCACTCTTTAGACTTCTTTTGATTGCTGTTTAGTTTCCTGTCATTTACATTTCACACTCTAGCATTGTATTACTTTACTTTCTACTTTATTTTTTTCTTTAATGCATTTTCGGATAATATGATTCAGGACTCACGTATGTGTCCCTTTTGCTTACTAATTATGGCCTTTTTGCGAATTCTTCGGAATGACGAGTGCGCCTAGTTTCCTTTTTGCCTTGCATTGTAGATATATACTTTGAACTCAAAGAACTCCTCAAGGGTGAGTTAGGACACATGCAAGAGGAACTCTTGCAAATTTTTTCTAGGGCCTCCGACTTCCAAACGTCGGAGCTAGCGCTTCAATGCCCTGGACACTCGCAAGTGTGGGGGAATTCGGTCAACCACTCACACCTTCTCAAGGGAGTACTCGTTCTCTCACTCCTAAACATTTACGCAATGCATTACATTTTTGTACTCTATGTTAAGTGCTTTGAAAAGGTCTTCTATTTGTTTTCCCTTGAGTTTTGCTTTAAACAATGAGGACATTGTCCCATTCAAGTGTGGGGGAAACGACCTTTTCTTTTTGGTGCACTACTCAATTTCCTTATGCATATCTATAGCTTCCATGTAGAAGTTACATTTATAGTAAGCAAATGTCTCCATGAATTCTTAGAATTTTCACCAAATGTTTTTCAAAAAGATCTCTCTTGAGGAGCAATTATTTGTGGTGCATCCATAAATCCCTTTCTTGGTGAAATTTTATTGCTTAGGGGTTCTTTCTACCTTCTCATCTAGGGATTGCTAAGGGGTGCTTCCTTGTGAAAAATGTTTATAAAGGAACTTGAGAGACACCATAGGTAACCAACAAATGAGAGTTGAGTATTCATTAAAGAAAGACAAAATGCCAAATCATCTCTTCTCATCTCTTGTTGCAAAGTGAATCAAATGCAAATATCTATTTTTCCTTTTGTTTTTTTCCTTAATGCCCATCTTGAGATAAGTTGGCCATGGTAAAAGTTCTTCAAGTTCCAAAAATCTCTTAGAACTTGGAAGCACTCTAGATCATACCCCAAAACTCTATATTTTTATTTCCCCTAACCACACCCATGTCACCATGAGAAGGTTGGTTGCACTCCTCTTGAGATGTTCCACAAATTTTGCTCACTTGAATTCAAGAATTCATCTAAACACTTGCTTGCTTTAAATGTTCCTTCTTATTGCGGGTTCCTAGCAAATTTTGCTTGAGGACAAGCAAATAGATAAGTGTGGGGGAGTTGATAAGTGGTGAAATAATGATGTTTTAATGTCTTTATACACCTTCATTTTACTTGGTGCATAGCTCATTTCACCACTTAATAGAGTGTTTTTGTGATTGATAGTGAACTTATATAGTTTGATTTTTTGATAGGTAAAATCTCACCTTGAGCATACTTTTGGACCCTTTTAGAGCTAGTGGCATGCACCAACAAATTTCCCATCCTTCAAGCTTTCCAACTCCGCAAACGGGGAGCAATTCTAAGCCATAACGAATATTCTAGGCCCCGCGCAAGTTAGGGAAATATGTTTCTACAGTCGACCGACCCACACTGGGTCGGTCGGAAGCTCCTGAAGTAGAAATTCGTCCCTACATTGGACCGACCCATAGGACCGACCCACAATGGGTTAGTCGGAACTTAAAAAAGGCCACGTGCCCCGTCTTCAAAAGGCCAACCGACCCACGGGACCGACCCACTGTGGGTCGGTCGGACGTGGAAATTTCTCTAAATATGCCAGTTTTGAGGCTGATTCTCACACTTCCACTTCTACACACTTAGAGACTGAAACAGAGAGAGAGAGAGAGAGAGAGAGAGAGAGAGAGAGAGGCGATTTTGGGGAGAAAATAAGAAGAAAAGGAAGAGAGGGAAGAAGAGGAAGAAAACTCACCTTCTCCAAGCTCAACCACCTTCAACAATGGCTTTCTCTCTCTCTCTCTCTCTCTCTCTCTCTCTCTCTCTCTTTTATGTATCTCTATGCCTGAGTAATTCTATTTAGCACTTTGGGATGGGGATTTGAACTTGAATCCCCCAACTAGCTTGTAATTTCTTACTTCATTAATTATGATTGGTTTCTCTCTCTTGTTCATTTAATGCTTTAACTTGATCATTTATGGCATTTATGGTGATTCCCTACAACACAAGACTTTGAGTTGGGGGTTGTGACCTAAAGGAGAGAGAAACCCTAGATTGTGCTAGCTTGATTCGTTGGTGAAATTTGGGGCTATTAATGTGGACTTGCAATTAATGCTATCTAGTGATTTGAACTCTTCTTGATTTGGGAGTTGGAAGCATCTAGGTAACAGTTGATTCTTCCATGACTTGGAAAGTCATTACAATAGTCCAAATAGGCAATTTGAGTGAAATGGGTTTATAAGTAAGGTTGAGGTGAATTTAGGTGATAATAACCATCCTAGGGTGCTTTCCATCCAAATACTTTAAAAACAAATTTTAGTTTCCATATTTAGCTTGCAATTTCATTTGAATCAATTCATTAAGCTTGTCACCGGCTAAACCCCCATTTTAATTATTGTTCCGTTACGAATACCGAAGCTAGGGAGATAGATAGTCAATTTCCTAGTGGAACGACACTCTTTACTACTACTTCGCTTGGGTCCACTTGCCCATATTTTGTGATATTAAACTATACATAAATTATCCTAACAATAGTTGCGCATAACTTCTTTGGACACCAACACTTGGATGAATGTGGATTGTGAGATATGAGTACAGTGTATAGGATGTTGAAGTGTCTTGAAATATGCAGCCTCTCGGTCTATTTATAGACTCAAATCTCATGTGTGTCGGGTGTTATGCCGGGTCAGTAGTACTCGGCACCACGTGTTTTCTAACGGTCAATTAACCGTTGAATCCCACGAACTGATTCTTGTGCCGGACAGGAGACGTTCAGCACCATACCCGGCATCAGTTGGTTGGGTAACGGTAATTAACTATTGTCTTCTGATGAATCGTGGTAACTTTTCACTAGTGTCGGCTAGGTTCTACCCGGCACTACATCCGACATTCCCTCTGCTCTGCTCTATGTTGATGTCGTGAGTTGTACATCCGACACCATGCCCGGCAGAACTCATCCTTTGGTAAGTTTATTCCTAACATGAAAAATACACCAAACATAAGTCTAAACATATAAAATAGACTTTATATATAATATAACATAAATACCAACTATTTAACCTTATTCAACTATTATTCCTATAATTCTAGACTATAATATATGATAAGTCTGAGGCTTATCACTTATTTTGTAAGGACTCTAAGAATAAGCGCTAATTTAATAATTTGAAAGTAATGCTTTAATCCATTTATGTTAAAATCTTATACTATTGCATCCTTGTTCTGGTAATTAACATTGAACATGAGAATATTTAACTTTTTGTTTTTAAGAAAATTTACATCTTATATGTGAATATTTAGCTTTTCGCTTAAGTTAAAAACCACACTGTGAACTACAAACTTTCATCCTTTGAGTAGTGAGCATCTTAAATGTGAATAGATCAACATTTTTTTTGTATGAAATACCCCAAACCTAGATATGGTGTTTTGACGTTAAACTAAGATATAAGAAGGCTAAATTATGCCTTAGAAAAATTAAGAAACAATTTTCACCATAGAAAACACAAGGAAACATCATAAGAGCAGTTTAAGCAAAAACATGCTCTAAGCTTGGAGTAACTTTGGGTAACACCCAAATATCATTCTAAGACATTATTAACATGCTAATGAACATGTTAAATCAATTACAAAAGAAAACCAAGCTCAAAAACAAGTTAAAATACAAATTGTGCTTTAAGGACTCTTAAAGCACATTTTTGAAAAATTGTCTTAAAAAGGGGTTTTGAGTGGCTAAATGCCCATGATTACTCCTTAATCAACTTTTTTACTACTTAGTATCACATTAGGAAGCCTAAATAAATCAGGAATCAAAAATTTCACAAATATGTGCACTAATTTGTGAATAGTGCTCAAATAATGCTAGTTTAGCATTAAGTCAACTAAGTTTAATTAATTGGTCAAACAAGACCACAAATATCTTCATTAGTAAGGGGGCGGTTTTTAAGGTGGTGAGTCACCACATGAGCCAACAAGTAAGGGAAATGAGAAAGAAGTTAGTAAATTCACTATTTGCTTTTTAAAACAAAAATCTACTTTAGCTACCTCTCTCCTCCTCCTTCTTCATTCTCTTCTTTTCCCACCGATTTCTTCTTCTTCTCTTCTTCATTCACATAAGAACAGCCCCCATTGCTACCTCACCTTGCTTTGCTCATAACTTGTTCATTTCAACTCCAAATCTAAAACAAAATACATATTACTCTTAGTTAGGTTAAGCTCTTGCTTTCCATCTTTCCAAATATCCAAAATATTCACTTTGGTGCCAAGAAAAACTGCCATTAGAGGAGGAAAAACAAGCTTGGGGAGTCCATTATCTTCTCCATTCTCTTAAGGTAAGGAAAATGCAAGAAAAATCATCTTTCTGCCACTTTCCTCCATTACGGAAAATTACCACTCACGGGGCTTTATTTTTATGCCTTGTTCTAGCTTGTTTTCTATTCTCCAAGGGCTAGGGGAGGTCCTTCTTGATACATATCCAAGCCTACCTTAAGACTCCAAGGTAAAATATTCATTTTAATACCTTAAGACACATTTTTAACCTAGGTATGGTTCCTTAAGGTTAGTGTATTATTTAGCACTCATTAGAGTTGTTGTGGATTGATTAGAACATTGGCAAGGAAGTTTAAGAGGTGGCCGAAAATCAAACAAGGGAAACTGTTAGGACATCGGAGTGTTGCAGAGATAGCCTATCACCTCGACAGAGTCAATCATCCCTAGACAGACACAAAGAGTGAACCACTTCAATAGAGTCCACACAACTAAGAAGACTTCACAGACTCTCCCGTGCTGTTGCGAATAATAAGGAGTCAACTCGGGAATGCCTTAAACGCCACAAACGGTCATGAAGTCTTCCCTCAACACCCGAAGATCGCGGCTCAAGTATGAAGACTACTCAAAGCCGTTGGAAGTTGCCCACTAAGTTAGTTCCGGTATTTTCGGAATTAACTCCTTCGACCTACCGGCTGTATTAATAGTATAAATAACCTATGTAATAGTCAGTTTCAAGTGTGCTTTCATTGAGGATTGTTTCAGAGCTTAGAGAGAGAAAGAGAATCGCTTTGTAAGCCAGAAAGAGAGAGATAATACGTACCAAGTTAGTAAGCGCATTTAGATAGACTCTGCCTAGGAAGATTCTAGTTTCACTACGCTTACCATTGATCTGATTAGAAAGTGTGTTGGGTGAGTGAGTGAAAAACCGCTAAGTAGATCCTTTCTACTTAGTGGAAATTTGTAAGTTGTTTTATTTGACCAGGAAATGAAATAACTTATTTGTGTATCTTGCTGAGTTCCACAGAGTCCTTCTTTCTTTTCATCGTTTCGCTTCAATTGCCGCAAAAGTCTTCCGCACCCTTAATTTAGTCAATTCGATTGAGTGCCTCTACATCACAGAGTGCTTCTCACTTACGAAAGCTGATTGAGTCAAGCCAACTCTTAGACTCACACCTTTGGTTGGTTTGAGTTAGCCACCCGATCCTACACGTGGTATCAGAGCCTTGCTTAGGCTAACGATCAATCAACGAAGCAATGACAGATCTCTTCGCCAATCAAAACAACAAAATACACTTCGAGCACCCCAGACTCACCTCCACCAACTACGACCATTGGAAAAATGAGATCGAGCAACACATTGAGTCTGTCAACTCTGAGCTTTGGGAGATAGTCACTGGAGGAGATCTTGCAGTTAATCCAGATCGATCAACATGGACTGCTGCAGATCGCAAAAGGTACGAGCTGAATCGACAAGCATCATGTGCAATATACACTTGCCTGTCCATCCCAGAACAAAGGAGAGTCAATCACTGTAAGTCCGCAAATGAGATATGGACACTCCTTCAAGCTACCCACGAAGGAGTCACTGAACTCAAAAAATGCAAAGCTCAAGAACTCCGAATGGACTATGAAAATTTTCTGCAAAAGCCTGGTGAGTCCCTGGAAGAAGTGCTTGATCGTTTCTATTTACTAACTACTACTATACAGGAAGTTAACATCTTACCGGATAGAGAGAGTGTCTTGCACAAGCTGCTGGACTGTCTCCGAGAAGAATGGGTAGAAACGGTAATCTCCACCAAAGCATGCAAGGATTTATCCAAATGGAGTTGTCAAGACCTAGGTTCCTATCTACAATTTGTAGATAAATACAAGGAAAATGTTTGAAAGAAATGTGGTAATACATTTTCTCCTTCTTCTAGTAAGACTACTACTTTGAATGACCAAGCCTTGCAGGTTAATTCGACTCAGTACACTCAAGAAGGAGCCTATGTCACTGATACTCAAATCAGACAAGCCAAGGATGAGCTGGTGGATATTATTGTTGAGGAAAGTGAGGCTGAGACTATGGAAGACTTTGTCTTCATAGTCAAGAACTTCCGAAAATTCATGCGTAACCAACCTAATCGACAGAGTCGGTCGTTCTCAAACACCTCCAAACAAGTCTTCAATTCTGTCACTTGTTTCAACTGCAATAAACCCGGTCACTTCAAGAAGGACTGTCCCTTATTCAAGAACCAGTATGGAAAATCTCAAGGGAGATCGCTGATGGCAGCTGTTGGTTGGGGTGATTCAGACTCCGACGATCCAGACGCAGAGTCCAGCGGCCTGGTATGTCTCATGGCACACGACACGACGGAATCCATAATTCCAGACAATGAGGTAACTCGTTCTCACCTTGAAACAGATCTTTACCGTATTTCTCCTATGGGATTTATGACTTTAATTGCTAAAATTGTCTCCGAGAACAACTCTCTCAAAGCAAGTCTTACTAGCAAAATAACCGAGCTATCTGAGGAACTTGAAATCTCAAAAGGTCTTATGTATGCCCTAAGAGATGAAGCTGAGGAACACAAAACCATCTCTTGTTCTCTCAGGTTAGATCAACAAGAATCAAGGCGTCATGTTGATTCCCTTCAAAAGGAACTTCATGATACCTTAGAGCGAACTCAATTTAGCCAGGGTGACCAGAAAGAGTCTCTCACCCTGATCGACTCTCTCAAACAAGACCTCACCATCTTTACTGACAAGTGTTGTTCTCTTCAAAATGATCTAAATGCTTCTGAATCCAAAAATATATCCCTGAACACCACTATCAAAAACTGAAAGAAAAGGAGCACGCTCTCTCCCTTAAGTCAGTCAAGTTTATCAAACAAGTCACCTCCTCTGAACTACCTGAGTGGGCCAACTCCAAGATCAAAGAAATTAGCCAAGATCGAGATGATCTTCGCTCCAAAGTAGAACAACTCTCTCAATAGATTGTAAATCTACAATCCGGAGTTCGATCCACTCAATCCACGCCCAAGTGGCATAAGGGTAAGTTCGACATCCCAAAGAATATGTCCAAATCCGACAACAGAGCCAAACGATATCAAGAAAATGAAAAATTCAACTCCCGGTGGAAAGGACAACAGAAATACGTTAATCTTCCACCAACCAAAATTTGTGGCTACTGCGGGAGTCTTGGACATAGAGATAGTGCATGTGATAAATTGAATAAATATCTTTCATTTAATGTCAAACGTGTTAAATTGATACTTGAAGCACGAGAAGAATTGAAAAGATCTGGCTCGAAAAGGGAACCCAAGTACATCTGGGTTCCCAAATCTAACAAATGATTTGTTCTTTTGTAGGTGAAGGCGAATGGAGATAGCTGGTACTTGGACAGTGGATGCTCTCGTCACATGACTGGAGATCCAAATCAATTCAATTCGCTTTCATTCTACCAAGGAGGTAAGGTTACCTTTGGAAACAACAACCAGGGTGAAATCGTGGGAGTTGGCTCCATAGGTAACCCCTCAAAATTTAAAATTGATGGAGTCCATCTGGTCACTGGACTCCAACATAGTTTACTAAGTATTTCTCAAATTTGTGATAGATTCAATTTGGTACTTTTCTCCTCTTCAGATTGTAAGGTTTATGATGAGCGTACAGGTTCATTAAAAGCTGTGGGACGTAGAGAAGTAAATCTCTACAAAATGTGCTTAAACTCCATTAATCCAGACGATCAAGTCTGTCTCAACGTGCATTCCAAGAACTCATTGATGTGGCACTCCAGACTTGGTCACGCAAATCATAGACTGTTGAACAAACTCAAAAGCAAGGACTTGGTGATCGGTTTACCCGACACAAACTTCGACACATACTCTGTCTGTGAAGCATGCGTAAAAGGTAAACACACCCGGTCGTCCTTCATAAGTAAGTCGACTCTCTCTACTAGCTCTCCGTTAGAATTGCTCCACATGGATCTTGTCGGTCCCATGCGTACACAAAGTAGAAGTTGTAAGAGGTACATTCTATTCATAGTCGATGACTATTCAAGGTGGACTTGGGTCATTTTTCTATCTACTAAGGATCAAACTTTTACGGAGTTCATCAATCTCCATAAAATTCTTATCAACAAATTTTCATTCACTTTGAAAACCCTGAGAACGGACCAGGGTACTGAATTTTGCAACAAGTCGTTTGATGAGTTTTGCAGGGACAACGGAGTCGATCACCAAATCTCATCTGCACGCACTCCGGAACAAAACGGAGTGGTTGAACGAAAGAATAGAACTTTAGTAGAAATGGCACGCACCATGCTCATTGACAGTCAACTCACTCCATCATACTGGGCAGAACCTATTAACACAGCATGCTATGTGTTAAATCGTGCGCTGATTCATCCATTCCTTCACAAGACACCCTATGAACTACTCCGTCAACGTAAACCAAGTCTTATTCATCTCAGGCGTTTCGGATGTAAGTGCTTTATCCACAACAATGGTAAGGACAACTTGGGTAAGTTCTCTCCTAAAAGTGATGAAGGATTGTTTCAGAGCTTAGAGAGAGAAAGAGAATCACTTTGTAAGCCAGAAAGAGAGAGAGAATATGTACCAAGTTAGTTAGCGCATTTAGATAGACTCTGCCTAGGAAGATTCTAGTTTCACTACGCTTACCATTGATCTGATTAGAAAGTGTGTTGGTGAGTGAGTGAAAAACTGCTAACTAGATCCTTTCTATTTAGTGGACATTTGTAAGTTGTTTTATTTGACCAGGAAATGAAATAGCTTATTTGTGTATCTTGCTGAGTTCCACAGAGTCCTTCTTTCTTTTCATCGTTTCGCTTCAATTACCGCAAAAGTCTTCCGCACCCTTAATTTAGTCAATTCGATTGAGTGCCTCTACATCACAGAGTGCTTCTCACTTACGAAAGCTGATTGAGTCAAGCCAACTCTTAGACTCACACCTTTGGTTGGTTTGAGTTAGCCACCCGATCCTACAGAAACCTAAGGAGAAAAGTGTTTGAAGCTTGGAAAAGAACAAGGTAAATGTCTTACCTTAAGGTGTTTTAATGCACTAAGGGATGGGATTTAGATAGATGATAAGTTTAGTTTAGAGTTTACATTAGGTAAGGGTTATAAAACCTAGGAGAAACAAATGAGTATATTTGAGAACTTGTGACTAAAGAGCAAATGAGAAAGGAGATAGTTAAACAATGTTAAGGTGAATTACAAGAACACTATTATTGCAATGGGAGCATTGTTGTGTGTATTTTCAGGTAAAAGGATATTATTATGTGGGAAATTCAATGTTTAAGATTTATGCATTTAAGGGCCTAAGTGCCAAGCAATTCAAGGTTATGCACTATATTATGATATAGTGTAGATTGGGTGAAGTTTTGTGTGTTAAGATTGTGTACTAGGGATTTGAGTGTTCTTGGTTGTTAATGGTGAAAAACCTAAGTGTTTGGGTGTAGTAATATACTTGGGAAGCCATGTCAAAATTTGGTGAAGAAACTTGGTGTTTAAGATGTTTTAAGGTGGTTTTATGAACTAGGAAGTACTAGTAAACATTAGGAGTTGTTTTGGTGAAAAAGAATGAGTTTAAGGTATTTTTGAGTGTTAGGAAGACCTAGGGATGTCTAGGAGGAACTAAGGGTTACAATGGTGAAATTTAGGCACCAAGACCATGATAAGAGAAGCTAGGAACCTTGTGCAAAGTTTGAAGGAAATAAGGTGTAAAACCTTGAAATGACTTAGGTGAGAACTATAGTATATGACCTTGAAGAATTTTTGGTAAAAGGAAGGAGGATGAATAATGATGTCTATGGAGTGGTCGAAATGTTAAGGATGGAACACTTTGGTTAGTTGAAGTTCTAGGTAAATTATATGTTGGAATGACAAGGTGTTAAATGTAAAGTGTTAAGGGTTTTGTAAGGATTGCGTAAATGTTTAGGAAGATCTTTGGAGGGTGAGTTAATGTGTTTGATGGATGTTTTAAGGTGAGTGTAAGAGCCTAAATGGTATTAGAACATATTGGGGAACTTGTGGAAGAGTTTGGGAGTAATTAGACAATTTTTGGGAAGATTCTGCACTGGACCGACCCAGGGACCGACCCTGTCTGGGTCGGTCGGACTGTATTACACTAGGTGTAAATGTTTTTGGAATGGACCGACCCAAGGGGTTGGGTCCGGTCGGGCAAGATTTATCGAACAAAAATGTTTCTAGAATGGACCGACCCAGAGGGTCTTGGGTCGGTCGGGCTGGCCTTGGGTCGGCCGGGTAAGTTTTAGAGAACAGAAAGTTTCTGGAATGGACCGACCCAAGGGGTTGGGTCGGTCGGTGGGTCGGTCGATCCTTAAGGCATAAAAAAAAGAAATTTTAAGAATGTTTAATGGTATTAGTATTAAACCATTAAGAGGGTAATGAAGATTAAGAATGTATGCATATGAGGATTTAAGGGATTAAGTTAAGTAAACGGTATAAGTGTTTAAGGTTAAGCTCTAAGGACTTAGTGGGTATTAATTGGGAATCATTAGAGACTAAGTAAATTAAGTAATGTATAAGTAATTAATAATCTAAGTTGGATGAATGTTTTAGGATTTGAGGTTTTGGAACCAGAAGAGAATTAAAACAACCGGAACAACCGACGGTGAACTGTATGGTTTTCTTGTGACCTGCTTGCTAACGAGGTGTCCCTCGGCTTGTGTGCTATTTGTTTATGTGCTCCGACTAAACAAGATAAAGCATGCAACCGGTTTATTATATTTGTTGTGTGCTTGAGATTAAAGCTAACACACACTTTACCTTGAGTTTATTCACTAACAATGTCGAGTGAATTATGGAATGAGTTCAGAACACCCTCTCTTGTTGGTTGGTTAATAATCGGAAAAGGTTTAACTAACACCTTCGTTTATGAGACTTTCACTAACTGGAACTTGGGGGGAGTGAGGAATCCGGGACTGACTCCGGTCATGCATGTTAAGGTAAGAGGGTCGGTATCTGAATCAGATATGACTTCCGCTTAAGGACTTGTCGCCTAGGGTCGAGATGCGACTCAGCTACCTTGGATTCCCGTCCACGGTAGAAGGCAAACTAAGATGGTGCGGTAGGATCACCTAAATCCTAATTTTAAGATGAGTTTTTTATTTAACCAATGGAGTTAATAGCTCATTGACTAGGGTCGCCTTTGACCCGACAAAAATAAACACTGAGATAAGATACAACCATTTCTAATTAAAGAACGGTTTGTTTATTGAGATTGAGATAAGGACTAAGGTTGAGGTAAGTTAAGATTGGACTAAGATTAAGAGGAACCATAACTTAAGGAGTTAATTATTTAACTCATATGTTAAGAGAACGCTTTTAAGTCGTTCATTGTGTTTGAACTATGAATGTTCATTTGTGGATTGATGTTTATTGTACTACTTAATTATGTTGTGTATCTAACCAATATCCATGGTATCAACAATTAGTTGTCGTAGCCCCGTTAGCTTGGGGGCCATAAGAGAATCGTACCAGCAAAGGTGCTGACCCCCTCGGGGCTTTTTATATTTTGCAGGTAAGCGCCCCATGAAGACTCATCACAAGAGTAGGGGTGGTTAGACTTAGGGTGGGTTTTATATTTTGAGCACGGGATGCGCATGTGCACCCGTCTGTTAATATCTAAGCATGTGAAGGTTGTGATGATACTTAAGATGTTATCAAACTCGGTTGGTGTGTATTTTGGATTTATGATGTTAAGCATTTAAGTTCGGTTATTTCTGTTAATCAGGCCGTAGCAAGGTCCAGGAATACGTTAATTTCCGCTGTGATATCATATGGGTGTTGATAAGTTTTGCGATAACCACGACTGGCTTAGGACAGGGTGTTACAAAAAGTGGTATCAGAGCGTAGTTACGCTCTGGTCAGGAAATACCGGATGTGGATAACCACCGAGTTAGGATATGAGATAAGACATAAGTTATGGGTTAAGGGTGTGAGAAGTTAGAGTGAGTAGAGTCAGATGACCACTATTAAGTGTGGATCGTCTTTACCGTCTACGGACGTTATAAAATTCGTGAACCGAAACCGTGGTAAATACGAACCTAATATGAGTTGTTCTTATTCAGATGGCAGGACGTCCTAGAGGAGGCCGAGGCCGTGGTCGAGGCGATGAGGCTGAGATACCGGGAGGGCAGACGATCGCAGAGATTGTGGCTGCCGCGTTAGGGCACATGGGCTATCAGCCTGGTGTTGGTGCACCACCTCCACCGCCACAGCCCCGGGAACCAAATTGGGTGATGAGTCTAGCTGACCTTCGATGCACACATTTAAGGGGGCGACTGATCCCGCCAAGCTTGAGGCGTACATCTCCGAGCTGAAGACCGCCTTCAAGACCCTTGATGTCCCTGCTGGGATCAAGGTGCGTCTGGCTGCATTTTACCTGAAGGGAGCAGCAGACGATTGGTGGAAGCTGGTGAGGGCCGAGCATGTGGCCAACCCAGAGTTCGACTGGGAGCAGTACATGACACTACTTCGAGCCAAGTACTACCCCGCCCATGTCCAGACGAAGAAGCGCCTACAGTTGGATGCGCTAAAGCGACGGACAAGATGACGGTGGACGAGTATTACTCAGAGTTCACCACCTTCCTTCGTCTTTTGCCGAGTCTTGGGTATTCAGACCAGATACTGGTGGACCGCTTCTATGGCGGGCTTAGCCATCGACTCCGCTACGGCATGGGGCCGATGAGTTATACTACCTTGCAGGTAATGAGAACGGTTAAGATATAAATAAATGAATAAGATTTAGACTTTGAGAGTAAGTGGAACTGATAAGTTGAAAGCAGAAGTGTTATCATGCCGCTGCTAAGGTTGAGATAACCGTCCAGTTGAGGGACGAGGACAATGCTAAGAGGAAGAATGTCGGGAAGAGCACTGAGAACCAAGGGCAAGGTGGGTACAAGAAACAGAAGTACCAGCCTCAGCCCAGAAGAGTCAAAAAGGGAAGGTGGAAATTGAGAAGGCTATTGAAGAGCCGCTTAAGCTGACCTATGCTATTGCTGCAAAGCCCCTGCGCTCTAAGGCGCCAAAGGGTAAGGAAATGAACATTGAGTGAATTGAGAACCATTTACCAACTTTGAGATACAAGTATAATATTGAGAATGATCACGATCTGAGTCTGGGAAGGAAGTCGGAGGTGGCTACCAACGACGCTACTACTGTCAGTGGTGTCACAAGGACCACCCCGGGCTAGACTACATGGGTAATAAGGTGGAATGCAGCTTTTGTGGGGGTATACGGGCACCGAGCATACGAGTGCTTCCGGAACCCCGAGAGCAGAGCCTTTAGGCCCGAGATGAGGGGCAAGGGCAAGACCGATCAGGGAGCTGGATCTGACGGTCAGAAGGCGACACAGTAGACTGCAAACAAGAACCCCCGGGTAGTCCAGAAGTCGAGACCCACACTACACATGGTGGACCGGGACGATGAGGCTGAACCCTCATCGAGGCCAGGTACCGCTATAAACCATTAAGTAATAAAATTGTCTGCGTATCGCATTTCATGCATGCTTTGGTGAAGGATTAAGTTAGATAAGACTAAGACATGATTAGAACATAAGTAAAATATAACCTACCATTACCTTAGGGAACTTCAATATTTACTTCCCAATACCCACAACACACGACCCTGAGGATACCGTCATCGAAACCCAAGAGAATGCACCAGAACAATGTCAGGTTATCCGCCCAGGTATGGTTTATTAAGGGGATACCTGACACCTGAAGCACAAATAGCCATCATCAGGAGATGCAGTCAGTTACGAGTGGGACCGGGAGGTTTTTATACACCGGAGTACCCAGGAGGAGCAAGGATGAAACTAAAGATGATGAGCGTGGACAAGGATTGGAATCCGTATGCCAAGACGTACCAAACCATGAGAGCACAAGATGGAGTCTCACCACCGGGAATACCCGAAGAGTTCCATCTGGTTATTACACAAGTCGTGGAGATCGCTCAGTAGTTGGAAGCTGACCCGATCCCAGACATACAAGCAGACCTCTGCATTGTTAACTTCTACGAGAAAGACAGGCGACTCGGATTGCATCAGGATAAGGACGAGACAGCGGAGTCTCTCGAGAGAGGGATATCCGTAATGTCTTGGTCCATTGGAAAAGACGCTGAATTTTTATACGGCGATCAGAAGCGTGCGGACCGTGTTAATAAGTTAATACTTAAGTCGGAAGATGTGTTAGTTATAGGAGGAGAATCAAGAATGTTGTATCATGGGATTAAGAGAATTAAGCTAAATACGGCACCGTCAGCAGTAATTAATGCGACGCATATGAGACCAGGACAGTTAAACCTAACCTTTAGACAATATTAGCCATGTAATGTTTTCAGCACGAAGTAAGAAATGAGATGTAAGGAAGAAGCACATGATGTAAACAGGATGGTTATTAATAAAATAACAGTGTTGTTCAAATTAATTGTTACGACTCTTGTTATACCATCATTACTCATGAAAGCTTGTGAATACGATTAGGTCATGGACTCGGTACGGAAGGTGCGCTAAGCATACTTACAGAGGCACACGCCGGCGAAAGCGGTACTATCCTCACTGGCACCTTTCCGATCAACGGTATTGAGGCATCAGTTCTCTTCGACTCAGGGGCCTCTCATACCTTTATCTTGGCATCATTTGCAAGATGGTTGGGGCTAGACGTTGGCGAGCTGCCCGACTTTACGGTTACTGTAACACCCCATCTCAATCCAATCGTGGTTAACACAAACTTATCCCCATAAATACAAACGTAGCAGCGGATTCAATTACATTCCAGGACCTTGCCACGATCTGACTAACTGAATATACCGAACATTAGTACTTACAAGTCTTAACCAAGTACATATCCTTCTTACAATCCCCTCACATCCTATACATCTTACTAACTCAAATGCCATACGAGTGTACATGCACAACTCGTAGGCCACACTTAGCCCGTGACACGTCTACCCCATCTTACTCTCGTGACGGCTGCCTGCTGATGTTCACCTGTGTAGTAAAAACAGCCCCCAAAGGGGGTCAGCAAAATTGCTGGTACGATCCTCTCATGGCCCCCAAGATAACGTGGCTACGACGACTAATTGTCGATAGCATGGAGGTTGATTAGATGCACAACATAATAGAAAGTGCAATAAACAACAATCCAAATATGAACAATCAAATTTCAATCACAATGAACGACTTAAATGTGTTCCCTTAATTAGTGGGTTAATTATTTAACTCCTTAGGTTATGTTTCCTCTTAATCTCAGTCCAACCTTATCTTACCTCAATCTTAGTCCTTATCTTAGTCTTAGAAAACAAACCATTCTTTAATAGAAATGGATGTAGCTTATCTCAGTCTTAGAATACAAACCATCCTTTAAATAGAAATGGTTGCAACTTATCTCAAACCTTATCTTAATCTTAGAATACAAACCACTCTTTTAAATATAAATGATTGTATCTTATCTCAATGTTTATTTTTGTCGGATCAAAAGCAACCCTAGCCAATGAGCTATTAACTCCATTGGTTGAATAAACAACTTATCTTAAAATTTAGGATTTAGGTGATCCTACCGCACCATCTTAATGCCTTCTACCTTGGACTGGATGCCCAATGTAGCTGAGCCAGCAACCGACCCTAGGCAACAAGTCCAAAGACAAGTCCTTAAGCGGAAGTCGGATCTGCTTTAGATATCGACCCCCTTTCCTTAGCATGCATGACCGGAGTCAGTCCCGGGTTCCTCACTCCCCCCAAGTACCAGTTAGTAGAAGTCTCAAGACAATGTTTGTTGGTTAAACCTCTTTTGGTTTTTAACAAACTAATATTGGGGAGTATTCCTTAGTCTCACTCGATTCCTTACTAAACGTTAGTTAGTAGGATCTCACGGTAAGTTGTGTTAGTTTTCAAACATCACACAACAATACAATAAACATAATGTTTCGGTTGCATGCTTTATCTTGTTTAGTGAGCACACAAAAACAAATAGCACACAAGCCGAGGGACACCTCGTTAGCAAGCAGGTCACAAGAAGACTGGACCGTTCACCGTTGATCGTTCGGTTGCTTACTCTCTTCCGGAGTCCCAAAATCCCAAGTCCTAAAACATTGATTCAGTTTTAGGTTGTTAATCACTTAACTTAATTCAACTTAATTAACTTACTTAACCCATAATGATCCCCACCTAACACCTCTTAAGTTTTACAACTTAAACCTTAAACTTTTAAGTTCATACTTAGCTTAATCCCTTAGGTCTTTATACCTCTAATCATCAATGCCCTCTTAATGGGGTACCATTAATACCACTAAACTTTCTTAGGGTTTCTTTCTTTTTTTTTTCTTTAGGGTCGACCAACCTACCCAAGGTCGGTCCATTCCAGAACATATTACCGTTTGAAAATTTTACCCCGACCGACCTTGCAAGTCCGGTCCCCAAGGTCGGTCCATTCCTGAGAGTTCTTCCCCGTTGAAAATTTAGGCCCGACCGACCTTGTCAAGGTCGGTCCCAAGCTCGGTCGATTCCAGAGACCAATCCCCATACAAAATTTTAGACATGACCGACCTTGTAAGTCCGGTCCCAAGGTCGGTCCATTCCAGAGACTCAATCCGTACCTAAAATTCAAGCCCGACCGACCTTGCAAGTCCGGTCCCCAAGGTCGGTCCATTCCAGAAAATTTTCCGGTAGTGTAAACTGGGCTCGACCGACCTTGCAGGTCCGGTCCCCAAGGTCGGTCGGCTCCAGACCTTTGTTTCTAAATTCCCATTTGACTCCAAACTTCACCTCATATATGCTAGTATGTTCTAACCTCATTTGGGCACTTCAAACACACCTTTAGCCTTCCATTAAACTCATTAAATCACTCACCAATATCCACCTTAGCCATTATGCATTTCCTTGTAATAATGCCAACACTTGTAATGTTTTTCACTAGGCTTCTAAGTGGTGTTTCATACTTATCATAACCACCATGCCAAAATGTTTTCCCACCACCATAACATCATCTCCAAAGCATCTTTCTTCATCCATCTCATTTGCTAAACCTTCCAAGGTTATCTTGCATCTCCATGCATAATTTCTTCTACTTTCCATTTGTTACTCACCACTCCTAAACTCTTGAACATACCTATACATTTCTTTCCATCCTCTTTTGCTCAATTTACTCACCATTCTCATGATCTTACACTCTTATACATTCCTAGTCAATTTCCTCGACAATTGACAACATTCTCCTTCAATTTTCACTCTCATCACCTAAGTCCACTCATTACCATCTAAACTAAAACCTTATTGTTCCACCACTAGCATCCTCTTCACTTACACAAGCTTCCCAAAATTCTCATTGTTATATTCCCTAGTTCATACCTAAATCATCTTAAAGCATTATACACCTTCTCCTCCAAATTTTTTTGCACAAGTCTCACCATTCCTCGTATCATGACTTTGGTGTGTTCAATACACCCACCTAAACTCTAATTTCCTCATAGATAATTCTAGGTCATATTAAATCATAACCATCACTTAAACACTTGT
Organism: Limonium bicolor; assembly: GCA_023374045.1. Classification (NCBI taxonomy): domain Eukaryota; kingdom Viridiplantae; phylum Streptophyta; class Magnoliopsida; order Caryophyllales; family Plumbaginaceae; genus Limonium; species Limonium bicolor. Next base: position 326,167,535 of record CM041776.1, on the reverse strand, counting down.
TTTCTACCCAAATTTCGCCATAGCTTCTCTAGTATATTATCATGCCCAAATGCATTGTTTTTCCTCTTCAACCATCTCACACACATCCAGTTCTTTCTCATCATATTTTCTCACCGAAATCAACTCATTCACATCAAACTCAACATAATGCAATAATCTTAAATTGCATAGCACTAAGGCTCTTAAATAACATGGCTCTTAGGCCCTTAAATGACATGGCTCTTAGGCCCTTAAATGACATGAATTTAAACACTGAATTTCCCACATATAAAAGCTTTCAACCTGCAAATACACCCATCAATCTCATATTAGTTATAATGCTCTTAAAATCCATCTTAAACTTATCTTACTATCTCATTCCCATTGGCTCCTTAGTCACAAGTTCACAAGATTGTTTAAATCCTTTTTCCTAGGTTATATAACCCTTTACACAATGTAAGCTCTAAGCCACATTAGTAACCACCTAAAACTCATCCCTTAAAACTTAATCCACCATTAGGTAAGCAATTTACCTTGTTCTCTTAAGCTTATCTTAACTTCCTCCTTAGACTTTTTTCTTGAATGAATCTCGGCCACCCATTTAATTTCCTTTGCCAATGTTCTAATCAATATACAATGACTCTCATGAGTGCTAAACACTACACTAACCTTAAGGAGTAAACCCTAGGTTAAAAATGTGTTCTAAGGTATTAAAATGAATGTTTTACCTTGGAGTCTTAATATAGGCTTGGATATGAATCAAGAAGGACCTCCTTTAGCCCTTGGAGAATAGAATCAAGCTAGAGCAATGGATAAAACAAGGCTCCATAAGAAGGTAATTTTTCGGCCATGTAAGAAAGTGGTGGAAAGATGAATTTTCTTACATTTTTCTTACCTTGAATGAATGGAGAACCAAATGGGCTCTTCATGAAATACCCTAAATTTCAAAATACATAATTATATAGTTTATATGTATATCATATAAATTACAAGTATATTATATAGTTTATAAGTATGTTATATTATTTACAAGCACATTATATAGTATTTAATAAAGGTGGTTCGTATTAATAAATAATCCGTTTTGAAAATAAGTCGGTTATGATTTTGATGTCATAATATGATCCATGTGTATGTTCTATTATTTTAGTGTATTTATTTGTTTATAATAATGATAGTGTTGATTTTGTTACATACACTTAATAAGTTAGTTTTACCATATGTCGGTGACATCTTTTGGTATTTTCTGAAATACCCCTAAATTTTAAATACATTTATTTTCTAGTTTACAAATATATTATATAGTTTGTGAGCATATTATACAGTATTTAATAATGACAATGTGTTTAATAAAATAATATGTTTTAAAACTATGGTAATGGTGATTTTTATCTTCGTATTAATGATCCTTGTATTTCTCTAGCTAACTTGGTATATTTATTAATTAAAAATGGAGTAATAATAATAATAATGATATGATTCAAAGAGTAATGTTGATTTAAAATACATCTATTATATAGTTTATAAGTATATTAGTTCACGAGCATAATATATAGTTTATGGTATTATACTATAATTTACGAGCATAGTATATAGTATTTAATAAAGATAATTCGTGTTAATAAAATAACATGTCTTAAAATAGGTCGATTGTAATTTTTATGTCATAATAATGATCCTCATGTTTTTATTAATATGGTACTTTTGTTTATTAAAAATGAAATTATAATAAATATTATATGTTTAAAGGCTATGATTGATTTTTAATTTAACTTTTGTTACTTACTTTAATACTATAATTGTTGTTACTTAATTTAAGAGGTTGGTTTCATCTTTTCATATTTCCTAACTCTATTTACTAAGTCGGTTTTATCTTTCCATATTTTCTTATTTTAGTTAATAAGTTAGTTTTGTCCTTGCGTATTTCCCGACTCTATATATTATGTCGGTTGTGCCTATCCATATTTCCTTAATTTGTTTAATAGATAAGTTTATCTTTACGTATTCCCTAACCTTTAGTTTTCAATGATTCAATTAAACGGTTTAAGTATCTTCATTATTAAATAAGTTTATATTCCTTCTAGTTCGCATTCCCTCACTTTTTTTTACTTCCTGGTCAGCTATATAAGGGTTGTGATCCTACACATTTTCATCAGCCAATCTAGTCTCTTATCTTCCCATCTCCCTCTAGTCATCTCTCTTTCGCATTCTTCTATGAGCCGGACAGCAAGATATTGCATCTTCATTTCCTCTTTATTTACTCATCGCTCCACATACTTATATATATATACATATATACGGCACTCATCCCTACCTTACCAGCGCATATGTAGGCACAAACAAAAGGAAAAAAACAAATGCCCTTGTTACTTTCCATACACACGAATAACAAAAATAAAAAAATAGTAAGAAGAAGATCCAGCATATCAACTCACACACAAAGGGAAAAGTAGAGATGGAGAGATAAGTCAATTTTCTTCCTATGTAATCCGCGGCGCATAGGTAGCAGAGCTTGAATTTGTGAAAGACAACATCAATATATTTTGTGCTTGGTTGTTGCGAATCGTTGCTAAATATCAAGTAAGTTACTACGTTCACTAGCTTTGTTTAACTGCGTAAAATAAATCTTTTGTGGTGATTATGATTGTTGTCTGTGAGTGACTATTATTTTTGGGAACGAATTGTTTGTGATAACGATTACTAGAAATATTTAAGTGCACAATTTATTATATGGTGATTAATTGGATATTATTTTTGAAGGAAAGACATGAGGAAATGTTAATGATATGATTATGTGAGATTGCAATTATTTAGTCGTGATTATTGTGTCATGATTGAGTTTTGGTGGTATATATGGATTTATAATGAGATTATAAGGTGAATAATAACAATGAATAAAGGAATTATAAGGAAGATTATACCATGGTACATGTGGGCCGTATTAGGACACATGGATGAGATGATAAATGCGGGCCGCATTAGGACGCATAAGTTTGAGATACTGTGGGCCACACTAGGACACAGTTAGCCCTAGATCTACTCCTTAGTCCTTTGAACTATTGGGGGTGTGCACACTTAAGGATTTAGTGGCTTGGTTGGATTCCCGGCTGTGTGTTGGGGTCCGGGTTACAGCTGTGTGTTGTACCCAAAGAGAAAGTAAAGTTGTTTTGTCCTGGCTGCCCGTTGGGACAAGGAAGATAATTAAAATAATCTGACTAATATATTTTTGGGTTACTAAAGAATTCCAATGTGAAGTATTTTCCAGTTATGATAATTTTGTTGTTGTGTGTTAATATTGTTGAAATATGTTGTATGTTGTGTGGTTATATTGTTAAAAATGATTTCTAAAGAGAAAATGATTTTTACATGGTGAAGTGGTAGCTTACTCAGTTTTTCTGACTTTATCGTGGCCCTTTCTATGTTTGTTAGGATTTTGCCACAGGTACTGATGAAGTTCTTGGGGTTTGAGAAGGCGACTCCACATAGTTTGATTATTTATAGTTGGATTTTATTTTTGGCTTGATAATTCTACATTTGTAAGAAATTATTTTAATAGGCGTTGTATTTACTTTATTAATAATAATAGGTCGTTAGTGAGTTAATTATTTAGGCCTTAGCACTCATTTAGTTGCGAGTGTGGCAATAATGCCCCGGGTTTAGGTTTCGATTCCTCTACTTACTAATATTAAACTTGAAATGTAAAAAAAACTAACCAAATAAAAGGTTAGAAAATCGGGGTGTTACACTTCAAACTTGATTTTCCTCCATCAATGGAGTTTTTCCATGGCTCCAAAATGAAGCTTTCCCAATTTTGAAAAGATAGAAAGCTAGAGCTTGAGCTAACTAAGAATAATATGATTTTGGTTTTTGATTTGGAGCTAAAATGGAGACTTGGTGGGCAAAGCAAGGTGAGGCATCAATGGTGGCTGCTCTCACGTGAATGGAGAAGAGAGGAGGCAGGATGACCCGTTGGGAAGAAGAGAAATGAAGAGAGAGAGAAGAAGAAAGGTAGCTTATAAGAAGATATTTTGTTTAATAAAGCAAATAGTAACATTTCTTATTTCCCTCTTCTTTTCTTAAGTTGGATGACTCATGTGGTGACTCACCACTCTCAAAAATCGACCCCCTTGTTAGATAAGGGTATTTTTGGCCTTTGTTGACCAATTAACTAAACTAAGTTGACTAAAGACTAAACTAGTCACTATTTGGCACTATTCACAAATTAGTGCACATATTTGTGAAATTTTTGGTTTCCCATTGAATAGGCTTCCTAATGTGATACTAATTAGCACACATGTTGATTAAGATGTAATAATAGGCATTTAGCCACTCAAAACCCATCTCTAAGACAATTTCTCAAAAAGGTGCTTTAAGGAGTCTTAAAGCACATTTTGTGTTTAAGCTTGTTTTTGAACTTGGTTTTCTTTGGTAATTGATTTAACATGTCCATTAGCATGTTAATAAAGTCTTATAATGGTATTTGGGTGCTAATCAAAGTCACTCCAAGCTTAGAGCACATTTTTGCCTAAATTTCCCTTAAGGCATTTTCTTGTGTTTTCCTTGGTTTAAATTGTCTACCAATCTTTCTAAGGCATATTTTAGCCTTAATACATCATAAATTGATGTTTACTTAGCATACTTAGTTTTGGGGTATTTCAGTTACGCTCCCGTCTAAGGAGAAGGTTCGTTGCACTCGTTACTACCGAGGAGCCACTATAGAATCAGGGGTGAAGACTTTCCAGTCACATTTATTGAGTTCAGAGATTTAGGGTTTGATGTTATCTTGGGATGAACTGGTGGGAGCGGCACAAGGGTCGTATCCTCTGCGCCGAGCACCGACTGCTACTCTAGAGTCTGTTTGGGGTAACGGTATCATACCGCCAGAGGCCCAGAGAGCCTTCGACCAAGATCATCTCGTCATGGCAATGTATAAGGAGTTGATTAGGAAGGAAGAAGTGTACCTCTGCTATGTCCAGGACATAGAGAGAGACCCCGAGTTCGACCCCGACTTAGCGGTAGTGTGGAGTTCCCCGATCTCTTTCCACAGGAACTTCCCGGCATACCACCCACTCGGGAGGTAGAGTTCACCATCGACCTGCTACCTGGCACCGAACCGATAACCAAGGCACCATACGCATGGCTCCGGCAGAAATGAATGAGTTGAAGGATCAGTTGAAGGACTTGTTAGACAAAGGGTTCATAAGACCTAGTGTATCACCATAGGGAGCGCCAGTTCTCTTCGTGAAGAAGAAGGATGGCAGTCTCCGCCTCTACATCGACTATAGGGAGTTGAATGCAGTGACTGTGAAGAATAAGTATTCACTACCTCACATTGATGATCTGTTCGATCAGTTGAAGGGGGAATCCGTGTTTTCCAAGATTGATCTCAGATCGGGGTATCATCAGATAGCCATTAAGGAGGGAGATATTGAGAAGACGACATTCCGGACACGATACGGCCACTATGAGTTCACAGTGATGCCGTTCGGTTTGTCGAACGCACGGCAAAGTTTATGGATCTGATGAACCGCTTGTTCCGGGAGCAGCTGGACAAGTCGGTTGTGGTATTCATCGACGACATATTGATATATTCAAAGTCGAGAACTAAGCATGAGGAACATTTGAGGAGGGTGTTAGAGATACTGAGGGAGAACCAGCTTTATGCTAAGTTCTCAAAATGTGAATTCTGTAGATCCAGCAAAGATTGATGTCGTATGCACCTGGTCAAGACCGAAGACAGTTACCGACATCCGGAGCTTCCTCGGTCTGGCAGGGTACTACCGGAGGTTTGTTAAGGATTTCAGCAAGGTCGCGAAGCCGATGACCAGTCTGATGAAGAAAGATGCACAGTTCGTTTGGACAGATGATTGTGAAAGTTCGTTTCAGAGTTTGAAGGACTCACTGACCACCGCACCGGTTCTGACCATTCCAGACGGTACGGAGGGCTTTGAGATTTACTGTGACGCATCTGGCAGAGGCTTAGGTTACGTGCTCATGCAGCATGGCAAGGTGGTGGCACATGCCTCACACCAGCTGAAGAAACATGAGGAGAACTACCCCACTCATGATTTGGAGTTAGGAGCTGTAGTCTTCGCTTGGAAGATATGGCACCACTACTTGTACGGGGTTAGTGTGACGATCTACACCGATCATAAGAGTTTCAAATATATATATTCACTCAGAAGGAGTTGAATCTTCGATAGAGGAGATGGTTAGAATTCTTGAAGGACTATGATATTGACCTCCAGTACAAAGAAGGGAAGGCCAATGTTGTAGCTGACGCCCTGAGCCGTCGAGCACACTCACTCCATTCGCTAGTTTCTTTCTCTAGCTTGGTTGATGAGGTGCGAGAGGCTCAGAGGACCGATGAGTATATGAGGGAAGTCAGACAGAAGCTAACAGAGGGTACCTTTGAGAGTCAGAAATACGACTTCAGACTTCATGATGATAATCTGATCAGACTTAAGGGCCAGTTATGCATCCCGCGCAGCAGCACAGATCTGAAGGAGCGCGTACTTAGAGAATCACACTATTCTTCAGTTTCCATCCATCCGGGAGCCTCTAAGATGTATAAAGACATGAAGAGATACTTCTGGTGGTCGGGGATGAAGGCAGATGTTACCGAGTTCGTCTTGAGATGTCTCACATGCCAGAAGGTGAAATTCGAGCACCAACGATCGGGCGGAACGGTACAGTCGATGCCAGTTCCAGAGTGGAAGTTTCATGATATCTCCATGGACTTCGTGGTCGGACTCCCACCTACCAGGGGAGGTCTGAACATGATATGGGTGGTGGTGGTGGATCGCCTTACCAAAGTAGCCCGATTCATACTGATGAAGGATACTTGGAAGGTAACTAGGTTAGCTGAGTTGTTTGAGAAGGAGGTCATGAGACACCACAGGATACCAAAGACCATAGTGTCTGATAGAGATACCAGATTCCTTTCGAGGTACTGGAGAGCTACGAGAGAAGCGTTGGGTACAGAATTGAAGTTGAGTACCGCGTTCCATCCTTAGACAGATGGTCAGACTGAGCGTACAATTCAGACACTCGAGGACATGCTGAGAGCATGTGCCTTAGACTTTCAGGGCAGTTGGATTGACAAGTTAAATCTGATCGAGTTCTCTTACAAAAATAGCTATCATGCTTCGATCAAGATGGCACATTTCCAAGCGTTGTACGGTAGACCATGTCGTACACCGCTCTGCTGGGATGAGTCGAGTGAGACGGTCATTGTAGGACTGGAGTTGAAATACCCCGTAATTAAAAATAGTGATTAATTAGGCAAATAAGTATTTTAGAAGCTTAATTATGTCTAAATAATCATGAGGGAACAAATCCCGAAGAAAACGGATCCTTAAAACGGATTAAAAACACAAACAAACATTAAAGCGTGTTTTTTGAGGAAACTGGGAAAACACAACTTTAAGCGGGTCAAATAGACTCGTAATAATTTTGGTCAACCAAATAGTCATTAATAAAGATTAACAAAGGTCTAGGACCAATAAAACCAATTAAACGAGAAAATAGTAAAAACTGTTAAAAACCAGCAAGTTGTGGGGTGAAAGTGTGAATAAACCAAAATAATGTGTCCACTATTAGAAAAGAAAATTTAAAAGGGTTGTGTGAGGGTGTGTGTGGTCGGATACCCATACCCCTCTCTCACTCCCTTAATTATTCCTTATATACAAAAGACAAAAACAAATAAAAAGCAAAAGTAAACTCACTTTTCTTACCCTCTCTCTCCTAACCATTCCTCACTTCTCACGTACTGCACCTCTCTCATTTTCTTTCTTTTGCAAGCGAGCCCAGTAATGGCGGTTTGAGAATCCACCCCCAGCAGTCCACTTCCTTCTCATTTTTGAAACCCTAAATCACCTCCAAATGCTACAAAAATTGTACCATTGAATTCGTCTCGTTATGGAGATCGTTCTACACCCTTCAAAAACCAAAAACCTCCAACTTCATTTTTAAGGGTATAATCGTTTTGGAGCTTAAGGAACGCCATTGGAAGCTCCATCCTCTTCTTCATGTTCTAAGGTAAGAAAAGGGACCAAGTTCTTCTCTTTTCATCTTTTCCCTTGTAAAAATCCAAAACTTACAGAAACACCATTGTTACCTCATCCAGCCGGTTTGGTGTTCCATCTTGAGAGCTGAAGCCTTGTCATTTCACTATCCAAAACTCCATTTAGAAACTCAAGGTAAGACTTCCTAAGAGTTCTAAGTAATTTCTCACAAGCTAGGGTTTAATACGTAAGTTAGAAATTTACTAGCTTTTGTGTATTTGTGTGTGTTCTGTACGTGGCTGTAGCTTGGCCTAAATAAAACAAGAAAACAGAAGAAAGAGGAGCAAGAAAGGAAGAGAGAGAAAGGAAAAAGAATCAAGAACTCAAGGTAATGAAGAGCCTCTGTACAGTTGTAATGTTTGTGTATGTATAAGTGCATTGCTTTAACAATGGTTTAAAAACCACCGTAACAGTAGGAAAGGAATGGGGTATATTAATGTGGATGGTATTTGTGGTGTGAAGCTTTTGGAAAACAAGTAAATAAAATGTTAAGTGGGAGTAGTAAGTGTGCAGTAAGTGTTAGAAGGTTGTGTGGAAATAATGTATATATTGAACAGGTTGTACTGTATTGAGTGAGCAAAATTAATGTGGTGAGAACACTTAGAAATGTAGGGGAACTCTGTTAAAATTTGGTTAGGAATTTAGAGACTTGAGTGTAGTTAGAAAGGAAAGAACAGTGAGGATTACAGAGAAGGAAAAATGAGATTTTCATTTAGGTTTGTAACAAGAAGAAGAGGTGTAGTTGAGTAGAGTTGGAAATTGAAATACCCCAAACCTTGATATTTTGTTAAATGTTTAAACTATGGTATGTAAGGGCTAAGAAGTGCCTTAGAAACATCAGTGAACAATTTAAACCATAGTAAAATGCAATAAAGCACTAAGATACAGTTTGAGCAAAAACATGCTCTAAGCTAGGAGTGAACTTGGTTAGACCCAAAGAGCCTACCAAGACTTAATAATATTCAATTATGATTTAATAAGGCTAATTAAGTCCTTAGGAAACTTTGGTAGACAGTTAAACCAAACAAACACAAGAATATACCTTAAAGTCAATAAGAGCAAAATGTGCTCTAAGCTTAGATAATTTGTAAAGACCTAATGGTCATACCTATGCCTTATAAATGTGTTAATGAACATATTAAATCAATTACCAAAGAAAACCAAGCTTGAAAACAAGTTAAAACATAAAAAGTGCTTTAAGGAGTCTTAAAGCACATTTTTGAAAAATTGTCTTGTAAATGAGTTTTGAATGGCTAAATGTCCATCATTACTCTTTAATTAACATGTGTACTATATAGTATCACGTTTGGAAGTCTATATCAATGGGAAATCAAAAATTTCACATCTATGTGCCTTGTTTTAGTGAATAGTAACTAAAGTAAGCTAGTTTGTAACATATGTTATTATAAGTAATTAAATTGGCAAATAAAGACTAGAATACCCCTTACATAATAAAGGGGGCCAGTTTTCTTATATGGGATGACTCATCCCCTTGTTAATTGATAAGATAGAAAAAAAAGCAAAAGTAAATAGTTACTTTACTTAAATATCTAAACAACTTACCTTTTCCTTCATTCTCTCTTTCCTTCTTGCATTCCCACCGTCTCCAACACTTCACCTTCTCCCTTTTTGCTCTCTTTCACGGTAATACACCACCACCATCAAAACTCCATCTTTGATTTCTTGAAATTCCTAGCTCACTTGGCCAAATCAAAAACAAAGACCACCATTCTCTTAGTCTCATCAAGCTCCTCATTCCTATCTTCTCAAAATCCCAAGAGCTCCATTTCGGTGCCAAGAGGAATCACCATGGGAGGAGCTTGAGCTCATCTTTTCACATATTGTTGTTCTCCTTTGCTTCAAGGTAAGGAAACTCAAAGAAAAATGACATTTCCTTCATGTTTGTGTGATGTCCGAAAATCACCATTGATGGTGTCCTTACCTTGCTTGTTTTAGCTCCATTTGAATCTTCCAAGGGCTTGGTGGAGTCCTCTCTTGATACATATCCAAGCTCTCTTTCCATTCCAAGGTAAAACAATCATTTTAATACCTTAAGATAATATATGTAACTAGGGTTTACAATGAGATGAAGCTTAAAGCTTGTATACTCATTATATTATTTGTATAATGTTTAGAAGTTGACAAGCAACTAAAAGCCTTGCCAATTTAGTCAAGGAAACAAGAAATAAGTTTGTGAGGAAAAGAGGTAAATGTGCTAACCTAATGTGGTTTAAAGTCTTAGGAGAAATGAGCTTATATTGCTTATGAAAATGATTTAAGGAGCCAAGGGAAAATGACTTACAAGAATGCTCTCAAGGGCTTAGTAAAAGGCATATGTGTTGTTGAGTGTATTTGCAGGTCAAAGGCAAATACAATGTGGGAAATTCAGTGTTTATGATTTATGCATTTAAGGGCCTATGTGCCATGCAATTTAAATTATGCAGTATATTGTGATGTAGTGCTAAATGTATGAAGTTTGTGTATAGGAATGTGTTTGATGGATTTAGATGTGTGTAAAGAACATTCTTTGTGAAGTTGAGTGTCTTGGATGGTTAAAGGCGGAAAAACAATATGTTTGTGTGTAAGGAATGTGCATTAAGTGATTAAGTGTTTTTGGTTGTAAAAGGGTGAAAACCTAAGTGTTTGAGTGTGAGAATACTCTTGATGGATTCTAGGTGTTCTTGAATGTTTTATGGTGAAAAACAATGTGTTTTGGTATGACATCGTGCTAAGAGAACCTATGGCAAAATTTAGATGATGTATAAGAAGTTCTAAGTGTTTAAAAAGAGTTTTGGTGAGTTTGGAAGTGTTGAGAATGATTAAATGTTTTACTAGGGAAGAAAGCATGTATTAAGGTGTTTAGAGTGCTACAAGGATTTAGACATTGTCTTGGAAGTTCTAGAAATCAAATGAGTGTTTTGGGACACACCAAAGTTATTTCGGAGTTGTTCTAGGACTTAGGCAAACTTTGAGAAAACAAGGAGAAGGAATAAACTTGTAAAAGGACTACAAGGATGAAATAAGGAATTTAGTTGTAAGAAAAGATGCTTAAGAGTGGATGTTCAAATGGAGAAGAAATATTATGGTATAATGGTTACAATAGGCATGAAACACCACTTAGAAACCTAAGGAGGAAATACTATAAGTGTTAGAGATTTTGGTGGAAATTGGTTAAGTGTTTAAAGGCTTGGAAAATGAGTGTTTTGGCTTGTCCGAACATCCGTCCGGACATGGACGTTCGGACAGGCCCTGTTGCGTGAAAATTCTTAGAGTCTCGAACTGTGTCCGAACTTCGAAAGTCCGGACACAGGTTCGGACAAATGAGATTTTACCTTGAAATCTTCCTCGACCCATGTCCGAACTTCCGAAGTCCGGACACATGTTCGGACATGCGTCTGTTTCCAGTTTTAAGTCACGGCTTGCGTCCGAACTTGGGAAGTCCGAACACAAGTTCGGACATGCCACTGTTTTGGCCAAAAATGTTGTTTAAGGTTAGGAAAAGTTGTCTAAAAATGGTGATTATTAAGTAATGATGTTATAAGATTGTTAAGGACATATTTAGTGAGTTATAATGACAATTTAGTGTGGGAAGAGTTGTATTAAAATGTAAAAGTAAAACGAGTTAAAAATGTAAAGTTATTTAACAAAGTTAACGGGGATAAGTTATGAGCATTAGACTTTAAACAATCATGTTACCCCGATGTTAATAAAAGTACATGTAATATTACCAGTTGTTCGAGAATTGCTCGAGGAACATAAGTGGACATGATAGAGTGGACTCCGGTGACAGGTATGGTTTTCTTGCAACCTGTGTCCTACCGGATTACCCCAGCTTGTATGCCAATGTGTTTTTCTGTATGTTTGCCACGTTGTAAGATTAAACATGTAATGAGTTTACAGTAATTCATTTATGTGGCGTGTTCAACTCCGATACCATTTAACCTCGGAGGTGTTAACCTTAGTTAACTGAGTCTAGGATCACATGAGAGTTCGGTATTCGGATTTAACGATCCGAACCATGGGACGTTCTAACCACGGCTATGCGTGTGTTAATTGTGTGATATGTGTATGTGAATGTAGGGATCTCCCTTGTATGTTTAACCCAGTTGTAATACTGTATAGTCTGTAGATGTGATAGACTCCATAGTGGGGTTCTAACTAACATTTAAAAATAAGTATGTACTAACAGTGGTGAGGAATCTGGTTAGGCCGGTCGCGCGTTGTTTGGGAGTGGGTATCCTTTTTAGCCTTACACTCCTCTCTGTTATGGTTGTTTCCCTCACGGGTTATGATCTCCCATTAGCTTACTCCAAAGCTTAGCTATTCTGACTTATGATCGGTTTAGGGGGAAACATGTGTTTGTGAGGTGTGTTCGGGTCACAAAACCCGAACCATCTTAACTTAAGTTACTCGTCCGACTATTAGGACGGTAATGAGTGTTGTATAACGAGCTTATCATGAGGGTGACATCATTCTTTAGGCTCACCAGTGAATTAACAATGTTTGGGTCGGTTCCTAAGAGAACCGCTCCCGTTATGTTATGTGTTGTTGAGGTAATGCAAATTCTATTGCGATGTTATTATGTGCACGTTGAAACGTGAAAAGTGTTGTCATGTGTTGTTATGTGATGTATGTGATATGATGTAAAATGGGGAGTATGTGGATCATGGATATGAATCCCAGTTTGGGATAAGAGGCGTTTAAGGATAACCCGAAAAACGGGTAAGTGTCGTCTATTAAGGAAGTAGCTCCATTAGAGGAGAAACACTATAGGGGTAATGATCACAATGAGTGACCTATCAAGTAAGGATGTGTTATCTGTTGTTGGGCCCATTGAGGCGGATTGTTATGTGTTGTGTGTTTAAGTTTACATGCATGATTCAAGTAAAATCAACCGCATGCTAAGACGACAATTAGTTGTGCGTGGCCCGGTAGCATGCGGGCTGCAGGACTACCATACCAGCAAAGGTGCTGAGCCCCTTGGGGGCCACCCTTTCTCTTCTTTTCCTATTTCAGGTACAAAGAGCTGGAAGTCATTCGAGAGTAGGACGGGGGTAGGTGGTACATGGGTAATCATTTAAGTGTATATATACAGTAGGGTAGTAAGACCGAAATTGTTATCGGCATCAGTTTGTAAATACTCGGTAGTTGGAAGGCTTATGTATGTTGGTTGTTGTTAATGAAAAGGTATAGTAATGTACAGCTCGGGAATCTAGTCCATCAGACCGGTACAATGTATATGTAATAGCCTTGTTAGCCACGTGGGTGGTTAGCGGGTGTAACACCAACGAGTTAAGTTATGTGATGAAGTATATTTTCGTTGCAGATTGTTGTTATGTGTTGTTGTTGGATGGGGTGTTACAAAAAGTGGTATCAGAGCGAGTATCGCTCTGATGACTGAATTACGAGCTTAGGAAGTAGCGAGTTAGGATTTTAGTACTTTGGGTTAAGGGTTGAGGATAGCGTGAGGGTACGCTAGTTGGGAATTACCAGTGAACACTGAAAACCTCTATGTCCTTCCCGCCCTCCAAGTCCCTGTTTGTAACTTGGGGAAACAACGCCAGAGAGATGAAGTCCTCTCTTACTCGGGAATACCCGATCTGGCTATTATAAGTACCTCTAAGGTACGGAGAACCTGTCATACGGTAGATCCCGAAAAAACTGGGAATCCCGGAGACGGTTTCTACCTGAACAATGTTAACCGCATTAATAGCGACGAATGAAGAATTTTGTGTATAAGGGAATAGAATTTCCGGCAACCTGGGTCGACATGCTGAGCAGACGAGAATAACCAGCTTGCAACGCACCAACCGTGCAACAGGCAAGAAGTGGATTAGTGAAACCCGAGACGAGTGTCTACGGGACCATAGCTGTTAAAGGATACACCAACGGTATACCAACCGACAAAGGAACTACAACGTAGTGCCCAAACAAGAGACAAGTCTCAGTAACCACGACAAATGCGTGGAACGGGCTACGAAGAGGATACAATACTAAGTAAAGGGGGACTCCAAGAATGGGAACACCCCAGTTAACGAATACCATGTGAATACAGTGGAAAGTTGCCCAGAGGGTTAATTGTCAAGACTGTAAGATCAAGTGAGGGCCAACAAGGCCACTGTTGATAGTGCGGGTAAAACAATACCGCAACCGGTATGTGTTGAACCGATAGCCAGTTAGCATGGCACACTTGCCATGGCAAGTGCTGCTATAACAGGGCTGTTTGGGAAATTTATAATAAATACAAAGACTTAGTAAGTACATGAAGTTAAGTGAGATCATCACGACCATGGAAGGGTTGATAGCCTAACCTCTGTAATGGAAGTACACCAGTCAGCAGGAATCTAGATTTGGTTAGGAGGAGAAGGCATTGTGAAACCATGAGAATTTTTTTTTAACTCAGATTATTTCAAACTCTTTTCTTTCAAAACCGAATTTTCTTCAAACAATATTTCTTCTAACCTTCTTTTAAACCAAACCAGTAAAACCAAGGACAGTTCATAAAGATACAACAGTGGATAAGATTTCCCTCGATTAAGTTCGGGAAGCACGGAATGAATATTGTCACGGGACAATATAAGGGAGTTGGCAACAGAATACTTCACCTAGGCGTGTGACGAAACACTACGAGTGTACCAACTGTAATGTGGGACGACTGCACTCCGATAGGAGCTTGTGGGCTGACAGACTACTTATGGGTTAGTTGGGTAAGTAGCAATGTATCAGTATGGTACCGCACATATGTATACGAGTAGAGTCCGAAACACGGGAAGTAGTTGACTCCGTACTACAGTCAGCAGTATAAGGCAAACAAGAGCTAAGGACTACCATGAGTGGTTGAAGTAAAGGAACTCAGTTAAGTTAACGAGACTAAAGGAATTAGTGAATTCCTTTCAAGGAAATGTTTAAGAGCCAGGAGGTGCAAAGTGCACTAACTGTAATGTAAAGACATCGTGTATGTCTTAAGGATCCTCAGGGATAAACATGATAGCGGAACGGAGACCCAGCCTGTGCATGCAAGGCAGATGCCTGAATGTGGACACATTAGTGTGCAATGAACGGTGATGAAAACTCCCAGAATGAGTATCTACACTACCAGGAAGTGATGATCTTCACAGAAGAAGATAATAAGCCAGTTAAGAACGCAAGCGGCGTGGCTAACTGAATATACCAATAAGTGCGAACCAGATGTAATGGCATGACTTAGCAACACCCAGGAGCAATCCTTGAAGGGTGTTCACATCAACGATAATTGTACGAAATGACATGACAGAAACACAAGGGTTGAAACTAACACCCAGCTTAGACATAAGTTGTCAGGAGACGGACTGGCAATCCTAAGGGGCGTCCCATGAAAGGAAACGTGATGCAACAACCTTGTCATGGAGGCCAATACAACCTCTAACCATGTAATATTGTATAGAGAAGTACATGTGTGTGGACAGCCTATAATGAGCACATCTCAAGGCAAATAAGGCTTATAAGCCCTAAGTAAGATATGTTATATAAATTAGATTGATTGCAGAAGTTTATGTTGTATAAGTGAATAGAGTGGTAAACGAACCACTGCATTAAGAGTGGGGATACCTCTCGATATTGTGAGACCGCAGGAGCGGTAGTTATGTGAATCAAGTTCAAGAAATATGTTAAGGATGGACAATATTATTATTATTTGAGAGCAGTTAGTTTAGTAGTATGTGTGCATAAAGTGAAGCACCGAGCTGAATAATGCCGGCTTGTGACTCGAATGATCAATGCTCAAGGAGCATACAGTAGTCATCCAAATAAAGGACGAACCATAATACGAAGGATGTAAATATATATGTGGAAGTTAATGTGACAGTAAATAGACCATGTAAGTTAGTGTTATACAAGGAGCACGGTGCGCAGTAAGCGACCGTTGTATAAGTGTTGTTGAATAATAATGTGGCAGATAAGTCCAGTTGTGAGTTAAACTCAGTGGAGATGCATAGTAAGTGGTACCGAACAAACTAGGAAGTAAGCCAGTGGCCAGTATTACGAGATCAGAATCTCAATGAAACCCAGTGTGAATTCCGTTGCGAATCGCATGAGAGATTTGCTGTCAAGAGTTTACGCCTCTGCACTCTGTATGACTGAGTGTTTTGGTATTGCACTTGCGCAGTGATGATCGAGTGGGATAGCTAGGAAATGGAAACATGTTAATTGTGGAGGAATAATGTCATAATGGCCGATGCATAGGAGATGCAAGGCCGCACCAATGAAAGAATACATGTACGAAACCAAATGTGAAGACATGATTAACAGTAAGTGACTACAGCAGCACTAAATACCAAATATCGGTATGGAATATACCTCAAGTGTCGGAAATAGCTGAGAGAGCACTACACACTAGGTAGTAGCTCAACCTCAACTGACAGTAAGTCGGAAGGACACAAGTCAATCATTGTGAAATACATAGCTCTATACACAGTAAGTTATTAGAGAAGTGGATGGAAATTTTTGTAACTCACCGAGTTCGCTAATGGTAAGAGATACCACGCGTTGGTTGAGAAACCATTGTTACCATGATAAAGGTGATAAATGGGAGGTGAACAATACAGTAACAATAACGACTGGGGCAAACTGAACTCTACAGTTATTGGAGTTTCGCAGCTAGAAACTAGTGAACCAGTAATTCAAGTGTACAATGTGCATAGTGAATATGAGTAAATGGCTAATTATCAACGCCTAGAAGCCTCACAGGCCAGAACCAAAACCAGTTAAGAGTTAAAACACTTCACGACGGCAGAACATTTTAAGCCAATGTTCAGTGACTGATTACGTGGGCGTAATCCCTTTTAAGGGGGTAGAGCGCAAAACCACTTAGTGTGTATTACCGTACAAGTGTACGTGACCTATGGTGTGCATAGCACAAATAATTTGTCTTGATGATTGATGTGTGTGTTACGTAAACATACGCATTCATTCATGGTGTAATTGTGGTAATTGCGCACAGAAGATGCGAATACCATTGTGATAAGTGTGTTTATTTGTTAACAGTTGTGTGTGATAGTACAAGTGTGGGGAGTAGAGAAACTCCAAGGGAACTAAAACCCCGACATTATATGTTCATATGACACTAAATGTGAAACTGTGTGTTGTATTTTGATAAAATATATGTGTATATATATACTATATAGTGATTCATGAAAGGGTATGAAACCGACATAGAACCTAGTGAGAATAAGATTCCCTAGGTAACAACATTAAAGTGAATGGAAATAACTGATAGACGAAGTTCTATCCCTTGAAGATGTTATGATCATGACTAGAATGATTTAAAAGATAGAAAATTGGAAATGAGTGATTTATTTGATGCTTGAAATTGAAGTGGGATGTGAAACTTGATTATCATGAGATCTAGGGAAGCCGAACACAAATTAGGGTGGAAGGATAGTTCAACACTAATGCTGATCACATCAGGGTTGGATGATTCTTGAAGCTCCCTTAAGTGGTCACAAATAACCACGCTAAGAAAAGAAGCAAAGAGCGTAAGTTGGACTTGGAGTTGTATGTATTTTCAAAAAGGATTTTGAATTGGTATTTATAAAACGTCGATAGATGCTTCACATAATTAAAGTTCTCTTACTTAACCTCACAAGGAAAATTTTAAATTTAAGTGATTGTTTTGATCTCCCAAAGGAACGGGGACGGAAGGTGTCCATCGCAACCGGGTCCTGCAGGATCACAGTGTATATCAAAGATATTTTTGATTGTTGTACATGCTATGACATGTTGTGTGGTATGTGTAATAAATATTATTTTGACCTTGAGTTCCAAAAGTGTATGTTATCAAGACCTATGAGTCTAAATGTTGTTGTGTTACATAGACCTGTGTGTCTAAAGGCTGTTATGTTATCAAGACCTATGTGTCTAAATGTTGTTATTGAAACAGTCTATTGTATCCTAATACAATCCGATCTGATTTACTATCCTACGTTACCTGGTCTCGATTACAGAATCTTGTGAGAGTAGAGAGAGAGAGAGAGAGAGCCTTTAGTTGGAATTGAGTGTAAGTTTGATTGCCAAATGTTGTGTGTCTTATTTCATGGGGGTACACCCCTATTTATAGTATTTTGGGCCTGGTTTCATGGTGTCAGCCTGTATTTTACATGTATAAGTACGGTTCTACCCCCTCCTAGTATCTTTGACTGACCACAGACGGTCAATCGTACAATGCTTTGCTTTGCCTAAGTCCTGTCCTCATCCGGCTGGAGACGGCCGGATGCCCTATGCGCTTCCACTTCCATCCGGCTAAAGCGGCCGGATGCTCTATGTAACCCGTTTTGGCTCGACACCATTTTTTCCCTTCTCATCAGTCCCACAAGTTCTATCTTTCTGAATTTTGGTGAAGAAAATAGAACTTCTGTGTCTTGTATTTTGACGAAAAATTTTGCGACTGAGGCCTTTTGGTTTGTCTGTGCTTCGTCTTTTCCTTATCCGAGTCCCACAAGTTCTTTTTCTTCATATTTGGAGAAAAGGAACTTCTTATCGGTCACGTGCATAGGTCGCGGTTCGAACCTGCTTCGTACCCCTTTTTGAATTTGCTCCGCCGTTCTCGTTTGGTGTAGAATATGCAGGGTCTTTCTTTCGATAAAACATCGGAAGTGTCTTTAGGAAGCGAGTGGCTCTTTCTCTTCCCTTGCAAAGAAAGGATACTTTCTGTTCGCATATGTATATATATATTATTTATTTGAGCGGGAAAAAACTTTTCTTTAAAGCCCAATTTTTGAGCTTCCTCTTCTTTCTTCTACTGCCCCTTTGCTTCAACTGTTCTTCTTCTCTCGCCTCCTGTCGTCGTGTGCTACCTCGTCTTTCATTGCCGTCGCCGCCCTCTGATCCTTCGTTAAGCTTGACAATGTCTTCTTCCTCCGCAAAACAGAGTAAACTTGCTGCCAAATTTCCGCCCGCCATCGAGGCAATTCAGGGCTCTCGCTCTTCTAACGGCTTTCGCCCCTCGTACCTGAAGTCCACAAGACCCTTCCTATCTGGGCGTCAACCTTCTCCTTCCTCTCTCAATTATTCCTCCCTTTGCGATTGTCTCAGGGATGTCGAAGCCCCGCTTGGCACGCAGATTTTCCTGCCATCCTCTGACTCTCACCCTAATGACGACTTTGGCCGCGGGTACGTAGTTTTCACTGATTTTTTCCGCTCCGGTCTGACCATTCCCCCGCACCCTTTTGTGCTGGGCTTCCTCCTTCGCCGCTGCTGCACTCTTGCTCACCTTCACCCAAAGGCCATTTCGCACCTCCACGCCTTTGTTTCTCTTTGCGAGGGAAGCAAAATCCGGCCGGAGGGTACTGATTTCATCCGCTTCTTCACAGTTAGGGTTGACCCGGACAGCTTAACCCTCATCGCGAAGGCCGGATACACCCTCTTGACTACAAGAAGGCTCACGAGTGGGGGTCACGGTGGTTCGTCATTGTTCCTCCATCCGGCCGAGTATTGGGCGTCCCATACTGCGCTGAGGTTATCAAAGGTCAGCTAATCAGCCCCCAAACCCCTCCGGCTGAGCTGCCCATTTCGAAGGTTCTGAGGGCATTTAGCAAGGAACCGCCGACTGTCGAGGCGTTTTTTTACAAAGGCACATTTGTCTTCTCTGAAGACATATCACAGTAAGCGTCTTCAACCCTTAGTACAAATTTTGTCATTCCTATCGGTCTTCTTATTGTTTGACATGTTGTATGTAGATTTCTTCCAGAAGGGGGACAAGATCGGCCCCTTTCATAGCTGGAACTTCGTCACCTTCAAGAGTGGGGACGGAAAAATCAATTACTACGCCACGCTGGATGCGGCTACTGATGCGGCCGAGCAGCTTTTGGAGGTGCTCCTCCGGCAAAGCGCTCCAGGCAAGAAGTGGAGATGACCAAGCCGGTCTCTCAAAGAAAAAGAAGAGGCTAGAATCTCCTGAACGTGCGACGCCGGGCTGTCAGGTACATGGCACGTGAGCCCCAAGTCTGGGCGCCGTGTCTTCCTTCCCCTCACCCCTGGTTCGGGTTTAGATCTTGGTTCTCGCCTGGGGCGGGAGTCCGGTCATCCGACTCCTATTTGCGAGCAATTTCCTGATTTGACAAGTTACTTTTCCTCAGATCCGCTCAGGAAAATACCCTGGAGGCCACAGGCTTCCGCGCTGGTCCTTCGGCGTGAAGAAGGTTTTGGTTGCTCCGTCGCTTTTCTTGTTCTTTACTTCTCTCCCTTTTTTAGTATCCTTCCATTTCAGTTTCATCCTTCTGGCCCTAACTGTTTTTATTATTGCGGCAGTCCCTGCTCCTGCCAAGAAAAGACTAAAAAAGAAAACCACATCAAAGCCGAAGGCCACAGAGCCAGAGGTATCAGGGCAAACCTCTGGTGATCCCGAAGTTTCAGGATCATTCTTCATTGATGTTGCTGCGGCCACGGACGCGGCAAGGGATAGAGCAATGGAGTAGTACCGTCAGGTGCCGGAGGATCCTGAGCTGGAGTAAGCAGAGGGAGGACTACATAGCTCTTTCTTCCTCCCCTCCTCCTCCTGCTCAGGAGTCCTACACTGGACCCTCCCAAAAGGAAGGGTGGTTCTACCATTGCGGGCACCCCTTCCTTTAATATCCTGCGACGCTGCCAAGTACTCCTCCGTCTGGAAGGAGGCAATAAAGAGATCTGGTCATCCAGACGGGATTTTGCTCCTCCGGCCACCTTTACTGCTACCAAAAAAGGCTGCGGCTCGGAGAGGGGGGCAGATGCTATCATGCGGCATTCCCTCCCAGCAAACGAAGTGTTTGACATGATGTGGGGGGGAATTTTTCAGGTTGGCATGCGTTTTCTTTTGTGTTTCTCTTTTGTTTGGCTTGGCTTTTTTTTGATTTTATGAATTGTGTTGTTTTTTAGGTGATGTCCATGGCCCAAAGTGCTGAGGTTCACTTTGGCAACCTCCAATCCAGGCTTCGCTATGAGGAAAGCCGAGCCAATAACGTTGAAGAGGAACTGAAGCTGTCCCGCTCTTCTCATGACGCTTACATTGACCAGGTCGAGTATGAGATCGACCGTAAGGCAAAGGAGAGAACTGAGGCAATAAACAAAGACCTGCAGTTGTCCCGACGGGAATGCGAGCGTCAGCGTGATGAGTATGAGCTGCAGCTGAAGAAACTCCGGGAAGAGAACTTTTCTCTAAGAGGCCGGATCAAGGAAGCTGACAATACTTTGATAGAGGTATAAAACCATCTCTTTTTCCCTTGTCAAAGATAAGCTGGTTTGGTCCTTCTTTGATCTCGATATTATGCTGGATCAGGTGCGCTCCATGCACCGGAACGAAGTGAACAATCTTCAGGCTGAGAAGACCTTCTTCTATCAGGAGAGGAACTCTTTCAAGCAGGAGGCTGAAACGCTCGAGCTGGAGAAGCAAACTCTTCAACGGGAGAATGAAGCTCTTGTGAAGGAAAAAGAAAAGCTTATGCAGGAGCTTGATCGCTTGTCGGAAGAAAAGGCCGTGCTGGAAGAGCAGTCGAGGTCCTCCTTTGATCAAGAGAAGCAGTCTCTGCTCCGAGATTGCTCTCTTTTGGAAGAGGAGAAGAAAACTCTTGCTGCGGACAAAGCTGCCCTGATAGAAGAGAGGACCAGGCTGGAGGAGAAAGTAAAAGAGCTGGAGGAAGCCAAGTCTCGCTCTCAAGCCGAGAATACTGAGCCATCGGGCCACGGTAAACTTTCAGGCCTTCAACTTTTGTTTCTCCTTTGCCCTTTCTTTTTCTTATTCTTTTTGTTCCGGCTAGGCTTGAGTTCTGCCAACCTACTGAAGCACGTCACTCAGTTGAGTGGCCGGATAGCCCGTGCTAAGGAGGAGCTATCATCTGCCAACTCTGAACGTGACAAGTATCGAGCCCAAGTCCTGACCCTTGAATCTCAAGTGGCCAGGCTCAAGTCATTCTCCCGGCAATCCCAGGAGGAGATACAGAAGCAAGGCACCATCAACGCCCATCTAAAGGAGTCCTTTGCTTCTCATGTCACCGGATAGTTGATATTTGCCAGCAGATTGTCTCGGATCACTCTCTTGAAAAAGGAGAGTTACTGGACGATGACCTGTACAACAACCTGGAATTCAAGGCTGTTGCCCAGAAATCCAACTTCTTCTTGGAGCTCGAGAGGTTCTGCCGCAGTCCTGGAGAGACATGTTTTGGCGCTGGCGAAGCCTCATTCCTTCCAGCCGGAAGCAACATTCTGCCGTCTGCCGGAGGGATGCAGCGTCTTTCCAGGAGGTCCAAGTCTTCTGAGAGTGTGGCTGGTAGGGCGATAGATTATTAACTGCCGAAAAAGAAGCCGTAGAGAAAGAAGCTGCAAAGAAAGTAGAATAGTAGTTTTTTTATCTTTAGAGGAGTTTTTGTTTCGGCCTGTATTTTTTGTGTTTGCCGAATGATCATATTTTGTAACTGTTGTTACTCCACACCTTGGGAGAAATATAAGCTATATTTTCACCATCTTTAGTTTTTTATTGCCGTGATATTTCTCTCTTTTTTTAATGGTGCACATATGATTATGTTATGCGAGTTATGCCAGTGTAGTATTCATTTTTTATAACACAAGGGGCTTGCGGTTTTGGACTTTTGTTCCGGCCGGACCTTTTTCCTTTTAAAGTATGGTCATCTATGGCTTTATCCGGATTTTTTAGGATATGGAGTGTAGGAACCTGCGGCCTGTTGGCCGACGCTATTTTCAAGGCAAGATAGCCTGCGGCCATTGGCCGGATGTTTCTTTCAACGCGATAGCCTGCGCTCGTTGGCCGGATGTTTCTTTCAAGGCATGATAGCCTGCGGCTCGTTGGCCGGTGCTTTCTTTTTCTTTCAAGGCATGATAGCCTGTGGCTCGTTGGCCGGTGTCTTTCAAGGCATGATAGCCTGCGGCTCGTTGGCCGGTGTTTCTTTCAAGGCATGATAGCCTGCGGCTCGTTGGCCGGTGCTTCTTTCAAGGCATGATAGCCTGCGGCTCGTTGGCCGGTGCTTCTTTCAAGGCATGATAGCCTGCGGCTCGTTGGCCGGTGCTTCTTTCAAGGCATGATAGCCTGCGGCTCGTTGGCCGGTGCTTACTTTCAAGGCATGATAGCCTGCGGCTCGTTGGCCGGTGCTTACTTTCAAGGCATGATAGCCTGCGGCTCGTTGGCCGGTGCTTACTTTCAAGGCATGATAGCCTGCGGCTCGTTGGCCGGTGCTTACTTTCAAGGCATGATAGCCTGCGGCTCGTTGGCCGGTGCTTACTTTCAAGGCATGATAGCCTGCGGCTCGTTGGCCGGTGCTTACTTTCAAGGCATGATAGCCTGCGGCTCGTTGGCCGGTGCTTACTTTCAAGGCATGATAGCCTGCGGCTCGTTGGCCGGTGCTTACTTTCAAGGCATGATAGCCTGCGGCTCGTTGGCCGGTGCTTACTTTCAAGGCATGATAGCCTGCGGCTCGTTGGTCGGTGCTTACTTTCAAGGCATGATAGCCTGCGGCTCGTTGGCGGTGCTTACTTTCAAGGCATGATAGCCTGCGGCTCGTTGGCCGGTGCTTACTTTCAAGGCATGATAGCCTGCGGCTCGTTGGCCGGTGCTTACTTTCAAGGCATGATAGCCTGCGGCTCGTTGGCCGGTGCTTACTTTCAAGGCATGATAGCCCTGCGGCTCGTTGGCCGGTGCTTACTTTTTCTTTCACTTTTCCAAAAATAATACCTTTTATTGAAGAGTTATAAATTTTACATATAGAACTTTTTCAGACATTCTCCATGCCAAGAGTGCGGCAATTCGTACCCTTCACTATTTTTCAAGCGGTATGAAGCTCGTCCCATCTTCTGGTGTATGATGTACGGTCCTTCCCATTGGGGTTCCAGCTTCTTGGGTTGTTTAACCTCTCGGAGGACTAATTCTCCTGGGGCAAAACTTCGTTCTTTTATCCTCCTGTTGAAATATCTTTCTATCTTGGATTTATCTTTTGCCATCCTTACTGCGGCGGTCATCCTGGTTTCTTCAAGGAGGTCTAGGTGATCCTGTACTCCCTGATTGTTGACCTCTTCGTCATATGATTCCCATCTTATGGATGGCACCACAATTTTCACCGGAATGACGGCTTCCAAACCATAAGTCAATCTGTAAGGTGTTTCTCCCGTCGGTCCCCTTTCTGTCGTTCTGTACGACCAAAGGACTTGGGGTAACAATTCTGCCCACTTTCCTTTTTTCTCATCGAGTTTCCTCTTTATCCCCTTACTATTTGCCCATTCGCATTCTCAACCTGCCCATTTGCCTGAGGGTGGGCTACTGATGCAAATCTTAAATCGATCTTCCATTCTTCACAGAATTCTCAGAAGCTTTCGCAATTGAACTGTGTTCCATTATCAGTTATTATTGTTTTTGGTATGCCAAACCTGCATACCACATATTTCCAGATGAATTCTTGTGACTTTCTTGCCGTGATGGAGACAGTAGGCATTGCTTCGACCCACTTTGTGAAGTAGTCGATGGCAACGTACATGAATTTGAACCTCCCTGGTGAAGCTTCCGGGAATGGGCCCACAATGTCTAACCCCCACATAGCAAAGGGAATTGGGCAGAGAATAGATTTTTGCTCCGCCGGAGGAGTATGTATTTTGTTTCCATGCTCTTGACACTTACGACATTTTCGTATATATTCCTTGCAATGCTCCATCATTTTCGGCCAAAAATATCCGTGTCTCAAGATTTTGTGGGTTGTGGTCCTTTCTCCCTGGTGATTTCCACAGAGCCCATCATGTATCTCTCTTATTAACTCTGCTCCTTCAGCTATGGTAAAACACTTCAATGCTGGCCTTGCAAAAGATCGCTTATACAGCTGGTCATCCTCAATAAAAAATGATGCGGCCCGCCTTTTTATTATCCTGACCTCCTTTTCTCCTTCCGGCAGCTTTCCTTGCCGCACGTAATCTATGATTGGAGTCATCAAGGATTCTTCTTTGTCACCTGCCTCCACTGCAAACACCTGAGTTCCTTCTATACTTGGGGAAGTTCTGATTTCTAGCCATATCTCATTGGGTACCTTTTCGGCCATACTTGCCAATTTGGCTAAGGCGTCAGCTTCGACATTCTCTTTGCGGGGAAGGTGTTTTAGCTCGCATCTTTGGAAGTTTGCTTTTAGCTCCTGGACCTTGAGCAAGTACCTCCATAGTTTTTCCTCTTTGACTTCATAGATGTTGTCGTTTTGTCTTGCCACCAACATAGAGTCCGAATACACCTCTAATTCTGTTAAAAATAGGTTATAATCTCGTAAGTCTTACTTCAGACAAGATTTTATAAGAACAAAAAAACAGAGAAGGCATCTTTTCTATGGAACCTGTCGCCCCGAGGGCTGTAGCTACTTCTAGACCCTGGATAAGGGCTTCGTATTCGGCTTCATTATTAGTAACATCAAAGTCCAGCCGGAAGGCATAATTCAAGCTTTGCCCATCCGGCGCCTGTACCACTATCCCAGCGCCTGCCCCACTTTTGCATCGAGCTCCATCAACCAAGATGATATATGGACTCTGAGTCTACTTCTTTTCTTTTGCAAAGCTCGTTTCCGTTATGAAGTCTGCTAAGGCCTGAGCTTTAATCGCCGTTCTGGGCAAGAAGTGAATTTCATATTGTGTCAGCTCTACTGTCCAGCTTACCATCCGGCCGGAGGCATTCGGATTGTTTGCAATTTGTTTGAGCGGCCAATTGGTCCTGACAAAGATTCGATGTGACTGGAAGTAGGGTCGTAGTTTTCTTGACGCCACCACCAGTGCAAACAAGATTTTCTCTATGTTTGTGTACCGTCCTTCTGTCGGGATTAAGATTTTGCCCGTATAGTAAACTGGTATCTCCCTTTTCTCTTCCATGATTAAGACAGCTGCAACCGCCCAATCCGTTGTGGACAAGTAAAGATATAGATCCTGTCCCGGGGCAGGTACACCCAATTTAGGTAGATCCCGAAGCATCTCCTTGATCTTTTCAAATGCGTCTACGCACTCTTGTCCACACACATTCTCCATTTTCC
Organism: Limonium bicolor; assembly: GCA_023374045.1. Classification (NCBI taxonomy): domain Eukaryota; kingdom Viridiplantae; phylum Streptophyta; class Magnoliopsida; order Caryophyllales; family Plumbaginaceae; genus Limonium; species Limonium bicolor. Next base: position 326,141,488 of record CM041776.1, on the reverse strand, counting down.
ATTTACTTTTTTCACCATGACAACATTAGCCAACCATCGCGGGTACGCAACCTCCCTGATGAATCCAGCCTTGAGGAGTTTTTGGACCTCGGTTCTTGCGGCTAAATCTCTTTCTTCCCCTATTACCCTTTTCCTTTGCCTGACTGCCGGATGTTTAGGGTCTCTACCCTGAGCTCATGCCGGATAACGTTGGGTCTATACCAGGCATCTCGTCCGTGCTCCAAGCGAATGTTGTCCTTCTTTTTTCCAGGAACCTCATTAAGTGAGTTTGCTCTCAACTGTCAAACGCAGTTCCTATTTTAAAAAATTTAGAAGGGTCAGATTGTAAATGTACCTCTCTGGGGGGATCCTGGGCTGCTCGACATCCTTCCTTTTCTTGACTCGGCCCTGGGGAAGAAGGCAATTTTCCCTTGAACTCCTTGTCCGATCCCACAGTTTTGACCACCTCCTCACTAGGAAGGCTGTCCATAATGCGGACTTCATACATTCGGGCCATCTTTTGGCTTCCTCTTATTGTAACCACCTTTCTGTGTGAGGTTAAATATTTCATTTTTAAGTGATGAGTGCTGTGGATGGCTTTGAAAGCAATGATTCCTAGCCTTCCAAGGTACATGTTATATCCAGAAAGACCTGGCACAATAAAAGCCGTGAGTCTCTCTGTCCTTCTTTTGTCTACTTGGCCTAGGGTCATTGTGAAATCTATACTCCCGGAAGACGTGGTAGAGACGCCTCCTACAAATCCTCCCAGAACCGCCGAATAGGGCTTGATCCGGTCCTCAGGCACCTCCAACTTCCTAACTGCTTCGGCTGATATAACATTTGCTCCGGCCCCACTATCGATTAAAATTCCCTCCATCATCCGATCGTTTACCTGTGCACGAATGACAAGTGGATCGTTGTGCGGGTATAACACTCCATCTTCATCCTCGTCGGAGAAGAAAATTGGAGGGAAACTTTCTTTTTTGGCGATTTTCTTCTCCGGGAGTTCTTGATGTACTTGATGAATGTGCCTTTTTCTTTCATTAGGGGTTAGTGGTCCTACCTCTGAAAAAAGTCCTGTGAGTTTCCTTAGAGAAAGTTTTGTTAGCCTTCCCTTTGGGAAAAGAAGGGGGTTGCTAAGAGTAAAAATGCAAAAAGAATGGGAATTTTATTTCTTCCTTTGGTAACATGATTTTTGACAATCTATGTTTATGTAAAATTTTCATTTTAAAGCAGGCTACAAATTGTAACTCTGAATGTTATCCTGAATGAAAGGAGAAAAAACTTTACTTTCCTTCTTCACAAACCTGTTATCATTCCCACTGATTTGCTGGGATCAAGCCTGGGGTGAACCTCTTCCTTTGTCGCCCTCGAGGTGCATTCTGGGTACTACCCTGTTGGCCGCCGTATGCCTTTGTGCTCCGGCTGCCTGCTTTCCTTTCTTCTTATTTTCCTCGATGATTCGAAGTTCTTTGGCCAAGGTAGCACAGTTTACAGTCCGTTGGCTGCGGTTCCCGTGGTACTCACAGAATGCAACCGGAATTTCCCCCTGCGGCGGCCTTCTAGGCTGAAAGGTACCCTTCTCTTACTCGAGTAGCATATTTCCCTGGGTCAATGTAGACAATGGTTCTTGCCCCCTGGTGTTGTGCTCCCTGAGAGGAAGGTCCGGCGGTGGACTTGCCATAATATGGCTTGTACCTTGACCCTCCCTTTCCGGCATTCCCTCCATGCCCCTCCTTTTTTTCCGGCGCCCCTGCGGTTTTGAAGCTGTCCGCTAGCTCTTTAGCCTTGTTTTCCGCTATCTCAGATTTCAAAAAATCATGAATCATTTCAGCTAATTCTCCATGAGTTTTCGGCGCCTTCGTTGCGATCGTTCCAGCAAGTTGTGGCTGAGTCTAGGCGTCTTACCAAAGGCCTTAATCAAGATTTTCTCGTCGACATCATCAATCTCCGCGAACTTCTTATGAAAGCGCTCGCTGTACTCCTTCACGGTTTCCCCTTTTCGCTGCTTAACGTCCATCAATTCTATTGTTTCTTGTTTAACCCTTTTACTCGCAGCGAAGTATTGCTGGAAATCCTCGGTCAGCTGCTTGAAGCTAGTGATGGACTGTGGCGGTCTCGTGGAGATCCATCCCAACGCTCTCTTCGAAAGCGTTCTGGGGAACAAATTGCAGAGGGCGAGGAAGCTGATCCCCTGAGTGTTCATGGCAAACATGAACTTCTTAATATGTTGGGCGGGATCTCCAGTCCCATCATATTTCTCAATCGCCGGGGCGACGAAGTGCGGCGGGAGCTTTGCTTTTCTTATCCGCTCTAAGAAGGGGTAGAAGCTCATATTTATCTGGTCATCTTCTTCCATCTCTTCTTCGCTAATGATTGAATTGCGCTTCCTATCCTTGCTTTCCTAGCCATTACTGCCTTTGGAATCTCTGTTTCTCAGTTGTTCAATGACCTCAGTCATTTCGTCCCATTTTCTCTGATACTCCTCATCCCTTTGCATTAGTTCCTGCTGCAAAGTCTCATTTCCTTCTACAATTTTTTCGTCGATGGATCTGACTAACCCCTTCAGCATGTCCTCGAGATCTTTTTTGGAGATGGCTTCTGGCATCTCCGAATTCATTCCTTCTTCAGAGCGATTGTTATCTTCGGTAGCGTTCTTCAGTGTTTTCTTCGATCTTGGAGCCATCTTTCGTGTTCCGATCCTGCAAAAAATGTCATTTGTTATTTTAGAACTTTTGCTACAAATCGTCGCAGATCACTCCCTTGTTTCTAGGTGGTCTCGTGGTTGCTTCTTGCTGTTCGTTTCCCACAGACGGCGCCAAATGAAACAGTCTATTGTATCCTAATACAATCCGATCTGATTTACTATCCTACGTTACCTGGTCTCGATTACAGAATCTTGTGAGAGTAGAGAGAGAGAGCCTTTAGTTGGAATTGAGTGTAAGTTTGATTGCCAAATGTTGCGTGTCTTATTTCATGGGGGTACACCCCTATTTATAGTATTTTGGGCCTGGTTTCATGGTGTCAGCCTGTATTTTACATGTATAAGTACGGTTCTACCCCCTCCTAGTATCTTTGACTGACCACAGACGGTCAATCGTACAATGCTTTGCTTTGCCTAAGTCCTATCCTCATCCGGCTGGAGACGGCCGGATGCCCTATGCGCTTCCACTTCCATCCGGCTAAAGCGGCCGGATGCTCTATGTAACCCGTTTTGGCTCGACACCATTTCTTCCCTTCTCAGTTATGTTACCCAAGACCAGAGAGTCTAAGGGTTGTTATGTATGTGCCAATATTGTTAAGATACCCGGACCATTGAGTCCGAGGTTATCATGTGAGTATGTTATGTTATGTATGGATGTGAATGTGTTACCCGGACCATTCAGTCCGAGGGTGTGATGTAAAATATGTTTGGTTATGGAAGTTTATTTCCAAGTGATTCCTGCGTTCTATCCAAATGATGTGTGGAAAGTGTGAACTTCGAGGACGAAGTTCTTTTAAGGGGGGTAGATTGAAATACCCCAAACCTTGATATGTTGTTAAACGTTTAAACTATGGTATGTAAAGGCTAAGAAGTGCCTTAGAAACATCAGTGAACAATTTAAACCATAGTAAAATGCAATAAAGCACTAAGATACAGTTTGAGCAAAAACATGCTCTAAGCTAGGAGTGAACTTGGTTAGGACCCAAAGAGCCTACCAAGACTTAATAATATTCAATTATGATTTAATAAGGCTAATTAAGTCCTTAGGAAACTTTGGTAGACAGTTAAACCAAACAAAACACAAGAATATACCTTAAAGTCAATAAGAGCAAAAATGTGCTCTAAGCTTAGGATAAATTTGTATAAGACCTAATGGTCATACCTATGCCTTATAAATATGTTAATGAACATATTAAATCAATTACCAAAGAAAACCAAGCTTGAAAACAAGTTAAAACACAAAAAGTGCTTTAAGGAGTCTTAAAGCACGTTTTTTGAAAAATTGTCTTGTAAATGAGTTTTGAATGGCTAAATGTCCATCATTACTCTTTAATTAACATGTGTACTATATAGTATCACGTTTGGAAGTCTATATCAATGGGAAATCAAAAATTTCACATCTATGTGCCTTGTTTTAGTGAATAGTAACTAAAATAAGCTAGTTTGTAACATATGTTATTATAAGTAATTAAATTTGCAAATAAAGACTAGAATACCCCTTACATAATAAAGGGGGCCGGTTTTCTTATATGGGATGACTCATCCCCTTGTTAATTGATAAGATAGAAAAAAATAGCAAAAGTAAATAGTTACTTTACTTAAATATCTAAACAACTTACCTTTTCCTTCATTCTCTCTTTCCTTCTTGCATTCCCACCGTCTCCAACACTTCACCTTCTCCCTTCTTGCTCTCTTTCACGGTAATACACCACCACCATCAAAACTCCATCTTTGATTTCTTGAAATTCCTAGCTCACTTGGCCAAATCAAAAACAAAGACCACCATTCTCTTAGTCTCATCAAGCTCCTCATTCCTATCTTCTCAAAATCGCAAGAGCTCCATTTCGGTGCCAAGATGAATCACCATGGGAGGAGCTTGAGCTCATCTTTTCACATATTGTTGTTCTCCTTTGCTTCAAGGTAAGGAAACTCAAAGAAAAATGACATTTCCTTCATGTTTGTGTGATGTCCGAAAATCACCATTGATGGTGTCCTTACTTTGCTTGTTTTAGCTCCATTTGAATCTTCCAAGGGCTTGGTGGAGTCCTCTCTTGATACATATCCAAGCTCTCTTTCCATTCCAAGGTAAAACAATCATTTTAATACCTTAAGATAATATATGTAACTAGGGTTTACAATGAGATGAAGCTTAAAGCTTGTATACTCATTATATTATTTGTATAATGTTTAGAAGTTGACAAGCAACTAAAAGCCTTGCCAATTTAGTCAAGGAAACAAGAAAGAAGTTTGTGAGGAAAAGAGGTAAATGTGCTAACCTAATGTGGTTTAAAGTCTTAGGAGAAATGAGCTTATATTGCTTATGAAAATTATTTAAGGAGCCAAGGGAAAATGACTTACAAGAATGCTCTCAAGGGCTTAGTAAAAGGCATATGTGTTGTTGAATGTATTTGCAGGTCAAAGGCAAATACAATGTGGGAAATTCAGTGTTTATGATTTATGCATTTAAGGGCCTAAGTGCCATGCAATTTAAATTATGCAATATATTGTGATGTAGTGCTAAATGTGTGAAGTTTGTGTATAGGAATATGTTTGATGGATTTAGATGTGTGTAAAGAACATTCTTTGTGAAGTTGAGTGTCTTGGATGGTTAAAGGAGGAAAAACAATATGTTTGTGTGTAAGGAATGTGCATTAAGTGATTAAGTGTTTTTGGTTGTAAAAGGGTGAAAACCTAAGTGTTTGAGTGTGAGAATACTCTTGATGGATTCTAGGTGTTCTTGAATGTTTTATGGTGAAAAACAATGTGTTTTGGTATGACATCGTGCTAAGAGAACCTATGGCAAAATTTAGACGATGTATAAGAAGTTCTAAGTGTTTAAAAAGAGTTTTGGTGAGTTTGGAAGTGTTGAGAATGATTAAATGTTTTACTAGGGAAGAAAGCATGTATTAAGGTGTTTAGAGTGCTACAAGGATTTAGACATTGTCTTGGAAGTTCTTGAAATCAAATGAGTGTTTTGGGACACACCAAAGTTATTTCGGAGTTGTTCTAGGACTTAGGCAAACTTTGGGAAAACAAGGAGAAGGAATAAACTTGTAAAAGGACTACAAGGATGAAATAAGGAATTTAGTTGTAAGAAAAGATGCTTAAGAGTGGATGTTCAAATGGAGAAGAAATATTATGGTATAATGGTTACAATAGGCATGAAACACCACTTAGAAACCTAAGGAGGAAATACTATAAGTGTTAGAGATTTTGGTGGAAATTGGTTAAGTGTTTAAAGGCTTGGAAAATGAGTGTTTTGGCTTGTCCGAACATCCGTCCGGACATGGACGTTCGGACAGGCCCTGTTGCGTGAAAATTCTCAGAGTCTCGAACTGTGTCCGAACTTCAAAAGTCCGGACACAGGTTCGGACAAATGAGATTTTACCTTGAAATCTTCCTCGACCCATGTCCGAACTTCCGAAGTCCGGACACATGTTCGGACATGCGTCTGTTTCCAGTTTTAAGTCACAGCTTGCATCCGAACTTGGGAAGTCCGAACACAAGTTCGGACATGCCACTGTTTTGGCCAAAAATGTTGTTTAAGGTTAGGAAAAGTTGTCTAAAAATGGTGATTATTAAGTAATGATGTTATAAGATTGTTAAGGACATGTTAAGTGAGTTATAATGACAATTTAGTGTGGGAAGAGTTGTATTAAAATGTAAAAGTAAAACTAGTTAAAAATGTAAAGTTATTTAACAAAGTTAACGGGGATAAGTTATGAGCATTAGACTTTAAACAATCATGTTACTCCGATGTTAATAAAAGTACATGTAATATTACCAGTTGTTCGAGAATTGCTCGAGGAACATAAGTGGACATGATAGAGTGGACTCCGGTGACAGGTATGGTTTTCTTGCAACCTGTGTCCTACCGGATCACACCGGCTTATATGCCAATCTGTTTTTCTGTATGTTTGCCACGTTGTAAGATTAAACATGTAATGAGTTTACAGTAATTCATTTATGTGGCGTGTTCAACTCTGATACCATTTAACCTCGAAGGTGTTAACCTTAGTTAACTGAGTCTAGGATCACATGAGAGTTCGGTATTCGGATTTAACGACCCGAACCATGGGACGTTCTAACCACGGCTATGCGTGTGTTAATTGTGTGATATGTGTATGTGAATGTAGGGATCTCCCTTGTATGTTTAACCCAGTTGTAATACTGTATGGTGTGTAGATGTGATAGACTCCATAGTGGGGTTCTAACTAACATATAAAAATAAGTATGTACTGAGAAGGGAAGAAATGGTGTCAAGCCAAAACGGGATACATAGAGCATCCGGCCGCTTTCGCCGGATGGAAGTGGAAACGCATAGGGCGTCCGGCCGTCTCCAGCCGGATGGGGATAGGACTTAGGCAAAGCAAAGAATTGTATGACTGACCGTCTATGGTCAGTCAAAGATACTAGGAGAGGGTAGAACCGTACTTATACATGTAAAATACAGGCTGGCACCATAAAAACCAGGCCCAAAATACTATAAATAGGGGTGTACCCCCATGAAATAAGATACGCAACATTTGGCAATCAAACTTACATTCAATTCCAATAGAAGCTCTCTTTCTCTCTCTCTACTCTTGAGAGACTCTATAATTGAGACCAGGTAATGCAGGGCAGGAGATCGGGTTGGACCATGCTAGGATTGATATACTGTTGTTTCACTAGGATCAGATTGAAGGATACTAGGATTGATATACTGTTTCGTTTCATTTGGCGCCGTCTGTGGGAAACGAACAACAAGAAGCAACCACGAGACCACCTAGACACAGGAGAGTAATCTGCGACGATTTGTAGCGAAAGTTCTGAAATAACTAATGACATTTTTTGCAGGATCGGAACACGAAAGATGGCTCCAAGATCGAACAAAACACAGAAGAACACTACCGAAGATAACAATCGCTCTGGAGAAGGAATGAGTTCGGAGATGCCAGAAGCCATCTCCAAAAAAGATCTCGAGGACATGCTAAAGGGGCTAGTCAGATCCATCGACGAAAAAATTGTAGAAGGAAATGAGACTTTGCAGCAGGAACTAATGCAAAGGGACGAGGAGTATCAGAGAAAATGGGACGAAATGACTGAGGCCATTGAACAGCTGAGAAACAGAGATTCCAAAGGCAGTAATGGCGAGGAAAGCAAGGATAGCAAGCGCAATTCAATCATTAGTGAAGAATAGATGGAAGAAGATGACCAGATAGACATGAGCTTGTACCCCTTCTCAGAGCGGATAAGAAAGCAAAACTCCCGCCGCACTTCGTCGCCCCGGCGATTGAGAAATATGATGGGACTGGAGATCCCGCCCAACATATTAAGAAGTTCATGTTTGCCATGAACACTTAGGGGATCAGCTCCCTCACCCTCTACAATTTGTTCCCCGGAACGCTTTCGAAGAGAGCGTTGGGATGGATCTCCACGAGACCGCCACAGTCCATCACTAGCTTCAAGCAGCTGACCGAGGATTTCCAGCAATACTTCGCTGCGAGTAAGAGGGTTAAAAAGAAACAATAGAATTGATGGACGTTAAGCAGCGAAAAGGGGAAACCGTGAAGGAGTATAGTGAGCGCTTTCATAAGAAGGTCACGGAGATTGATGATGTCGACGAGAAAATCTTGATTAAGGCCTAGCTCAGCCTTGACTTGCTGGAAAGATCGCAACGAAGGCGCCGAAAACTCATGGAGAATTAGCTGAAATGATCCATGATTTTTTGAAATCTGAGATAGCGGAAAACAAGGCTAAAGAGCTAGCGGACAGCTTCAAAACCGCAGGGGCGCCGGAAAAAAAGGAGGGGCATGGAGGAAATGCCGGAAGGGGAGGGTCAAGGTACAAGCCATATTATGGCAAGTTCACCGCCGGATCTTCCTCTTAGGGAGCACAGCACCAGGGGGCAAGAACCATTGTCTACATTGACCCAGGGAAGTATGCTGCTGCAGTAAGAGAAGGGTACCTTCCCCAGCCTAGAAGGCCGCCGCAGGGGGAAATTCCGGTTGTATTCTGTGAGTACCACGGGAACCGCAGCCACCGGACTGTAAACTGTGCTACCTTGGCCAAAGAACTTCGAATCATCGAGGAAATAAGAAAAAGGAAAACAGGCAGTCGGAGCACAAAGGCATACTGCGGCCAACAGGGTAGTACCCAGAATGCACCTCGAGGGCGACAAGAGGAAGAGGTTCACCCCAGGCTTGATCCCAGCAAATCAGTGGGAATGATAACAGGTTTGTGAAGAAGGAAAGTAAAGTTTTTTCTCCTTTCATTCAGGATAACATTCGGAGTTACAATTTGTAGCCTGCTTTAAGATGAAAATTTTACATCACATAGATTGTCAAAAATCATGTTACCAAAAGGAGAAATAAAATTCCCTTCTTTTTGCATTTTTACTTTAGCAACCCCCTTCTTTTCCCAAAGGGAAGGCTAACAAAACTTTCTCTAAGGAAACTCACAGGACTTTTTTCAGAGGTAGGACCACTAACCCCTAATGAAAGAAAAAGGCACATTCATCAAGTACATCAAGAACTCCCGGAGAAGAAAATCGCCAAAAAAGAAAGTTTTCCTCCAATTTTCTTCTCCACGAGGATGAAGATGGAGTGCTATACCCGCACAACGATCCACTTGTCATTCGTGCACAGGTAAACGATCGGATGATGGAGGGAATTTTAATCGATAGTGGGGCCGGAGCAAATGTTATATCAGCAGAAGCGGTTAGGAAGTTGGAGGTGCCTGAGGACCGGATCAAGCCCTATTCGGCGGTTCTGGGAGGATTTGTAGGAGGCGTCTCTACCACGTCTTCCGGCAGTATAGATTTCACAATGACCCTGGGCCAAGGAGACGAAAGAAGGACAGAGAGACTCACGGCTTTTATTGTGCCAGGTCTTTCTGGATATAACATGTACCTTGGAAGGCCAGGAATCAATGCTTTCAAAGCCATCCACAGCACTCATCACTTAAAAATGAAATATTTAACCTCACACGGGAAGGTGGTTACATAAGAGGAAGCCAAAAGATGGCCCGAATGTGTGAAGTCCGCATTATGGACAGCCTTCCTAGTGAGGAGGTGGTCAAAACTGTGGGATCGGACAAGGAGTTCAAGGGAAAATTGCCTTCTTCCCCAGGGCCGAGTCAAGAAAAGGAAGGATGTCGAGCAGCCCAGGATCCCCCCAGAGAGGTACATTTAAAATCTGACCCTTCTAAATTTTTTAAAATAGGAACTGCGTTTGACAGTGGAGAGCAAACTCACTTAATGAGGTTCCTGGAAAAAAGAAGGGCAACATTCGCTTGGAGCACGGACGAGATGCCTGGTATAGACCCAAGCGTTATCCGGCATGAGCTCAGGGTAGACCCTAAACATCCGGCGGTCAGGCAAAGGAAAAGGGTAATAGGGGAAGAAAAGATTTAGCCGCAAGAACCGAGGTCCAAAAACTCCTCAAGGCCGGATTCATCAGGGAGGTTGCGTACCCGCGATGGTTGGCTAATGTTGTCATGGTGAAAAAAGCAAATGGAAAATGGAGAATGTGTGTGGATTTCACAGACTTAAATAAGGCATGTCCTAAAGATTTCTATCCCCTACCATCAATAGATAGATTGGTGGTTTCAACTGCCCAGAGTTCTATGTTAAGTTTTCTGGATGCTTTCTCCGGTTATAATCAAATAAAAATGAAAGAAGACGATTCGGAAAAGACATCCTTTATTACTTCAGCCGGAACATTCTGTTACAAGGTAATGCCCTTCGGCCTAAAGAATGCAGGGGCCACTTTTCAACGAATGATTGACAAAGTATTTTGTCAGCAAATTGCTCGAAATGTGGAGGCTTACGTTGATGATATAGTTGTAAAAAGTCCATCAAAGGAATAACACATGAAGGATTTAGAAGAAACATTCGACACTCTGGATAAATACCAAATCAAACTAAATCCAGAAAAGTGTGTGTTTGGTGTAACCAAAGGGAGGTTTCTTGGTTTCATTGTTGGGCAACGAGGTATTAAGGTCGATCCGGAAAAAATTCAGGCCATCCTCGACCTCTCTCCTCCAAAAAATATCAAAGATGTCCAAGCTTTGAACGGAAGACTCACAGCATTAAGTAGGTTTTGTTCTAAGCTTCAAGAAAAATCAATCCCGTTCTTCAATATTCTAAGGAAGAACAGCAAGTTCCAGTGGGGACAAGAGTGCGTAGACGCATTTGAAAAGATCAAGGAGATGCTTCGGGATTACCTAAATTGGGTGTACCTGCCCCGGGACAGGATCTATATCTTTACTTGTCCGCAACGGATTGGGCGGTTGCAGCTGTCTTAATCATGGAAGAGAAAAGGGAGATACCAGTTTACTATACGGGCAAAATCTTAAGCCCGACAGAAGGACGGTACACTAACATAGAGAAAATCTTGTTTGCACTGGTGGTGGCGTCAAGAAAACTACGACCCTACTTCCAGTCACATCGAATCTTTGTCAGGACCAATTGGCCGCTCAAACAAATTGCAAACAATCCGAATGCCTCCGGCCGGATGGTAAGCTGGACAGTAGAGCTGACACAATATGAAATTCACTTCTTGCCCAGAACGGCGATTAAAGCTCAGGCCTTAGCAGACTTCATAACGGAAAAAAGCTTTGCAAAAGAAAAGAAGCAGACTCAGAGTCCATATATCATCTTGGTTGATGGAGCTCGATGCAAAAGTGGGGCAGGTGCTGGGATAGTGGTACAGGCGCCGGATGGGCAAAGCTTGAATTATGCCTTCCGACTGGACTTTGATGTTACTAATAATGAAGCCGAATACGAAGCCCTTATCCAGGGTCTGGAAGTAGCTACAGCCCTCGGGGCGACAGAATTAGAGGTGTATTCGGACTCTATGTTGGTGGCGAGACAAAACGACAACATCTATGAAGTCAAAGAGGAAAAACTATGGAGGTACTTGCTCAAGGTCTAGGAGCTAAAAACAAATTTCCGAAGATGCGAGCTAAAACACCTTCCCCGCGAAGAGAATGTCGAAGCTGACGCCTTAGCCAAATTGGCAAGTATGGCCGAAAAGGTACCCAATGAGATATGGCTAGAAATCAGAACTTCCCCAAGTATAGAAGGAACTCAGGTGTTTGCGGTGGAGACAGGTGACAAAGAAGAATCCTGGATGACTCCAATCATAGATTACATACGGCAAGGAAAGCTGCCGGAAGGAGAAAAGGAGGCCAGGATAATAAAAAGGCGGGCCGCATCATTTTTTATTGAGGATAACCAGCTGTATAAGCGATCTTTTGCAAGACCAGCACTAAAGTGTGTTACCATAGCTAAAGGAGCAGAATTAATAAGAGAGATACATGATGGGCTCTGTGAAAATCACCAGGGAGAAAGGACCACAACCCACAAAATCTTGAGACTCGGATATTTTTGGCCGAAAATGATGGAGCATTGCAAGGAGTATATACGAAAATGTCGCAAGTGTCAAGAGCATGGAAACAAAATATATACTCCTCCGGCGGAGCAAAAATCTATTCTCTGCCCAATTCCCTTTGCTATGTGGGGGTTGGACATTGTGGGCCCATTCCTGGAAGCTTCACCAGGGAGGTTCAAATTCATGTACGTTGCCATCGACTACTTCACAAAGTGGGTCGAAGCAATGCCTACTATCTCCATCACGGCAGGAAGTCACAAGAATTCATCTGGAAATATGTGGTATGCAGGTTTGGCATACCAAAAGCAATAACTGATAATGGAACACAGTTCAATTGCGAAAGCTTCCGAGAATTCTGTGAAGAATGGAAGATCGACTTAAGATTTGCATCAGTAGCCCACCCTCAGGCAAATGGGCAGGTTGAGAATGCGAATGGGCAAATAGTAAGGGCGATAAAGAGGAAACTCGATGAGAAAAAAGGAAAGTGGGCAGAATTGTTACCCCAAGTCCTTTGGTCGTACAGAACGAGAAAGGGGACCGACGGGAGAAACGCCTTACAGATTGACATATGGTTTGGAAGCCGTCATTCCGGCGGAAATTGTGGTGCCATCCATAAGATGGGAATCATATGACAAAGAGGTCAACAATCAGGGAGTACAGGATCACTTAGACCTCCTTGAAGAAACCAGGATGGCCGCCGCAGTAAGGATGGCGAAAGATAAATCCAAGGTAGAAAGATATTTCAACAGAAGGATAAAAGAACAAAGTTTTGCCCTAGGAGAATTAGTCCTCCGAGAGGTTAAACAACCCAAGAAGCTGGAACCCCAATGGGAAGGACCATACATCATACACCAGAAGACGGAACAAGCTTCATACCGCTTGAAAAATGGTGAAGGGTACGAATTGCCGCATTCTTGGCATGGAGAATGTCTGAAAAAGTTCTATGTGTAAAATTTATAACTCTTCAATAAAAGGTATTATTTTTGGAAAAGTGAAAGAAAAAGTAAGCACCGCAGGCTATCATGCCTTGAAAGTAAGCACCGGCCAACGAGCCGCAGGCTATCATGCCTTGAAAGTAAGCACCGGCCAACGAGCCGCAGGCTATCATGCCTTGAAAGAAAAAGAAAGCACTGGCCAACGAGCCGCAGGCTATCATACCTTGAAAGAAACATCCGGCCAACGAGCCGCAGGCTATCATGCCTTGAAAGAAACATCCGGCCAACGAGCCGCAGGCTTTCATGCCTTGAAAGAAAATGAAAGCACCGGCCAACGAGCTGCAGGCTATCATGCCTTGAAAGAAACATCCGGCCAATGAGCCGCAGGCTATCTTGCCTTGAAAATAGGCGTCGGCCAACGGGCCGCAGGTTCCTACACTCCATATCCTAAAAAATCCGGCTAAAAGCCGTAGATGACCATACTTTAAAAGGAAAAAGGTCCGGCTGGAACAAAAGTCCAAAACTGCAAGCCCCTTGTGTTATAAAAAATGAATACTACACTGGCATAACTCGCATAAGATAACCATATGTGCACCATTAAAAAAAGAGAGACAAATATCACGACAATAAAAAACTAAAGATGGTGAAAAATATAGCTTATATTTCTCCCAAGGTGTGGAGTAACAACAGTTACAAAATATGATCATTCGGCAGACACAAAAAGTACAGGCCGAAACAAAAACTCCTCTAAAGATAAAAAAAACTTAGATTCTACTTTCTTTGCAGCTTCTTTCTCTACGGCTTCTTTTTTGGCAGTTAATATTCTATCGCCGCTGTCAGCCACACTCTCAGAAGACTTGGACCTCCTAGAAAGACGCTGCATCCCTCCAGCAGACGGCAGAATGTTGCTTCCAGCTGGAAGGAATGAGGCTTCGCCGGCGCCAAAACATGTCTCTCCAGGACTGCGGCAGAACCTCTCGAGCTCCAAGAAGAAGTTGGATTTCTGGGCAACAGCCTTGAATTCCAGCTTGTTGTACAGGTCATCGTCCAGTAACTCTCCTTTTTCGAGAGAGTGATCCGAGACAATCTGCTGGCAAATATCAACTATCCGGCGACACTGAGAAGCAAAGGACTCCTTTAGATGGGCGTTGATGGTGCCTTGCTTCTGTATCTCCTCCTGGGATTGCCGGGAGAATGACTTGAGCCTGGCCACTTGAGATTCAAGGGTCAGGACTTGGGCTCGATACTTGTCACGTTCAGAGTTGGCAGATGACAGCTCCTCCTTAGCACGGGCTATCCAACCACTCAACTGAGGGACGTGCTTCAGTAAGTTGGCAGAACTCAAGCCTAGCCGGAACAAAAAAAAGAATAAGAAAAAGAAAGGCAAAAGGAGAAACAAGTTGCCTGAAAGTTTACCATGGCCCGATGGCTCAGTATTCTCGGCTTGAGAGCGAGACTTGGCTTCCTCCAGCTCTTTTACTTCTCCTCCAGCCTGGTCCTCTCTTCTATCAGGGCAGCTTTGTCCGCAGCAAGAGTTTTCTTCTCCTCTTCCAAAAGAGAGCAATCTCGGAGCAGAGACTGCTTCTCTTGATCAAAGGAGGACCTCGACTGCTCTTCCAGCACGGCCTTTTCTTCCGACAAGCGATCAAGCTCCTGCATAAGCTTTTCTTTTTCCTTCACAAGGGCTTCATTCTCCCGTTGAAGAGTTTGCTTCTCCAGCTCGAGCGTTTCAGCCTCCTGCTTGAAAGAGTTCCTCTCCTGATAGAAGAAGGTCTTCTCAGCCTGAAGATTGTTCACTTCGTTCCGGTGCATGGAGCGCACCTGATCCAGCATAATATCTAGATCAAAGAAGGACCGAACCAGCTTATCTTTAACAAGGGAAAAAGAGATGGTTTTATACCTCTATCAAAGTATTGTCAGCTTCCTTGATCCGGCCTCTTAGAGAAAAGTTCTCTTCCCGGAGTTTCTTCAGCTGCAGCTCATACTCATCACGCTGACGCTCGCATTCGCGCCGGGACAACTGCAGGTCTTTGTTTATTGCCTCAGTTCTCTCATTTGCCTTACGGTCGATCTCATACTCAACCTGGTCAATGTAAGCATCATGAGAAGAGCGGGACAGCTTCAGTTCCTCTGCAACATTATTGGCTCGGCTTTCCTCATAGCGAAGCCTGGATTGGAGGTTGCCAAAGTGAACCTCAGCACTTTGGGCCATGGACATCACCTAAAAAACAACACAATTCATAAAATCAAGAAAGAAGCCAAGACAAAACAGAAGAGAAACACAAAAGAAATACGCATGCCAACCTGAAAAATTCCCCCCCATATCATGTCAAACACTTCGTTTGCTGGGAGGGAATGCCGCATGATAGCATCTGCCCCCCCATCTCCGATCCGCAGCCTTTTTTTGGTAGCAGTAAAGGTGGCCGGAGGAGCAAAGATCCCGTCTGGATGACCAGATCTCTTTATTACCTCCTTCTAGACGGAGGAGTACTTGGCAGCATCGCAGGTTATTAAAGGAAGAGGGTGCCCGCAATGGTAGAACCACCCTTCCTTTTGGGAGGCTCCAGTATAGGACTCTTGAGCAGGAGGAGGAGGGGAGGAAGAGGAAGAGGCTATGTAGTCCTCTCTCTGCTTACTCCGGAGCTCAGGATCCTCCGGCACCTGACGATACTCCATCGCTCTATCCCTTGCCGCGTCCGTGGCCGCAGCAACATCAATGAAGAATGATCCTGAAACTTCGGGATCACCAGAGGTTTGCCCTGATACCTCTGGCTCTGTGGCCTTCGGCTTTGATGTAGTTTTCTTTTTTAGTCTTTTCTTGGCAGGAGCAGGGACTGTCGAAATAATAAAAGCAGTTAGGACCAGAAGGATGAAGCTGGAAATGGAGGGATACTAAAAAAGGGAGGAGAAGTAAAGAACAAGAAAAAGCGACGGAGCAACCAAAACCTTCTTCAGCCGAAGGACCAGCGCGGAAGCCTGTGGCCTCCAGGGTATTTTCCTGAGCGGGATCTGAGGAAAAGTAACTTGTCAAATCAGGAAATTGCTCGCAAATAGGAGTCGGATGACCGGACTCCCGCCCCGGGCGAGAACCAAGGTCTAAACCCGAACCAGGGGTGAGGGGAAGGAAGACACGGCGCCCAGACTTGGGGCTCACGTGCCATGTACCTGACAGCCCGGCGTCAGCACGTTCAGGAGATTCTAGCCTCTTCTTTTTCTTTGAGAGACCGGCTTGGTCATCCCTGACTTCTTGCCTGGAGCGCTTTGCCGGAGGAGCACTCTCCAAAAGCTGCTCGGCCGCATCAGTAGCCGCATCCAGCGTGGTGTAGTAATTGATTTTTCCGTCCCCACTCTTGAAGGTGACGAAGTTCCAGCTATGAAAGGGGCCAATCATGTCCCCCTTCTGAAAGAAATCTACATACAACATGTCAAACAATAAGAAGGTCGATAGGAATGACAGAATTTGTACTAAGGGTTGAAGACGCTTACTGTGATATGTCTTCAGAGAAGACAAACATGCCTTTGTAAAAAACGCCTCGACAGTCGGCGGTTCTTTGCTAGAGGGGTTTGGGGGCTGATTAGCTGACCTTTGATAACCTCAGCACAGTATGGGACGCCCAATACTCGGCCGGACGGAGGAACAATGACGAACCACCGTGACCCCCACTCGTGAGCCTTCTTGTAGTCGAAGAGGGTGTATCCGACCTTCGCGATGAGGGTTAAGCTATCCGGGTCAACCCTAACTGTGAAGAATCAGACGAAATCAGTGCCCTCCGGCCGGATTTTGCTTCCCTCGCAAAGAGAAACAAAGGCATGGAGGTGCGAAATGGCCTTTGGGTGAAGGTGAGCGAGAGTGCAGCAGCGGCGAAGGAGGAAGCCCAGCACAAAAGGGTGCAGGGGAATGGTCAGACCGATGCGGAAAAAATCAGCGAAAACTACGTACCCACGGCCAAAGTCGTCGTTAGGGTGAGAGTCGAAGGATGGCAGGAAAATCTGCGTGCCAAGTGGGGCTTCGACATCCCTGAGACAATCGCAAAGGGAGGAGTAATTGAGAGAGGAAGGAGAAGGTTGACGCCCAGATAGGAAGGGTCTTGTGGACTTCAGATACGAGGGGCGAAAGCCGTTAGAAGAACGCGAGCCCTGAATTGCCTTGATGGCGGGCGGAAATTTGGCAGCGAGTTTACTCTGTTTTGCGGAGGAAGAAGGCATTGTCAAGCTTGACGAAGGATCAGAGGGCGGCAACGGCAATGAAAGACGAGGTAGCACACGACGACAGGGAGGCGAGAGAAGAAGAACAGTCGAAGCAAAGGGGCAGTAGAAGAAAGAAGAGGAAGCTCAAAAATCGGGCTTTAAGGAAAGTTTTTCCCGCCAAATAAATAATATATACATGTGCAACAGAAAATATCCTTTCTTTGCAGGGGAAGAGAAAGAGCCACACACTTCCTAAAGACGCTTCCGATGTTTTAGTCGAAAGAAAAACCCTGCGTATTCTACACCGAAAACAGGTGGAGCAAATTCAAAAAGGGGATACGAAGCAGGTTCGAACCACGACCTATGCACGTGACCGATAAGAAGTTCCTTTTCTCCAAGTATGAAGAAAAAGAACTTGTGGGACTGGGATAAGGAAAAGACGAAGCACAGACGGACCAGAAAGCCTCGGAATTAGCCGCAGTCGCAAAATTTTTCAAAACACAAGACACAGAAGTTCTATTTTCTTCACCAAAATTCAGAAAGATAGAACTTGTGGGACTGATGAGAAGGGAAGAAATGGTGTCAAGCCAAAACGGGATACATAGAGCATCCGGCCACTTTAGCCGGATGGAAGTGGAAACGCATAGGGCGTCCGACCGTCTCCAGTCGGATGGGGATAAGACTTAGGCAAAGCAAAGAATTGTACGACTGACCGTCTGTGGTCAGTCAAAGATACTAGGAGAGGGTAAAACCGTACTTATACATGTAAAATACAGGCTGGCACCATAAAAACCAGGCCCAAAATACTATAAATAGGGGTGTACCCCCATGAAATAAGATACGTAACATTTGGCAATCAAACATACATTCAATTCCAATAGAAGCTCTCTTTCTCTCTCTCTACTCTTGTGAGACTCTGTAATTGAGACCAGGTAATGCAGGGCAGGAGATCGGGTTGGACCATGCTAGGATTGATATACTGTTGTTTCACTAGGATCAGATTGAAGGATACTAGGATTGATATACTGTTTCGTTTCATGTACTAACAGTGGTGAGGAATCCGGTTAGGCCGGTCGCGCGTTGTTTGGGAGTGGGTATCCTTTTTAGCCTTACCCTCCTCTCTGTTATGGTTGTTTCCCTCACGGGTTATGATCTCCCATTAGCTTACTCTAAAGCTTAGCTATTCTGACTTATGATCGGTTTAGGGGGAAACATGTGTTTGTGTGGTGTGTTCGGGTCACCAAACCCTAACCATCTTAACTTAAGTTACTCGTCCGACTATTAGGACGGTAATGAGTGTTGTATAATGAGCTTATCATGAGGGTGACATCATTCTCTAGGCTCACCAGTGAATTAACAATGTTTGGGTCGGTTCCTAAGAGAACCGCTCCCGTTATGTTATGTGTTGTTGAGGTAATGCAAATTCTATTGCGATGTTATTATGTGCACGTTGAAACGTGAAAAGTGTTGTCATGTGTTGTTATGTGATGTATGTGATATGATGTAAAATGGGGAGTATGTGGATCATGGATATGAATCCCAGTTTGGGATAAGAGGCGTTTAAGGATAACCCGAAAAACGGGTAAGTGTCGTCTATTAAGGAAGTAGCTCCATTAGAGGAGAAACACTCTAGGGGTAATGATCACAATGAGTGACCTATCAAGTAAGGATGTGTTATCTGTTGTTGGGCCCATTGAGGCGGATTGTTATGTGTTGTGTGTTTAAGTTTACATGCATGATTCAAGTAAAATCAACCGCATGCTAAGACGACAATTAGTTGTGCGTGGCCCGGTAGCATGCGGGCTGCGGGATTACCATACCAGCAAAGGTGCTGAGCCCCTTGGGGGCCACCCTTTCTCTTTTTTTCCTATTTTAGGTACAAAGAGCTGGAAGCCGTTTGAGAGTAAGGTGGGGTAGTCGTGGTACATGGGTAATCATTTAAGTTGTATATATACAGTAGGCGTAGTAAGACCGAAATTGTTATCGGCATCAGTTTGTAAATACTCGGTACAGTTGGAAGGCTTATGTATGTTGGTTGTTGTTAATGAAAAGGTATAGTAATGTACAGTTGCTCGGGAATCTAGTCCATCAGACCGGTACAATGTATATGTAATAGCCTTGTTAGCCACGTGGGTGGTTAGCGGCGTGTAACACCAACGAGTTAAGTTATGTGATGAAGTATACTTTCCGCTGCAGATTGTTGTTATGTGTTTGTTGTTGGATGGGGTGTTACAGAAATGGTGTAATGGGAAGTGTTAACCTAAGTTATGCTAGATTGAGAGTCATTTAGCTAGTGGGAAGAAGAATGGGAAAATATGTAACATCTGTCGAAGAACAAAAATTGCAACAGGAGAGAAAAACTGACAGTGAGGTGTGTTAATGTAACAGGTTTGTATAGTGGTGGATTAGGTTAGTTTAAAGTGCTTAATCAATGTCAAAACATGCTAGATTATATGTTGGAATATTAGGGAAGAGATTGGTAGAAGTTTGGAGTTGAAACAAGTTCAAAAACTTAAATATTTTTCAATTTTGTAGCTGGTCTGGGTCAGTAAACCGGTATAGAAACCCGGACCATACAGAAAACACGGCAGAATGTTATATCAATGGAGTGGTCCGGGTTTACAAACCAGGACACTAACCCGGACCACCCCAAAATATCACCCGAGAGTTCTCAACACATGTGGTCCGGGTTTGTAAAGTAGTACACAAACCTGGACCAGTCATTTTTCTTACCCGAGACTTTTCAGAAGTAGTGGTTCGGGTTTGTAAACCCGGACAGTAACCCGGACCACACCAAATTCTTCACAGAAAGTGTTTTAAAGCTAATCTAAGGTAGGGTAATGATAGTACAAGGTAATTAAGACATGGTTAATGATGTTTAAAGGCCATTAAGTCCATAAACAAGCTTAGAAAATAATTGTAAGTAAGTAACTCATGTAAAAGGATTTGAATAACAAATAATTAGTAAGTATAAACCGGGAAACTTTAGGAAAGTAATAAGTATGGTTCATTATAGTTACTTAACCGTTCGATCGCATGTATGTGATAGGATTTGAATAGTTGAACACCGAAGAGGAGTCGGTGAGTCCAAGTCAACGGTGAACGGTATGAACTTCTCATGCCCCGTATGCTAGCTTGGTTACTCTGATTTGTGTGTTGTGTGCTAATTGATCACCAATAAGATAAACGCAGGAATCGGAACTATTATGCTTACTTGTGATACTATGATATTGTTCCTTGTTTAGATATTATCTTTAAATCTTAGTTTGTATTATTCATGAAATGTATGGATGATAATGAATGTGTGTATGCTTGATGTATTGTGTTGTGACCGAACACAATTGTGATGGACTTCTAACTGAATCCTAACAAGCTAACCAATCTAACCTAATAAATTGGTAAATTGGAATGAGTAGAATTCCGATATAGTTTCGGCCCCGCGTGAGGAGGCGGAGACACCAGAGGTTGGATCCAATTCCTGGCTTTTAATCTTTTCCATGGTCCAAACCCCTTAAATGGGTAACATCCTGGATTAGTGAGCCACCTAAAGCCTGGTGGTAGGACGGTGTAGTCCCTGCCCAGAGGTCATACCGACTTAACATGAGTAATAGTAAGTAAGTAAGAGTAAGTATGTAAGTATGGAAAAGTAAGTAAGGATTGTATGAGTATGTATGTGTAAGTAATGTATGTCGGGTAAAAGAGTAAAGAACCTCCATTCTAACCTGGAGGGGTAATTTGGCTAACAGTGATTGTAGTATGGAATGTGGAGTGTATCAATGTAATGTTTGGATTGTGTATTGCTTCAGTTGTGTATATCGCATCTTGTATGAATGTATTGTATATATAAAATCATGTATGTTTGTTTAAAATGAACCGCATGTACAGTCGACCTTAAATAGTCGGCGTGCTCTTGTTAGCACGCGGTATATGCGAAGTTTGTATGCAGCTTTTGCTGAGCCCCTTGGGGCACCATTTTTAATATTTTCAGGTACTCGTGAAGGGTGAAGATGGTAGTGGAATAGAGATGATTTCTTTTTGGATGTAATTAATGGATTTGAAAGGTGTACCAAGTTGTACATGGCTATAGGCCTTTTTGTTTAGCCGGTGTACCATGGGGTACACCCTTTTGGATAATGAAAGGATTATGATTGGTACAGATGAGTACTTTGTTAGACTCACTATTTTTGGCAAACTTGAAAGGGATGTAATTAACTTTATTTTGATACTCGGTAATCCAGTAATGTAAGCGTATGGTATTTTGTATTTGGAAGTAAGTTTAGTAGCTCGGAATTCTTTGGACATCAGACCGTGACTGTAAGTAGTGTAAGCCTTGTTAGCCGTATTGACGGTTAGCGGCATTGTATCACCCGTTGTAGTAGTAGTAGTAGTAATTCCACTGCGAGTAGTAGGATGAACGGGACAATTAGACGGTAAGTAAGGGATTAGCGGTAGGGGTGTTACAAAAAGTGGTATCAGAGCGTAGTTACGCTTTGATGACCTAAGTTACCGAGCATAGGGATTACCGAGTTAGGATTTCAACCGTTGTAAAACAGATACTTAGGAACCTAACTAGGAATTATCGTTGTTAACAACGGATACCCTTGACGTTCTTACGAACGATACCTTTGCTTAAATTCGTGAACAATGGTCCCTTGTCTCATGTCACATGTTACAAAGCCTAATGCGAATGTTAAATGTTCAGATGTCAGGACGAGGTCGAGGCCGACCTAGGGGAGAGACTTCTGATGGACCAGGCGCGCAGACGATAGCCGAGATCGTCGCCGCCACGGTAGGGCAGATGCTACCCCAAGTAATCAATGCGGTGCAACAATCTCAACAGAACCAACAAACACAAGCGGGACCAATCCCTCCCCCTCCACCCAGAGAAGTGAACTGGGTGAAAGCTATTGCAGATCTCCGACCTCCGTGCTTTAGAGGCGAGAGCAACCCTGCTAAGCTAGAAGCCTACATCTCCGAAATGGAGACTGCATTTGAGACCCTCGAATGTCCCACTGGAGTTCGAGTGAGGATAGCAGCATACTACCTTAAAGATGCTACTATGGATTGGTTGAAACTTGTAAAGCATGAGTACATCGATGATCCCACCTTCGATTGGGAGTCCTTCACCACTATCCTTTGATCCAAATACTACCCCGAACATGTCAAAACGAAGAAAAGGCTAGAGCTGGACGCCTTGAGAATGACAGAGAAGAGGTCTGTCGATGAGTATTACCGCACTTTCACCTCTATTCTCCGTCTTCTACCCTACCTTGGGTACACCGGCTAGGTGTTGGTCGATCGCTTCTATGGCAGTCTGAGCCATCATCTTCGGTACAGCATGGGCTACACCAGGTTTACCTCCCTTCAGGTAAACACGGGGTGAACCCTTAGTACCATTACAATTCCTTAAATCTTTATCTTTCTTAATAAGAAACCCATCTAATACCTGAAACTTCAGGAGTGCTATCACACGGCATCTCGCGTTGAGATCACTTGCCAATTAAGGGATGAAGAAACGGCGCATAAGTGCAAGGCCAACAGCAAAAACACTAGTGCCGATGAGCAGAACCAAGGCAAGAGTTGGAAAAAGAAGAAAGGGAAGTTCTTCCAGCAGAACCAAAAGAACTCCCCAAGTGAGAGCAGTGCCCATGCTGAGAAGGGCAACCCAGTTGAGCTTCTTCAGCTAGGTTCTTCTGCGCCGGTGGCTGCGAAGCCACTGAGATCACACCCACCTAAGGGTAAACTTCTAATCTAAACTTGTACTCGTATAATTATCATAGCTAGTATTCCCGTGCCAATGTGCTAACCCTCAAAGCATTAGCTTCTGGCTCCGGTTACACCAAGAACTACTCCGACGGCCGCAGCTATGTATGCAGAAGATGCAACCAAGACCATCTCGGCAAGGATTGCCAAGGGAGAGAAATCCGGTGCTACAACTGTCAGAAGCCCGGACATCGAGCCAACATGTGCCCAGAAAATGCCAAGCCCAAAGGGAACTTCCAAAGCTATAAGTAGAGGGAAGGCAAGGAGGTTGCATCTGGCGATGCATCAGCCCAGCAGGCGCCCCAGGGACAGGGATCTCGAGGTCCTCAGAGGGGCGCACCTCAGAGGCAGCCTGCCTTGCACATTATTGACCGAGACGGGTCCGGTTCTAAGTCTAGCCTAGGTAACTAATCTATACCCTGAATCTTGTGAATCATGTCTAAGTATTGGAGTAATTGTTTGAGTGAATGAATTGGAGTATGTATTGATCATGAAATGAAGTAGTTGAGACTAGTACTCACCGTAGATGAAATTTACA
Organism: Limonium bicolor; assembly: GCA_023374045.1. NCBI lineage: Eukaryota > Viridiplantae > Streptophyta > Magnoliopsida > Caryophyllales > Plumbaginaceae > Limonium > Limonium bicolor. The sequence goes on along the minus strand of CM041776.1, from coordinate 326,118,007 downwards.
ACCATAGGTAGTTTTAATATCTGCTACCCAATACCTTCAAACCAAAATTAAGAAGAGACCGACCTCACCACTCACCACTACTCCAACGAGCAGTGTCAAGTCATCCGACCAGGTATGATTTTATTAAAGGGATACCTGACACCCGAAGCCCAAATTTCAATCATCCGACGATGAACAAACTAGGAGCGGATCCAGGAGGATTTTATACACTCAAATTCCCCGGTGGAGCGAAGATGAAGCTGAAGATGATGTGCTTGGGAAAGGATTGGAATCCTTATACCAAGACATACCAAGAGACACGAACACAAGACGGAGTGACGCCACCGACAATACCCCCAGAATTTCAGACGCTTGTCACACAAGCAGTAGAACTTGCACAACTATGTGGAAATGATCCGATCCCCGCACTTGAAGCGGACCTTTGTATCGTCAACTTCTATGAGAAAGAAGGACGACTTGGGTTACACCAAGACAAGGATGAGACAGCGGAATCCCTTGAACAAGGAGTGCCCGTAGTGTCTTGGTCCATTGGTGATGACGCCATATTCTTGTATAGCGAGCAGAAGCGCGTGGACCTCGCAAAGAAATTGGTATTGAGATCAGGAGATGTCCTAATCATGGGTGGAAACTCTAGGATGCTGTATCACGGGATCAACAATATCAAGTTGAATACGGCACCGCCGGCAATAATCAATGCCACACACATCAAACCAGGACGCCTGAACCTTACCTTTAGGAAATATTAAATTCATAGTGTCATGTAATGTATTAGTAACGTGTATTAGAGACACGGTATGTATGATGGTTGGTTTATCAATAAAGAGCAGTGTTGATTTAATTTCCACTTGTGTCCACCATCATTACTTATAAACTTGTGAATCCAATAGGTTGTGGACTCGGTACCAAAGGTAACCTGAGTATCCTCACCGAAGCACAAGCCAGTAAAAGCGGTACCATTCTAACGGGAGCCTTCCCAGTGAATGGCATTGAAGCCTCAGTGTTATTCGACTCCGGCGCCTCTCACACCTTCATTTAGCCATCTCTTGCGAGGAAGTTGAGGCTAGATGCGGAAGAGCTACCAAATTTCTTGGTTATTCTCCCATCGAAGGAGCGAGTACAAAAGGCGAAGCGTTTCCCATTTCCTTCATCGAGTTTAATAGATTGGGATTCGACTTGATAATCGGAATGAATTGGTTAGAGCAACACAAGGGGCAAATCCTCTGCGTCGAGCACAGATTACTACTCAAGAGTCCTTCTGAGGTTACAGTATCTTACCACCAGAGACCAAGAGAGCCTTCGACCGCAGTCATCTCCGCTATGGCTATGTACTGGGAGCTCAGAAAGGGCAATGATGTGTATCTTTGCTATGTACAAGACCTAGAGAGAGATCGAGAGTTCAATCCGGATGTACCGATTGTAGCCGAATTCCCTGATGTATTCCCTAAGGAGCTACCTAGTATGCCACCTTAGATAGCAGTGGAATTTGAGATTAACCTCTTGCCTGGTACTGGTCCCATTGCTAGGGCACCGTACCGTATGGCACCTGCTGAAATGACAGAGCTGAAAGAGCAGTTGCGCGACTTACTTGACAAAGGGTTTATACGCCCGAGCGTATCACCCTGGGGAGCACCGGTCCTCTTTGTGAAGAAGAAGGACGGTAGTCTCCGACTTTGTATTGACTACCGTGAGCTGAATGCGGTTACAGTCAAGAATAAATACCCATTGCCACGCATCGACGACCTATTCGATCAGCTAAAAAGAGCCTTAGTCTTATCCAAGATCGACCTCCGTTCTAGGTATCATCAGATTGCTATCAGAGAGCAAGACATCGAGAAAACGGCATTCCGCACCAGATATGGCCACTATGAATTCACCGTCATGCCATTCGGTTTGTCAAATGCACCAGCAAAATTCATGGATTTAATGAATCGACTATAGAGTGAGAAGTTGGACACTTCAGTTGTTGTCTTCATCGATGACATCCTCGTGTACTCAAAATCAGCAGAAGAGCATGAAATTCATTTGAGGAAAGTACTTGAGACACTGCGCGAGAACCAGCTGTATGTGAAGTTCTCCAAATGCGAGTTCTGGCTAGATCAGGTATCATTCCTCGGTCATGTCATCTCGAGCGTAGGCATTTCAGTTGACCCTTCAAAGATAGAAGTTGTACGATCATGGCCCAGACCCAACACTGTTACCGACATTCGGAGCTTTCTTGGCCTAGCCGGTTACTACCGAAGATTTGTAAAGGACTTCTCGAAAGTCGCTAAGCCCAAGACTACACTGATGAAGAAAGATGCACCATTTGTATGGACAGACGAGTGCGAAGTATCATTCCAGAGCTTAAAGGACTCATTGACCTCAGCGCCCATCCTTACTCTTCCAGAGGGCACAGAGGGATTTGAGGTGTATTGTGATGCATCAGGCAAGGGAATGGGATGCGTACTCATGCAGCATGGCAAGGTTGTAGCCTATGCCTCCCACCAGCTGAAAAAGCATGCGGAGAATTACCCAACTCACGACTTAGAGTTAGGAGCCATTGTCTTCGCCTTGAAGATATGACGACACTATCTCTATGGGGTAAGCATCACCATCTACTCCGACCACAAGAGCTTACAGTATGTATTCATGCAGAAATAATTGAACCTAAGACAGAGAAGGTGGATGGAGTTCCTCTCAGACTATGACATCGACCTACAGTATAAGGAAGGGAAGGCAAACGTGGTAGCCGACGCCCTGAGTCATCGAGCACACTCGCTTCATTCGCTACTCGCTTCTTCTAGCTTGGTTGACGAGGTGTGAGATGCTCAGTTGAGCGACCCTTACCTGACCGAAATCAGACAGAAGATCACCGACGGTACATTTGAGAAGAAGAAGTATGACTTCAAGCTACATGAAGATGGTCTGATTCGGCTGAATGGCAGGCTATGCGTCCCCCGAAGCAATGCTAAGCTAAGGGATCGCATCCTGCGAAAGTCACACATTTCTACATTGTCAGTCCATCCAGGAGCCTCCAAGATGTACAAGGTCATGAAGAGGTACTTCTGGTGGTCCGGGATGAAATCAGATGTGACAGAATATGTATTGAGATGCTTGACATGCTAGAAGGTGAAATTTGAACATCGTAGACCGGGCGGAATGGTACAATCGATGCCAGTTCCGGAGTGGAAATTTCACGATATCTCCATGGATTTTGTTGTAGGACTCCCACCTGCTAGGGGAGGACTCAACATGATCTGGGTTGTAGTCGATCGCCTCACCAAGGTTGCCCGATTCATAGCGATGAAGGACACCTGGAAGGTAGTGAAGCTCGCAGAGCTATTCGACAAGGAGATTATCAGACACCATGGAGTCCCGAAGACCATAGTATCTGACCGTGACACCAGATTTCTTTCGAGATACTAGAGAGCTACACGGGATGCGCTGGGTACAGAATTGAAGCTGAGTACCGCCATCCATCCACAGACCGACGGTCAGACAGAAAGGACCATCCAGACACTAGAGGACATGTTTAGAGCATGTGCCTTAGACTTTTAGGGGAGTTGGTTAGATAAGCTTCATCTTATCGAGTTGTCGTACAATAATAGCTATCATGCTTCGATTCAGATGTCGCCTTTCCAAGCTCTATACAGTAGACCTTGTCATACACCCTTGTATTGGGATGAGTCAAGTGAAGCGGTCATCATAAGACCGGACTACCTGGAACATGTGCAAGCGGAAGTGCAACAAATCCGAGCCAATATGAAGGCGGCCCAAGATAGACATAAATCCTATGCGGATGTGGGACGACGCGAACTTGAGTTCGCCGTGGGTGACCAAGAGTTCTTGCACGTTTCACCTATGAAGGGTGTCTTTCGATTTTGCCAGAAGGGCAAGCTGAGCCCGAAATTTGAAGGGCCGTACACTATCACCGAGAGAGTTGGATCTGTAGCCTATAGGTTAGCTCTACCTGAGGACTTGGGGCGTGTCCATGATGTATTTCATGTGTCACAACTCAAGAAGTACATTACCGATCCTTCTCATGTCCTAGAGCCCGAGAGACTATCCATTGAGCCGACCATGAGATATGTCGAGACCCCTGTGAGAATCCTTGATAGGAAGACTAGAGACACTCGCCATAAGTCGATACGAATGGTGAAGGTCCTATGGTCAAACCATGATGTCGAAGAAGTGACATGGGAGTTGGAAGACGCCATGAAGAAGAAGTACCCACAGTTATTCATAGACTAGATAGTCTAGTACTTAGCGGGTATGGGTACGGGGCGTACCCCTTTTTAAGGGGGGTAGAGCCTTTTTGCTTTTGCATTGCTTCGGGTTAGCATTGCATAGTGTGTAGGTACTGTAGTATGTTTTGATGGCACATGTAGTGCGGAGTGTATTTGGTATGCATGTGTAATGTGTAATGTATGGATGTGTATGTACGATGTGTAATGTATTGGTGTAATGTGTATTGTGGAATGATATGTCTGGAAGTGTGTATTGTGTATGTGAATTGCATATGATGCTTGATTTACGTATGCTTGTATGTAGTGGAAGTAAACACCTCATAGGTGGTAGTAAGACACATTATGGCAATTGGTTGCCTAATGAGTAAAATTATTAAACTATTAACCTTGAGCAACTTTGAGGCCAAAGTTCCTTAAGGGGGGTAGATTGAAATACCCCGTAATTAAAAATAGTGATTAATTAGGCTAATAAGTATTTTAGAAGCTTAATTATGTCTAAATAATCATGAGGGAACAAATCCCGAAGAAAACGGATCCTTAAAACGGATTAAAAACACAAACGAACATTAAAGCGCGTTTTTCGAGGAAACCGGGAAAACGCGACTTTAAGCGGTTCAAATAGACTCGTAATAATTTTGGTCAACCAAATAGTCATTAATAAACATTAACGAAGGTCTAGGACCAATAAAACCAACTAAACGATAAAATAGTAAAAATTGTTAAAAACCGGCAAGTTGTGGGGTGAAAGTGTGAATAAACCAAAATAATGTGTCCACTATAAGAAAAGAAAATTTAAAAGGGTTGTGTGAGGGTGTGTGTGGTCGGCTACCCATACCCCTCTCCCACTCCTTTAATTATTCCTTAAATACAAAAGACAAAAACAAATAAAAAGCAAAAGTAAACTCACTTTTCTTACCCTCTCTCTCCTAACCATTCCTCACCTCTCACGTACTGCACCTCTCTCATTTTCTATCTTCTGCAAGTGAGCCCAGTAATGGCAATTTGAGAATCCACCCTCAGCAGTCCACTTCCTTCTCACTTTTGAAACCCTAAATCACCTCCAAATGCTACAAAAATTGTACCGTTGAATTCGTCTCGTTTTGGAGATCGTTCTACACCCTTCAAAAACCAAAAACCTCCAACTTCATTTTTAAGGGTATAATCGTTTTGGAGCTTAAGGAACACCATTGGAAGCTCCATCCTCTTCTTCATGTTCTAAGGTAAGAAAAGGGACCAAGTTCTTCTCTTTTCATCTTTTCCCTTGTAAAAATCCAAAACTTACGGAACACCATTGTTACCTCATCCAGCCGGTTTGGTGTTCCATCTTGAGAGCTGAAGCCTTGTCATTTCACTATCCAAAACTCCATTTAGAAACTCAAGGTAAGACTTCCTAAGAGTTCTAAGTAATTTCTCACAAGCTAGGGTTTAATACGTAAGTTAGAAATTTACTAGCTTTTGTGTATTTGTGTGTGTTTTGTACGTGGCTGTAGCTTGGCCTAAATAAAACAAGAAAACAAAGAAGGAAAGAGGAGCAAGAAAGGAGAAGGAGAGAAAGGAAAAAGAATCAAGAACTCAAGGTAATGAAGAGCCTTTGTACAGTTGTAATGTTTGTGTATGCATAAGTGCATTGCTTTAACAATGGTTTAAAAACCACCGTAACAGTAGGAAAGGAATGGGATATATTAATGTGGATGGTATTTGTGGTGTGAAGCTTTTGGAAAACAAGTAAATAAAATGTTAAGTGGGAGTAGTAAGTGTGCAGTAAGTGTTAGAAGGTTGTATGGAAATAATGTATATATTGAACAGGTTATACTGTATTGAGTGAGCAAAATTAATATGGTGAGAACACTTAGAAATGTAGGGGAACTCTGTCAAAATTTGGTTAGGAATTTAGATACTTGAGTGTTGTTAGAAAGGAAAGAACAGTGAGGATTACAGAGAAGGATAAATGAGATTTTCATTTAGGTTTGTAACAGGAAGAAGAGGTGTGGTTGAGTAGAGTTGGAAATGGTGTAATGGGAAGTGTTAACCTAAGTTATGCTAGATTGAGAGTCATTTAGCTAGTGGGAAGAAGAATGGGAAAATCTGTAACATCTGTCGAAGAACAAAAATTACAAGAGGAGAGAAAAACTGACAGTGAGGTGTGTTATGGTAACAGGTTTGTATAGTGGTGGATTAGGTTAGTTTAAAGTGCTTAATCAATGTCAAAACATGTTAGATTATATGTAGGAATTTTAGGGAAGAGATTGGTAGAAGTTTGGAGTTGAAACAAGTTCAAAAACATAAATATTTTTCAATTCTGTAGCTGGTCCGGGTCATTAAACCGTAAGAACCCGGAAGAACCCACCATACTGAAACACGGCAGAATGTTATATCAATGGAGTGGTCCGGGTTTACAAACCAGGACACTAACCCGGACCACCCCAAAATATCACCCGAGAGTTCTCAATACATGTGGTCCGGGTTTGTAAAGTAGTACACAAACCTGGACCAGTCATTTTTCTTACCCGAGACTTTTCAGAAGTAGTGGTCGGGGTTTGTAAACCCGGACATAACCCGGACCACACCAAATTCTTCACAGAAAGTGTTTTAAAGCTAATCTAAGGTAGGAATGAAGGGTAATGATAGTACAAGATAATTAAGACATGGTTAATGATGTTTAAAGGCCTTTAAGGCCATAAACAAGCTTAGAAAATAATTGTAAGTAAGTAACTCATGTAAAAGGATTTGAATAATAAAGAATTAGTAAGTATAAACCGGAAACTTTAGGAAAGTAATAAGTAAGGTTAATTATAGTTACTTAACCGTTCGATCGCATGTATGTGATAGGATTCAAATAGTTGAACACCGAAGAGGAGTCAGTGAGTCCAAGTCAACGGTGAACGGTATGAACTTCTCATGCCCCGTATGCTAGCTTGGTTACTCTGATTTGTGTGTTGTGTGCTAATTGATCACCAAACAAGATAAACGCACGAATCGGAACTATTATGCTTACTTGTGATACTATGATATTGTTCCTTGTTTAGATATTATCTTTAAATCTTAGTTTGTATAATTCATGAAATGTATGGATGATAATGAATGTGTGTATGCTTGATGTATTGTGTTGTGACCGAATACAATTGTGATGGACTTCTAACTGATTCCTAATAAGCTAACCAATCTAACCTAATAAATTGGTAAATTGGAATGAGTAGAAGTCCGATATAGTTTTGGCTACGCGTGAGGAGGCGGAGACACAAGAGGTTGGATCCAATTCCTGGCTTTTAATCTTTTCCACGGCCCAAACCCCTTAAATGGGTAGCATCCTGGATTAGTGAGCCACTTAAAGCCTGGTGGTGGGACGGTGTAGTCCCTGCCTAGAGGTCATACCGACTTAACATGAGTAATAGTAAGTAAGTATGAGTAAGTAGTAAGTAAGTATGGAAAAGTAAGTAAGGATTGTATGAGTATGTATGTGTAAGTAATGTATGCCGGGTAAAAGAGTAAAGAACCTCCATTCTAACCTGGAGGGGTAATTTGGCTAACAGTGATTGTAGTATGGAATGTGGAGTGTATCAATGTAATGTTTGGATTGTGTATTGCTTCAGTTGTGTATATTGCATCTTGTATGAATGTATTGTATATATAAAAGCATGTATGTTTGTTTAAAATGAACCGCATGTACAGTCGACCTTAAATAGTCGGCGTGCCCTTGTTAGCACGTGGTATATGCGAAGTTTATATGCAGCTTTTGCTGAGCCCCTTGGGGCTCCATTTTAATATTTCCAGGTACTCGTGAAGGGTGAAGATGGTAGTGGAATAGAGATGATTTCTTTTTGGATGTAATTAATGGATTTGAAAGGTATACCAAGTTGTACATGGCTATAGGCCTTTTTGTTTAGCCGGTGTACCATGGGGTACACCCTTTTGGATAATGAAAGGATTATGATTGGTATAGATGAGTACTTTGTTAGACTCACTATTTTTGGCAAACTTGAAAGGGATGTAATTAACTTTATTTTGATACTCGGTAATCCAATAATGTAAGCGTATGGTATTTTTTAATTGGAAGTAAGTTTAGTAGCTCAGAATTCTTTGGACATCTGACCGTGATTGTAAGTAGTGTAAGCCTTGTTAGCCGTATGGGGAGTTAGCGGCATTGTATCACCCGCCGTAGTAGTAATAATTCCGCTGCGAGTAGTAGGATGAAGGGCCATTAGACGGTAAGTAAGGGATTAGCGGTAGGGGTGTTACAGGAGTATTTAGAACAAGTTTAGGCTGAAGTTCAGCAAATTAGGGAGAATATGAAAGCTGCTCAAGATAGGCAGAAGTCGTACGCTGATGTTCGATGACGAGACCTGGAGTTCGTAGTGGGTGACTGGGTATTTCTGCGAGTCTCACCGATGAAGGGTGTGTTTAGGTTTGGGCAGAAGGGCAAACTGAGCCCAAAATTTGTTGGTCCTTATGAGATTACGGAGCGGGTGGGCCCAGTTGCTTACAGGCTGAATCTGCCTGCTGAGCTGGGTAAAGTGCATGACGTCTTTCATGTCTCACAGCTGAATAAATACATGCACCACCCCTCCCATGTGTTAGAGCCTGAGAGATTGACCTTAGAGCCAAACATGAGATCAGTGGAGAATCTTGGATGGTAAGACTAGGGACACTCGCCATAAGTCAGTGCGACTGGTGAAGGTTCTCTGGTCTAACCAGGATGTCGAAGAGGCCACATGGGAATTGGAGGATAAGATGAGATCGAAGTACCCTTCATTATTTACTTACTAGATTGTCAGTGTAGGGTACGAGGCGTACCCCTTTTTAAGGGGGTATAGCTTCCTCGTTTTTGAGTTAGTAAACAAACATGTTTGTCGTTTGTTTTGTTGGTGTAAGATATGGTTGTGTAAGTTATTACACTTTGTGGTAAGTTTAAGATATGTATAGTACTTGTGTATTGTACTTGTGGCAGACCTTTGAGTCTTGAGATGTGTGATTGTGAATATAAGATGTGGTATTAAGATTAAGGAATTTTTGGGATGATTAAGAGTATATATGAACTTTGGGGACAAAGTTCTTTTAAGGGGGGTAGATTGAAATACCCAAAACCTAGATATGGTGTTTCGATGTTAAACTAAGATATAAGAAGGCTAAGTTATGCCTTAGAAACATTAAGAAACAATTTTAACCATAGAAAACACAAGGAAACACCATAAGAGCAGTTTAAGCAAAAATATGCTCTAAGCTTGGTTAACTTTGGGTAACACCCAAATATCATTCTAAGACATTAGTAACATGCTAATGAACATTTTAAATCAATTACCAAAGAAAACCAAGCTCAAAAACAAGTTAAAACACAAATTGTGGTTTAAGGACTCTCAAAGCACAGTTTTGAAAAATTGTCTTAAAAAGGGGTTTTGAGTGGCTAAATGCCCATAATTACTCCTTAATAAACTTTTGTACTACTTAGTATCAGATTAGGAATCCTAAATAAATGGGGAATCAAAAATTTCACAAATATGTGCATTAATGTGTGAATAGTGCTCAAATAATGCTAGTTTAGTATTAAGTCAACTAAGTTTAATTAATTGGTCAAACAAGACCACAAATATCTTCATTAGTAAGGGGGGCCGGTTTTTAAGGTGGTGAGTCACCACATGAGCCAACAAGTAAGGGAAATGAGAAAGAAGTTAGTAAATTCACTATTTACTTTTTAAAACAAAATTCTACTTTAGCTACCTCTCTCCTACTCCTTCTTCATTCTCTTTTTTTCCCCCGATTTCTTCTTCTTCTCTTCTTCATTCACGTAAGAACATCCCCCATTGCTACCTCACCTTGCTTTCTCATAACTTGTTCATTTCAACTCCAAATCCAAAACAAAATACATATTACTCTTAGTTAGGTTAAGATCTTGCTTTCCATCTTTCCAAATATCCAAAAACTTCACTTTGGTGCCAAGGAAAACCACCATTAGAGGAGGAAAAATAAGCTTGGGGAGTCCATTATCTTCTCCATTCTCTTAAGGTAAGGAAAATGCAAGAAAAATCATATTTCCACCACTTTCCTCCATTACCGAAAATTACCACTCATGGGGCTTTGTTTTTATGCCTTGTTCTAGCTTGTTTTCTATTCTCCAAGGGCTAGGGGAGGTCCTTCTTGATACATAACCAAGCCTACCTTAAGACTCCAAGGTAAAATATTCATTTTAATACCTTAAGACTCATTTTTAACCTAGGTAAGGTTCCTTAAGGTTAGTGTATTATTTAGCACTCATTAGAATTTTTGTGGATTGATTAGAACATTTGCAAGGAATTTTAAGAGGTGGCCGAAAATCAAACAAGGGAAACCTAAGGAGAAAAGTGTTTGAAGCTTGGAAAAGAACAAGGTAAATGTCTTACCTTAAGGTGTTTTAATGCACTAAGGGATAGGATTTAGATAGATGATAAGTTTAGTTTAGAGTTTACATTAGGTAAGGGTTATAAAACCTAGGAGAAACAAACGAGAATATTTGAGAACTTGTGACTAAGGAGCAAATGAGAAAGGAGATAGTTAAACAATGTTAAGGTGAATTACAAGAACACTATTATTGCAATGGGAGCATTGTTGTGTGTATTTGCAGGTCAAAGGCTATTATTATGTGGGAAATTCAGTGTTTAAGATTTATGCATTTAAGGGCCTAAGTGCCAAACAATTTAAGGTTATGCACTATATTATGATGTATTGTAGATTGGGTGAAGTTTTGTGTGTTAAGATTGTGTACTAGGGATTTGAGTGTTCTTGGTTGTTAATGGTGAAAAACCTAAGTGTTTGGGTGTAGTAATATACTAGGGAAGCCATGTAAAAATTTGGTGAAGAAACTTGGTGTTTAAGATGTTTTAAGGAGGTTTTATGAACTAGGAAGTACTAGTAAACATTAGGAGTTGTTTTGGTGAAAAAGAATGAGTTTAAGGTATTTCTGAGTGTTAGGACGACCTAGGGATGTCTAGGAGGAACTAGGGGTTACAATGGTGAAATTTAGGCACCAAGACCATGATAAGAGAAGTTAGGAAACTTGTGCAAAGTTTGAAGGAAATAAGGTGTAAAACCTTGAAATGACTTAGGTGAGAACTAGAGTATATGACCTTGAGGACGTTTTGGTAAAAGTAAGGACGATGAATAATGATGTCTATGGAGTGGTCGAAATGTTAAGGATGGAACACTTTGGTTAGTTGAAGTTCTAGGTAAATTATATGTTGGAATGATAAGGTGTTAAATGTAAAGTGTTAAGGGTTTTGTAAGGATTGAGTAAATGTTTAGGAAGATCTTTGGAGGGTGAGTTAATGTGTTTGATGGATGGTTTAAGGTGAGTGTAAGTGCCTAAATGGTATTAGAAAATATTGGGGAACTTGTGGAAGAGTTTGGGAGTAGACAATTTTTGGGAAGATTCTACACTGGACCGACCCAGGGACCGACCCTGTCTAGGTCAGTCAGACTGTATTACACTAGGCGTAAATGTTTTTGGAATGGACCGACCCAAGGGTTGGGTCGGTCGGTGGGTCGGTCGGGCAAGATTTATCGAACAAAAATGTTTCTGGAATGGACCGACCCAGAGGGTCTTGGGTCGGTCGGGCTGGCCTTGGGTCGGACGGGTAAGTTTTAGAGAACGGAAAGTTTCTGGAATGGACCGACCCAAGGGGTTGGGTCGGTCGGTGGGTCGGTCGACCCTTAAGGCATAAAAAAAGAATTTTAAGAATGTTTAATGGTATTAGTATTAAACCATTAAGAGGGTAATGAAGATTAAGAATGTATACATATGAGGATTTAAGAGATTAAGTTAAGTAAACTGTATATGTGTTTAAGGTTAAGCTCTAAGGACTTAGTGGGTATTAATTGGGAATCATTAGAGACTAAGTAAATTAAGTAATGTATAAGTAATTAATAATCTAAGTTGGATGAATGTTTTAGGATTTGAGGTTTTGGAACCAGAAGAGAATTAAAACAACCGGAACAACCGACGATGAGCTGTATGGTTTTCTTGTGACCTGCTTGCTAACGAGGTGTCCCTCGGCTGTGTGCTATTTGTTTATGTGTTCCGGCTAAACAAGATAAAGTATGCAACCGGTTTATTGTATTTGTTGTGTGCTTGAGATTAAAGCTAACACACACTTTACCTTGAGTTTATTCACTAACAATGTCGAGTGAATTATGGAATGAGTTAAGAACACCCTCTCTTGTTGGTTGGTTAATACCCGGAAAAGGTTTAACTAACACCTTCGACTATGAGACTTTCACTAACTGGAACTTGGGGGGGAGTGAGGAATCCGGGACTAACTACGGTCATGTATGTTAAGGTAAGGGGTCGGTATCTGATTCAGATCCGACTTCCGCTGAAGGACTTGTCTTCGGACTTGTCGCCTAGGGTCGAGAGTCGACTCAGCTACCTTGGACTTCCGTCCACAGTAGAAGGCAAACTAAGATGGTGCGGTAGGATCACCTAAATCCTAATTTTAAGATGAGTTGTTTATTCAACCAATGGAGTTAATAGCTCATTGGCTAGGGTCGCTTTTGACCCGACAAAAATAAATACTAAGATAAGATACAACCATTTCTAATTAAAGAACGGTTTGTATATTGAGATTGAGATAAGGACTAAGGTTGAGGTAAGTTAAGATTGGACTAAGGTAAAGAGGAACCATAACTTAAGGAGTTAATTGTTCTACTCACATATTAAGAGAACGCTTTTAAGTTGTTCATTGTGTTTGAACTATGAATGTTCATTTATGGATTGATGTTTTATTGCACTACTTAATTATGTTGTGTATCTAACCAATATCCATGCTATCGACAATTAGCCGTCGTAGCCCCGTTAGCTTGGGGGCCATAAGATTATATTTTGCAGGTAAGCGCCCCATGAAGACTCATCACGAGAGTAGGGGTGGTTAAACTTAGGGTGGGTTTTATATTGTGAGCGCGGGATGTGCATGTGCACCCGTCTGTTAATATATAAACATGTGAAGGTTGTGATGATACTTGAGATGTTATCAAACTCAGTTGGTGTGTATTTTGGATTTATGATGTTAAGCATTTAAGTTCGGTTATTTCTGTTAATCAAACCGTAGCAAGGTCCGGGAGTACGTTAATTTCCGCTGCGATATCATATGGGTGTTGATAAGTTTTGCGATAACCACAACTGGCTTAGAACGGGGTATTAATGTAACACCCTGGATTTTTACCTCAAAACACAGCTTAGGAAAATACAAACCCAATGGCGCAAACGGCATCAAAAACGGACTCCAAACGAGTCCTAAAAGAGCAAAACAGCGTTAGTCCGAACTTGTGTCCGGACATGGTAAGTTCGGACACAAGCCGAAGAGAAATAGACTGCGAAAACCAAATGTCCGAACTTGTGTCCGGACATCGATGTTCGGACACAAGTCGAGAGTTAAAAGGTCTGAAAACCAAAGGCGTCCGAACTTGTGTCCGGACTTTGAAGTTCGGACACAAGTAAGTTTGAAAAGTCCGAGAAACTAACGTGGCGTGTCCGAACATTGGTCCGAGCTTACAAGTTCGGACCTAAGTCGAGACTTGTAAGTCGACCTCGTCCTCGCATGCTGTCCGAACTTTGATGTTCGGACAGAAGTTCAGACACAACAAAACAGAGAAAACCTCTTAAGCTCTTTGGGGCCTGTCCGAACATGGATGTCCGGACGGACGTTCGGACAGGTCCCTGTATGCATTTAAAACAGCAGAACAGAGACCAAAAGTAAGCCAAAACTTATACCAACCCATATTAAGATCAGCATAGAAGGAACATGAAGTTTTAAACAACACTTATACCATAGAAAACAGCGGAAGACTTTCTCGAAATCCAAGGTGCTACCGCCACATCCAAACCCTTGGATGCTCAGGCTATTAAATCATAAAACATTACAAAACATTAACTCAGTATTATGAAACCATTTGTGCGGAAGCTTAAACTGTAATCATCAACTAAACATTATTAAGGATCCAAAACTATGTGCTCCAAAACTTATAAAACAACTAAAATCTCGAAAACAATCTCAAATCTCCTAACACTAGGTCGTAGCGCATTCCCCATCCCCCAAGTCAGCAATTGGTACCTGCGATCAGAAAACAACAATAAAAGCACGAAGGGATCGCGCAAATCAGTGAAACTGAGTAAATTCCATCTCATCACGTAAAATACATTTTAGAAATCCCTTTGGGTTTAAACAAACGAAACACTCGAGTTGTAAACCAGTAAACCATTTCCACACTTCAATGTCCATCAATCAGTAAAACCATTCGGGGAGCCTTCAACTGGAGTATCCACAAAGCAACCAAGCAGTCACAAATGGACTGAAATATCAAATACCCTCACCCTAAGTCCTTAAGTGTGCACACCCCCTATGAATCATCAGTCCATAGAGTAGATCATAGAGCTTAACTGCAGTCATTGTATGCAGCGCAAATTATAAACAATTCAGTGTAATCAATTCATGCTCACGGTGCAGAGAACCAACATGGTGAGTCAGGGAGCACCACGAACCCCAAAATAATCAGAAACCAGTGAAGAACTCCCAAAACAAAACCATCATCAAATCCACAGCGAAGTTTCTCAAAACACCATTCGCGGCAGAAAACAATCCACAACCAAAACTAATAATGAGCACAGAATTTACCTGATCGTTCTCTCGACTCAAGAAGACACCCAACAGATTCACCAATGGCGTTCGTCGCCGACGCCAACGTCTAGGTTAGAACAGATCACAATCAGAAGACATCGAATACAACCGAATAAACCAACACTCAAACTATGCTACTACTTTACCCGTTAGACTCTAGTTGGCACCAGGGAAGGGTTCTGATCAAACACCAGCAGGAACGTGAATTGAGAGTTGGGAAGAAGAGAGTAACAGCGGCGTGAAGAAGATGAAGAACGATCAATAAGATCGTGGTTTAAATAAGTAAATCAGAGAATTAGGGATTATTAATATAAGTTAAATAAATTGTATTTGTAAAGACGTAGAGGAATTAATTTAAATCATGTAAACAATTTTAAAGGAGAATTCAATAACTAATAGTGTAATTACTTTCTAAATATATTGACGTTGAGAATCCTCGGGAGGAGGAAACAAAACAACCCGTTAATAAATAAAGACATAATCCTTTAATTTGAAATAGAAAAGAGAATTATTTGACTGTTGCAGAAGATAAGGATGAGGAGTAAAATATCTTAGAAGTTAATTAGTAAACAATTACTAGCAAGGAAGTAAATCAGAAATAAATCAATATAGGTAAATAGTTTAAGGACTCAATGGAAGAAAAACAATTACGTTTAAAAAGGTGAGTCACAAAACCGATAATATAATTACTAGGAGAGGAATAAGGAGAGTCAAATAAACAATATATATAATAAATAGCCAAACTGAAATTGGACTCCAGATATTTAAAATTAACAAGCTAGAAGGAAGATTCTAGATTGGTATTTTAGGATTTAAATCACCTAACGAATTTAGAAAAAAAGATTTAGAAATATGGCTAACAGTAACCATAGCAAAACGTTACAATTAATTGTGAACATTATAAGGAGAAGGTAGATTGAGGAATGGACATCGTTAATTTCCCTGGGCCACCTTAATACTAATCTCGGACCTATTATTCACCTTATATACTATAGTATTCTTAACTTGGAAATTTTCGGGTATTTCATCTCATCCCCCTTAAAAGAAAGCTTCGCCCTCGAAGCTAAAACTCATCCCTAAGGCGAAAACAGCAGAACTAGGTACTGACTTGAATGGTTACCTGGTCGAAAAGCTGTGGGTACTTTTTCCTCATCTCCTCTTCTACTTCCCACGTAGCCTCCTCAGTCCCATGATTGGACCACAGAACCTTGACCATGCGGGTCGACTTCGATCGGGTCTCCCTGGTCTTGGTGTCCATTACTCTAATGGGATACTCCTCGTAAGATAGATTCTGCTCTAGTTCTAGAACCTCCGGCTGCAGCACATGCGAAGGGTCGGGAATGTACCTCTTCAACTGGGACACGTGGAACACGTTGTGAACTTTCTCCAGCTCACAGGGAAGTGCCAAGCGATAGGCAACCTTCCCAATCCTCTCCAAAACCTCATAGGGTCCTACGTACTTGGGACTAAGCTTCTCCTTCTTTCCAAATCTGGTCACTCCGCGTACAGGAGATACCTTCCGAAAAACTCGGTCTCCCACCTCGAATTCAATCGGTCTACGCTTGAGATCAGCATAGGACTTCTGCCTGTCCTGAGCTGCCTTCATCCGACTCTGAATCACCCGGACCTGCTCCATAGTCTCCTCTATCAGTTGTGGTCCCAAAACCACCGTTTCGCTTATGTCACTCCAACATAGTGGGGTCCTGCACTTCCTCCCATATAGAGCTTCGTAGGGCCATCTTGATACTGGCGTGATAGCTGTTGTTGTAAGAATTCCACCAAATGCAGTATATCAGCCCAAGAACCCTGAAAATCCATCACACATGCCCTAAGCATGTCCTCTAGGGTCTGAATGGTCCTCTCAGTCTGACCATCAGTAGCAGGGTGAAAAGCAGTACTCAAATTCAGCTTAGTGCCCATCGCCTTCTGAAATTGCTGCCAAAAGTGAGCTAGAAATCTCGAGTCTCGGTCTGAAATGATAGTCTCAGGCACCCCATGATACCTTACCACATTCTTGATGTAGGCATCCACCAGCTGACTCATAGACCACGTCTTCTTCATGGGTATGAACCGTGCAGACTTGGTAAGTCGGTCCACAATCACCCAATCTGATCAACTCCTCCTCTCGCCGGTGGTAAGCCCATCACGAAGTCCATGGAAATGGAGTCCCACTTCCACTTCGGAACATCCAGCGGCTGCAATAAACCTCCCATCCTCTTGTGCTCGAATTTGACCTTCTGACAGGTAAGGCACTTCGATACATACTCTGCCACTTCCCGCTTCATCTTAGGCCACCAGAACATCTTCTTCAAATCCTTATACAATTTGTCACCACCAGGATGAACCGAATAGGGGGTATTATGGGCCTCCCTCATCAGTCTCTCCTTTACCTTGGCACACCCTTGAGGCACACACCATCGGCCTCTGAATCTCATACTGCCGTCACTGAGGATCTCGAACCCCTCAGCTTTTCCTTCCTTCATCTTCTCCTTGATACGCTCCAGCTTCACGTCCCCAGGCTGTCCCTTGAGGATCTCCCCATAGATGTCGGAAGAGACACTCATGTGGTACAGCTTCACCTCATGCTCCACTCCTCCAGATTCCATCACCTCCAAATTCAACCTCTGAAACTCACGAGCTAACTCATCAGGAAGGACCCACATTGAATTCACTGAGTGGCTCCTCTTTCTGCTCAGGGCATCTGCTACTAGATTGGACTTCCCTTCGTGGTACAGAATCTCTAGGTCATAGTCTTTGATCAGTTCTAGCCACCTCCTCTGCCTCATATTGAGCTCTTTCTGCGTGAAGATGTACTTGAGGCTTTTGTGGTCGGTGTAGATCTTGCAGGAAACACCGTACAGGTAGTGCCTCCAAATCTTAAGGGCGAAAACCACTGCTGCCAGCTCCAGATCGTGCGTCGGGTATCGGGTCTCATACTCCTTCAGCTGCCTCGATGCATAAGCAATCACTTTCCCCTTCTGCATCAACACACATCCCAGACCATACTTGGAGGCGTCACTGAACACCTCGAAGCCCTCAGTCCCTGAAGGTAGGGTTAACACTGGGGCCGTGGTTAACCTCCCCTTCAGTTCTCGAAATGCTGCTTCACATTCGTCGTTCCACTGAAATTTGACCACCTTCTTCATCAGGTTGGTGAGTGGTCTGGCAATTTTCGAGAAGTCTTTCACGAATCTTCTGTAGTATCCTGCCAAACCCAGGAAACTACGCACCTCAGTCAGGTTGCTCGGTCTCGGCCATTCCTTCACCGCTTGTATCTTGGCTGGGTCCACCGCTATTCCCTCCTTGGTAACAATGTGGCCCAAGAATGCCACTCGATCCAGCCAAAAGTCACACTTGGACAATTTGGCATACAACTGTTGTTCTCTCAGAATCTGCAGAACCAATCTCAAGTGCTCCTCATGCTCTTCCTCATCCTTGGAGTAGATGAGGATATCGTCTATGAATACCACTACAAACCGGTCTAGATAGGGATTGAAGATCCGGTTCATGAGGTCCATGAAAACGGCTGGTGCGTTCGTCAATCCAAAGGGCATCACCAGGAACTCGAAGTGCCCATATCTGGTCCTGAAAGCAGTCTTCGGAATGTCCTTCTCTGCGACCCAGCTGGTGGTATCCCGATCTCAGATCTATTTGGAGAAAACTCCTGCACCCTGCAGTTGGTCAAAGAGGTCGTCAATCCGGGGTAATGGGTACCGGTTCTTCACTGTGATCTGGTTCAACTCCCGGTAATCTATGCACAGTCTCATACTCCCGTCCTTCTTCTTCACAAACAAGACAGGAGCTCCCCACGGCGACACACTCGGCCGGATATACCCCTTCTCCAAGAGATCCTCTAACTGAACCTTCAATTCTTTCAGCTCTGACGGCGCCATACGGTATGGAGCTTTGGAGATAGGCGTTGCTCCTGGCACTAGATCGACGCTGAATTCTACCTCCCTGTCTGGCGGCATGCCTGGGATCTCCTCTGGGAAAACGTCTGGAAACTCGTTCACCACCCGGATTTCTTCTAGTTTGCTTGGCTTCCGGCTCAGGTCCTGGACATGACAGAGGTACGCCTGTTGTCCCTTCCTCACCTGGGAGAGGATTGACATTGCTGAGACGATCTTCACCCCGGGCTTCTTCTCTTCGTTTCGGTAGGACACCCTCTGCCCTTTCGGTCCCTTCAGGACAATCTTCTGCTCTCCACAATCGATCTTCCCCTTATACTTACTCAGCCAGTCCATCCCCAAGATGACGTCGAAGTCGGGAAGGGTAAATTGGATAAGGTCAATTACAAAGGTTTCTCCTCTTATGTCTACCCCCACATTTTTCAGTACATTATTACAAGAGATAATTCGCCCTGAGGGTATGGATACCGCTACGGTAGGAGTTTTGCTAGCTACTAGCCCCAATTTCTTAACAAAATTCTCAGCAATAAAGGAATATGATGCTCCAGTGTCAAACAAAATACGAGCAGGGGTACCACAAACAGAAAAGGTACCTGCCAGCACGTCAGCTCCAGCCTCGGCCTCAGCTCGGCTCATGACATTAATCTTTCCAGGGGTCCTGTGGTTGTCTCGGTTCTCTCCATTTCCACCTCCGCCATTACCACGCTGGGGGGCGTCTCTGTGCTGGTTCTGGCCCTGGTACTGCTCTCTGCCCTTGGGCTGGGAATCTGTCTGTCTGTAGGTCCGGTCACCGCCTCCTCTTCTCTGATTATCCCCTGGAGGGTTCTTGAAGCACTCAAACACCCTGTGGCCCTTCTTGCCACACCGGAAGCACGTGACAAAATTCCCTTCGCAGTCTTTTCCTGGGTGATCCTTACGGCATCTGTTGCAATGGAAGTGCCTCTCTGGCCCTTGTTCCGTCTTCTGGCCTTGGTGCTGGTGTCGATCGCCCCACCTCTGGGTCTGCCTCTGGTTTCCCTCAAACCTTCGCCTCTCATCAGAATGGGGCCTCCACCTCCTCTCCTGGTTTGGTCTTTGGGGTCTATCATCACGTCCCCGGGAGTCCTCCCCATCATCTGCCTTCCTCTTCTGGCCCGCTTGGACCTCCCTTCTCTTCTGCTGCACTCTGTAAAGGTTGGCAGCCTTACCATACGCGTCCTGGAGGGTCGGGATGGCCAAGACACTCAGGGCCTCTTGGAGGCTCCAGTTGAGCCCCCCCACGAACCGCTGCACCTTCGAGGCTTCATCTGGGACCATGGTAGGTGCGAATCTTGCTAACTCCAGAAATTTTGAGTGATAGTCCTTCACACTCTTGGACAGCTGCTTCAACTCAGAAAACTCCAGGTACTTCTGCATGCGCACATGCTCGGGGTAGAAGCGCCTCCTCATAGCTTGCTTCAACGCCTCCCATCCAAAATTAGGCTCAGCTCGTAGCATATCTCGGTTGGCCGTCCACCAGATGTCGGCCTCCCCCTTGAAGTAGTACACCGCCCCATTGACCTTCCTGTCCTCTGGGCAGTTGACCGCATCAAAAATCTTGTCAAACTCCCGGATCCAGTCTTCAAGTAGGACCGGGTCCTCTTCTCCAGCAAAAGCGGTCGGCTTCAGGTGCGCTATCCTCTTGGTATAATCCTCAGGTGCATTGTCTCGCTGTGCCTGTCGCTGCACAATCTGCCCCAAGTTCAAGGCCAGCTCTTGGAGTTGTCTCATTGGATCGTTAGCGGCCATTGTAGTCCTTCGACTTCGGCTTCTGGTATTATAGGAGAAATTGAGTTGGTCTGCCAGTCCTACAAGCTTGAGCTCAGGCGATCTCCTGATTACGACGTACAGGAATAAAGATCTCTATTTCTATAGCCTCTTTCAAACTCATACCACAAGTTTTACCAGTCTATACCATATACGCTATCTAGTATACAGTTCAACTATCACATATATATATGTAGCAACATCCAAATAAACAATTCGCGTACTCAGCGTATACAGATATATAAGATTATCAAGGAATTCCATTGGTTAGTATAACCTTCCAAATATCACCAAGATCAACCAAAGTAGCTTCACAATCTCACACACAATTCATCACATATAGATTCCCCAATCGGCTTATCCCCATATTTTAATCCAATTTAAATCACCTTTGATCTTATTTCGAAAACACGGCTCTGATACCACCTTGTAACACCCTGGATTTTACCTCAAAACATAGCTTAGAAAATACAAACCAATGGCGCAAACGGCATCAAAACGGACTCAAACGAGTCCTAAAGAGCAAAACAGCGTTAGTCCGAACTTGTGTCCGGACATGGTAAGTTCGGACACAAGCCGAAGAGAAATAGACTGCGAAAACCAAATGTCCGAACTTGTGTCCGGACATCGATGTTCGGACACAAGTCGAGAGTTAAAAGGTCTGAAAACCAAAGGCGTCCGAACTTGTGTCCGGACTTTGAAGTTCGGACACAAGTAAGTTTGAAAAGTCCGAGAAACTAACGTGGCGTGTCCGAACATTGGTCCGAGCTTACAAGTTCGGACCTAAGTCGAGACTTGTAAGTCGACCTCGTCCTCGCATGCTGTCCGAACTTTGAAGTTCGGACAGAAGTTCGGACACAAAAACAGAGAAAACCTCTTAAGCTCTTCGGGGCCTGTCCGAACATGGATGTCCGGACGGACGTTCGGACAGGTCCCTGTATGCATTTAAAACAGCAGAACAGAGACCAAAAGTAAGCCAAAACTTATACCAACCCATATTAAGATCAGCATAGAAGGAACATGAAGTTTAAACAACACTTATACCATAGAAAACAACGGAAGACTTTCTCGAAATCCAAGGTGCTACCGCCACATCCAAACCCTTGGATGCTCAGGCTATTAAATCACAAAACATTACAAAACATTAACTCAGCATTATGAAACCATTTGTGCGGAAGCTTAAACTGTAATCATCAACTAAACATTATTAAGGAATCCAAAACGATGTGCTCCAAAACTTATAAAACAACTAAAATCTCGAAAACAATCTCAAATCTCCTAACTAGGTCGTAGCGCATTCCCCATCCCCCAAGTCAGCAATTGGTACCTGCGATCAGAAAACAACAATAAAAGCACGAAGGGATCGCGCAAATCAGTGAAACTGAGTAAATTCCATCTCATCACGTAAAATACATTTTAGAAATCCCTTTGGGTTTAAACAAACGAAACACTCGAGTTGTAAACCAGTAAACCATTTCCACACTTCAATGTCCATCAATCAGTAAAACCATTCGGGGAGCCTTCAACTGGAGTATCCATAAACAACCAACAGTCACGGACCGAAATATCAAATACCCTCACCCTAAGTCCTTAAGTGTGCACACCCCCTATGAATCATCAGTCCATAGAGTAGATCATAGAGCTTAACTGCAGTCATTGTATGCAGCGCAAATATATAAACAATTCAGTGTAATCAATTCATGCTCACGGTGCAGAGAACCAACATGGTGAGTCAGGGAGCACCACGAACCCCAAAAATCAGAAACCAGTGAAGAACTCCCAAAACAAAACCATCATCAAATCCACAGCGAAGTTTCTCAAAACACCATTCGCGACAGAAAACAATCCACAACCAAAACCAACAATGAGCACAGAATTTACCTGATCGTTCTCTCGACTCAGGAAGACACCCAACAGATTCACCAATGGCGTTCGTCGTCGACACCAACGTCTAGGTTAGAACAGATCACAATCAGAAGACATCGAATACAACCGAATAAACCAACACTCAAACTATGCTACTACTTTACCCGTTAGACTCTAGTTGGCACCAGGGAAGGGTTCTGATCAAACACCAGCAGGAACGTGAATTGAGAGTTGGGAAGAAGAGAGTAACAGCGGCGTGAAGAAGATGAAGAACGATCAATAAGATCGTGGTTTAAATAAGTAAATCAGAGAATTAGGGATTATTAATATAAGTTAAATAAATTGTATTTTGTAAAGACGTAGAGGAATTAATTTAAATCATGTAAACAATTTTAAAGGAGAATTCAATAACTAATAGTGTAATTACTTTCTAAATATATTGACGTTGAGAATCCTCGGAGGAGGAAACAAAACAACCCGTTAATAAATAAAGACATAATCCTTTAATTTGAAATAGAAAAGAGATTTATTTGACTGTTGCAGAAGATAAGGATGAGGAGTAAAATATCTTAGAAGTTAATTAGTAAACAATTACTAGCAAGGAAGTAAATCAGAAATAAATCAATATAGGTAAATAGTTTAAGGACTCAATGGAAGGAAAACAATTACGTTTAAAAAGGTGAGTCACAAAACCGATAATATAATTACTGGGAGAGGAATAAGGAGAGTCAAATAAACATATATATAATAAATAGCCAAACTGAAATTGAACTCCAAATATTTAAAATTAACAAGCTAGAAGGAAGATTCTAGATTGGTATTTTAGGATTTAAATCACCTAACGAATTTAGAAAAAAGATTTAGAAATATGGCTAACAGTAACCATAGCAAAACGTTACAATTAATTGTGAACATTATAAGGAGAAGGTAGATTGAGGAATGGACATCGTTAATTTCCCTGGGCCACCTTAATACTAATCTCGGACCTATTATTCACCTTATATACTATAGTATTCTTAACTTGGAAATTTCCGGGTATTTCAGTTAAATTGTATCTCATGTAACTTTTTGATAACTACTAAAGGAAATATAACCTAAAAGCATAAGGACAAGAATCTTGGAAACAAAACCCTAAGCATTGACTTTAACCTGAAGTACCACCTAAATTTGACTATCTTAGCAGCCATAAACAGTTCCAGTACTGGTAGCTATCTTCGTCAGTGTTTTCTTTATGCGGTGTTAACCACCTTCGACGGTTGCTTTATGTGGTGTTAACCACCATTGACGTTGTTATTCTGTCATAAGGTTGACCACAATCGATTTTCGCTATGAGGGGAGGACAAGGAGTGATTCAATGTCCCTCTATGTTTATCACATTTTTTTAAGGTTTGAGATTTTGGCCACTTGCAAAAGTATTAACAGCCGTCGAAGGTGTTAGCCATCTTCAACTATATTTGTCAACCTCCAGATGTTGGCGAATTTTCGTTTTCTATAATTGGGTTATCTATTATTCCCCTTACCCAGTAAAATATTAGAGCTTCGGTTTTAGGGTCGTAGAACCCTTCCTTGGGACTAAACCTTAAAACCACCAACGATCGGGTTAGTCGCCTTCGGTGATTTAAGGTGCTAGAGAGTTGAGCATAGCCACAATCTTTAGCTTTAAGCAGTGCACTTTTTTAAGGGAAATTTCACCAAATACCACTGTGTTTTTGCTTAATTCATGATATACAACCGTGTTTTTAAAATTACACAGGATAACATTAAGCTTTAACTAATTTCACTAACGCACTGTTTGTTTACAGGGGAAAAGTAGGGGAAGGGAACCAAAAATTAACTATTCCTCCCTTCCCTGTGTTTGTATTCTTGGGAAACAGAGTTGGGAAGGGAATTAATTTCCCCTCGTTTTTTCCGCGAGCGTGTTGCTCCATTCCCCTCCGATACAGTACGGGAATAGTTTCTCCTATTCAATATTAGTAGTGTAGGTACAATAATCATTATATTGATGCTTTCCTTTTTTATTTTATGAATTGTATTAATACAACAATGAATGAGTGCAGTATATGTATAACATATTAAACTAAATTTTTTATTTTTATTTTCATAAAAATATTAACATATCTATTTTGTTACAATGTGAAGATGAGGTTACAAAAATAATTTAAACTCTAATTTAACGTAATCAATATCTAATTTTATATAATCACATAAAACTCTAATATAAAAATTAAGTATTTAATATGTATCATATATTAATAACTATTCATATTCCTTTCATTTCTATTTCCATTCCCTTTCCCTTCTACAACCAAACAATATGACATATTTTCATTCCCATTCTCATTCTCTTTATTTTCCCATTCCCATTCTCTTTCCCATTTCCCTTGGCATATCCAAACAGTGCCTAAATAAATAACACACTGTCTCATATTGCATTAACTGCTCTGTTAACATCCCTTGTAAAAGTCTAAATACCCATGTTATTAGCTATCCACCTTATAGAGATTTGTCATATCAATAAATTTCACAATTCTCTGTTAGGCGGTTCACTAATAACAAAGGTATTTCAGACTGTTTTCAGTGTTATTACCTGAGCAGATAACGGAATGTGAAACAGAATGTTATATAGTTCAATTAGTTAAAACCCGGTGTCATTCTAAGTATTTTTAAAAACATAATAGTATATTGTTAATTAACCAAAAACTTAGTGGTACATTTCATTTTTAATTATTAAATAGACAAGATAGAGCTAGGGGACTGGAAATGTTGTTGACGGGATATAGATAAAAATTATATGTAGGGAACTATTTTCTCAACATTTTATAAAATACTCTTATTACACTATAATTTAAGTAATTCAACAATAATAAGAGAATATTGAAAGTAGGTCGTTCATTTTTTTCAACGTAACCTTCTATTTCACAATGATGCCGTTGTCCACCATAACAACCTGATCTTCAATTGTCTTGGCATCTACATTCCACCAATTCCAATGTAGATTCCAAAAGGAAAAGGCCCCTCGCAATTTGGCAATGATATTCCGCTCCCACTTACGGCGGGAACAATCTCAGTGGCAGTTCACGTAATTACCTCCTATGTCGAAGCCCGGTTCTGAAACTGACGACCCTTTATATATCAGGGTCCGATCAAATCGGTTACTGCAAGCCCAAACTAGAAATCAAAATCCACAGTTTCCTAGCTAACTGTCCCAGCTGATCCCTATCCCCTCCGCTTCATCGATGTCTTTCTATAGGGACGAGAGGAAAATGGAGTACGCCCAAGGGTATGGATCCTCTTCCCCTGGCAAATTCGGTGGCTACAATGACCAATCCTACGGTGGAGGTTTCTCAACCGCTGGTGCCTACGGGTGCGACAGCGGCGGCCAGGCTCAGCTCCACAAGATGCAGACTCAGAGCACTCCACCAAGAACAAATGTCTTCTCCGACCACGGATCGGAGGCCTACCATTCGTCATCGCAGGCGCACTACAGCTCTGGCGGTGGAGCAGGAGCCGGATATGCTGCCGGTCATGGTGGAAGCTATGGTGCTGGTGGTCATGGCGGAGGCCACGCTGTCAGTCAGGCTAATGGCTTTGCAGCCAGTCATGGTGGAGGCCACTCTGGAGGATTCGCGGCTGGTCATGGCGGAGGCCACGCTGGAGCTGGTTTTGGCGGAGGTCATGGTGGACCGGCCGGAGGAGTCGGGGATCCATTCTGCGCTCTGGTGCCGTCATCCTTCCCGCCGGGTACCGATCCGAAGATGATTGAGTGCTTCAACCGGATTGATAGGGACGGTAGCGGATTCATTTGCGACGTGGAGCTCCAGACGGCCCTGTCGAGCTTTGACCAGAGGTTCTGTATGCGAACTGTTCACCTCCTGATGTACATGTTCACCGGATCGAACGCCAAGATGGTCGGGCCGAAGGAGTTCGTTCCTCTGCTCAGAAGTCTGCAGAGCTGGAAGGTATTAAGCAAATCAGTTGACACTTGTTTCTCACGATAATTCGATTAGACTAGTTTCAAATTTGCTATTCAATCGCTTCATTTTGAAATTTCTGTTTTTCGATATGAAATTCTTTGTGGTCTCATATTTTTAGTATTGTGTATATTGCAGGCTGTATACCAGAGATTTGACAGGGACAGGAACGGGAAGATGGATGGAATGGAGCTGAAGGAGGCGCTCAGGGGCTTGGGTTTCACCATCCCTCCTTTTGCTGTGCAATTGCTAGTCTCCAAGTTCAGCAAAGCAGGCTCCAAGTGCTTTGTTGAATATGATTACTTCATCGAGTAATGAATTGCTCTAAACTACTAGTTATTTGTTCATTAATTAGCTTGATCTAACTAATAAATTATTAATCTCCATTATGATAAGAAAAAAGGATAGTAATACGGCTCTTGTTAGTCCGTTTGCTCAATGATTCCGCCTCTACTAACTGTTACTTCTGTTTTCTGTCGCAGGTGCTGTTTGGTTGTCAAGGTATTGTACATTTCAATACTTATTGCTTTAATTTTATATCTTCTTATAACAGTGGAGATTCTCATAAAACTGTAAACTTTATTTCGCCCTCTATTGATATTTTCGAAAAGAAAAAAAGCCCTATATTGAGATTTTCGAAAAAAAAAAAGCCCTATATTTGAGATAAAGGAAAGATATAAAAGTTTGTAATGAGAAGAAACAAATTGTAAATATAACAAAATAGTAAGAGTTTAGTAAGTTATTGATAGTTGATCGGCACAAAACTGACAAAAGCAGGCTTATAGTATTTCTTACCATCATAATTTCATGATATTTGTGATTATATATTCTTTCATTTTAACTAGTTGTGGATTAAAAATATACTTTCTAGTAAAGAGATAAAACGCAGTAAGAGTGCAAATTACAATTAGTAAAATGGAAAAATGATAACAATCTCAAAAATCACAGTTATTTTAAAAAATATAGTTTTAAAAATAAAATATCCATTATGGAATAGGAATCAGTAATAAATACCTTTAACAAATTCAAATATTTGCTAAGAGTACCCAATTTGACCATTTGTAATAAAAGGAGAAGTAACATTTTTAAATGTTTATATGTATTGTCCTAATCTTTTTATAGCTTTTTTTATCATTCAATCTTTTTTTATAGCTGGAAGAGTATCTCATGCTCAAATGAAAAAGAAATTCTAAGTTTTGAGTGTTTTCTGTTTGACACTAATCTTTAATTGGGAGTAATTGATATGCTTAAGTCATGTAATTCTATTAGGTAAAGTTATTTGCTTAAAAACAAAATTATATAGTAGATGTTAAAACTTATAAGTAAAATTCTTTTATTATCTCTAGTATACAATAATCTTACCAACTGATGGATTCATATGAATATGAGGACAGCTGATATTTTTCAAATTTCAGAATAATCTACAATTATGTTCTTGTTCATTATTCTTCTTATAGGGTTTGACCGAGAAATTTAAGTGCAAGGAGGATTCATACAGTGGAACTGCTACCTTTACTTACGATGAATTCCTTCTCAGTGTTCTTCCATTTATTGTTGCCTAAACTAAGACAACAAAGACAATATGTCTACGTTGTCCCTAAGCTAGAAATGTGACTTTTCATTACTGCTTTTTTAAACTTTATTCTGTGTTTTTTTAAGTCCTCCTAAGCAATCGCATGCTCTCTGCTTGTAATATGCTTTTCGTTTATGTATGCCCAGTGCTTTGGTTCACCCCGCATGTACTATCAAATAAATATAAGTCAGAGCTGGATTTGTCACGTTTGTTTTTCTTTTCGTAAATATAAGCATTGTTATTATTAATTAAGCACAGCAAAGCAATACAACCCCAAGATTGAACTTGCCACCCACCTCAGGGAAATCACGTAATCAACTAAACACTTTGAATCCCGTAATGGAATTGTAGTTGACTTGAAAACCGATCATGTCAAGGCATGCATGTCTTCAACAAAAACCCATAAACAACAATAACAGAGACAACAAAACAAGGTAGAAAATCGATAAAGACCATCATCCACAAGCTAATATGGTCCAAAAGACAAGATTCGATAAACAAGACCATCAACTTGCATGCACCAATCGACCACACCCTCGCCAAAGAAGAAAAAGCCACACCCTCGCCGAAGAGGGAAAGATTGAAACGGGAGAGAAGGTGGGTAGTGGTGGTGGAAGGAGGTGGAATGTGCACCAGAACCGTCATTCAACTTCGACTCTGGACACAGCACGTTGATGGGAGGCAAGATTGAAGAATGATGGGCGCCGAAAGCTAAAGACGAACCCATGGTGATGTGAGTGGTGGAACTGGTGGAGGCACTGAGGGCTAGATCAAACTAGTAGAAGAAGGAAAAAACAAAGAAAAAGAAAAAAAGGGATGGAGGAGGGAGTAGAATATAAGGTCGCTCTTCCCCCAAGTGAATTGCCGCCGGAGAGAAAGAGAGCTAGAGAGATGCAAGAGTGATGGATTTGTCACATTTGTTGCTGTAACACCCCAAATTTTCTAACCTTTTATTTGGTCAATTTGTTTCAGTTAAAGTTTAATATTAATAAGCAGCGGAATCAAATCCTAATCCAAGGCATTACTGCCACACTCGTAACCAAACAAGTGCTAAGGCCTAAATATTTAACTAAATAACCAAATCATTATTTTTGATAAGAAAGTCCAACGTCCATAATAAAAATTCTATAAAATTGTTGAAGTCTCAAAGCCTATAATAAAATTCAATTACAAATAACAAGTCTAGGTGGAGTCGTCTTCCCAAACCCCGAGCACATCAACACCTGTGACAGAAATCCAAACAAACACAGAAAGAGCCACAATAAAATCAGAGAAACTGAGTAAGCTACCACTTCACTTTGTAAAAACATTTTCTCTTTAGAAATCATTTTTTTTTACAATATATTCACACAACAACATACAAATCATTTCACAATATTATCACACAACAGTAAAGCAATCATTGCATAATACTTCATGTTTGGTTCTTAATAACCCAAAAATATTAGTCAGATTATTTAATTATCTTCCTTGTCCCAACACGCAACCAGGACAAAACAACCTTTCTCAACTTTTGGGTACAACACGCAGCTGTAACCCGGACCCCAACACGCAGCTGGGAATCCAACTTTTCTCACTTTGGGTACAACACGCAGCTGTAACCCGACCCCAACACGCAGCCGGAAATCCCTCGCCACTAAATCCTTAAGTGTGCACACCCCCCAATAGTTCAAAAGACTACGGAGTAGATCTAGGGCTAACTGTGTCCTAATGCTGCCCACAGTATCTCAAACTTATGCGTTCTAATGCGGCCCACATCTATCATCTTATCCATGTACGGCCCACATGTACCATGGTATAATCTTTCTTATAATTTCTTTTATTCATTGTTATCGTCCAACTTATAATCTTATTAGAATCCACATATATCACCAAAATTCAATCATGCCACCATAATCGTGACTAAAATATTACAATTTCGCATAATCATTTCATTAACATTTTCACATTAATCTCTCCTCTAAAAATAATATCCAATTATTCACCATAAAATAAACCGCGCACTTAAATATTTCCAGTAATCATTACCATAAACAATTCATTCCCAAAAAAAAAAATAGTCACTCACAGATAAAAATCACAATCACTACAAAAGATTTATTTTACACAGTCAATACAAAGTTTAGTGAACGCAGTAACTTACCTGAAATTCGGGTGAAATTCGCCACCGCAATCAACCGGTGAATAAAGCACTACTCCTCGCTAACATACTCAGAGCTAAAAATAATAACGGGTATTATTAGAATACCCGAATACTTCAAATTTAATTATAAATTAATTACCCTAAATCATAATTATAATATATATATATATATATATATATGATATATTATTATAAGTATGTAATATTAACATATTATAATTCCGCTACAAATTGAACACTGGTTAAAACAAGCATTTAAATTAATATTGTGCTAAATAGAATAAAAAGAGATGAGAGAAAACAAAATAATAATAGTGACATATTAACTGATGTCATCAGGGGTTCATGGTGGAGTGTTGTACGTGAGTAGTAGTTTTTTTTTTCTTCTTTTCCTGTTCCGAGTTGTACTTGGGTGTGGGGAAAGGTCTTACCTTTTCTCCTTTTTTTTGTTTCAGGTCAGAATAGGAGGGAGAAGGTTTGAGTATATTTTTTTTTGTTGCAGATGTAGAGATAATCGGGTATGAGAGGAGAGCTGTTATTTTTTTTCTTTTTGGTATGAACAGAGTAGGGAGAGAGATGAGCATCAATTAAAATAGAGAAAATACAGTATTTATTATCTTTCCTTTTGTGTCAGTAAACAAGAGTAGATGAGAGAGGAAGCAAGAAATATTACTTATATTTCCCTCTTTGGTCTGGTTAAAGAGAAGCAAGCACAGAAAAGAGAATTTTTGTCTAGCTGTGAGAGGAGGAAGAGAGATTGGCGGGAGAGCAGATTGAGAGTGATGATGCATTGGAAGGGATGGATGACTGGTATTTAAATAAAGCCGGAGGGAAAACCAACGGAGTGAGGGAATACCAATCAAATTAATAAATTGATTCACATTGAACTAGTTAAATAAATTAAAGAAAAATCAAAAGTTAGGAAATATGGAGGGTTAAAAGTATTCTTATTAAATAAAGTTGGAAATGTGAAATGTTATAAATTGTTAACTAAATGAAATTAGGAAATACCAAAAGATAAAATCTATTTAAAATGACTTACTTAATGTACAAAAATCATAGTAGTATTTAAATCGTAAATAATGACTATAACTTAATCTGTAATAAATAATTATATCAAACCAACCAAATAAATATGATGATAATTACAACTACATTAAAAATCATAACCGACTTATTTTCAAAACGGGATATTTATTAAAACATATATTCTTTATTAAATACTATACATTATGCTTGTAAATATTGTAATATACTCATGAGCTACATAATATACCTGCAATCTGTATATTATATTATAAACTTTATAGTATATATATTCTAAAATTTTAGGGGTATTTCAGTTGCACTTATATTAATTGGGTTTTTATCTTCCTTGTATCTTTAAGTGCGTGGTGCATTAGTAAAATCCTGATTTTGGCTACAAAGGTATTTGTAACGACTTTAAATCGTTATCATATATTTTATTAGTTACAAATATTTCGTTACCAAAGAAGTACTAAAGATTTGAATAAATTTGAGACTATAGTAACAATATAATTGTTATAAAATAATATTTTTAGTAACGATATAACTTTTAATAACGAATAAAAGTCGTTACGATAAATGATTTGATCTTTCGTTACGCATCTCCTGCAACGACATGTGACAACTTTTATCGTTAGAAATAATTTGTTTAATAACAATTTTAATTTTTGGTAACGATATTTATCGTTACCAAAAATATTGATTTTAGTAATGGTGATAGCCTCTATGATTTATCTTTATGTTGTCCATATAACATCCAAATTCACTTATTGTTACATATAGGACACAATGTAGAGTTTAGGAGAGAGAAGCTCTCAAGGGGGGCTCCTCCCCCCTTTTCTTTTCTTTCTCTTGTATTTGTTCTCATAGTCAACTTCAAATTTCTCCGTGAATCCTCCATTAACAAGCTGGGTCTTGCTACCATCGCATAGATCTCGCCAAGAGCTTCAAGTTGAGCATAACTTTTGGTGTTTTGGTGATTTTGCGAAGTGGGTTTTGCAAGGCTCCACCTCCTCACCGGCGACTTCTCCACCTACCGTCACCACCTGCCACCACACTGCCACCTCACCTCAGCCATTGCCGCTCCGCTCCACCCCTTCATCCCTGGTGTTGCCTCCATCCTGTTTGTCTGCTTTTTTGTTTCTAAAAAATAAGAAGATCCCACTTGTTGTTCGCTAGTTTTGAGTGGATTTTCATCATGATGGGTTTTCGTCGAATTTACATCGCGACAGGTAGGTTCAGCTGCATGTTGTTCGGTATGGACTCTCTAGTGGATCTAGTAGTTTGGTTTTGTCTATGTTGCTTAGTCTTGTTCAATATTTTTGTTATCCTTATAGTTCAATTTCTCTAGTGATTTGGCTTAAACTGGTGGTTCTTAGGGTGGTTGGGGAGTTTCATTTGAAAATTTGGTAAATCTCTTCTGTCTCCTTTAACAATGGATGATTGTCATATGAGCTCTGTTGCTCAAACTAGATGGTTCTCATGCACTTCTACTTTTCCAAAAAAAAAACGTCCAAATCCACTTGGATATATATATATTAATCATATGAAGACGCCTTGTCATTCATACCCATATTCCCCAACAAATAGATGTTTACAATACGTAATAAGAGTTGGAAGTATACAAAGACTTCCGCAAGTACAAATCACAAACCAAAAATATGTAGACACTATAACACTACAAGAAAAAGGCTTGTTTGCTACCGACCAAATTGGTAGCGATAATAGTGAAATTGGTAGCCAAGTAGAACGGGCTACCGCTTTTGTTCATTTGCTACCGGAGTTTGGCGGTGGGTAAACCCTTGGTGGCGAAATTGATTTCCGCTACCGTTTTCTAGTTGATAGCAGTTTTGCTGCCACACTGCCACTGCTCTTTCCTCTGGTAGCAATTTTGTCACTGTCCTTTCTTCTAGTAGCAGTTTTACTACCGATCATGTGTGGTAGCCTTACTTAGTTTGCTACCAATAAATTTAGTAGCATAAATTCTTTTTAGATACCAATTTTACTGGTTACATTTTAAAAAAATTGCTACCAATAGTATGGTGGTAGTATTAAATTCACATGGTTGGTTTCTCTAATCCGTGCGGCCGGCCTGACCATTCTTGGGTTTGGGCACACATCAAGGTTGGAACCGCGACGTATGCTTTATAAATGCACTAATCAAGGATCAAACCTGCGGTGTATGGGTATAAACAAACCCCATACCAATGGTATAATTAATTCAAACCATGTGCTAAAATTGCACACATCAAGAATCGATCTTGCGACGTGTGGGCTAGATAGACATTACCTTAACCATTGGGCCATGATAGTTATTCACAAACATTATACATACTACATTGTATATATTGAATGTTTGATACTCTAAATAAATGAAATTTTTTGCCGAGATATGATTGAACATTGGATATGTAAAAATTAATAAAATAGATGTTGGTCCGACTAAGCCACATCGATAATTTAAATTACATGATATTACAATATTAACTTTGTACGGTCAAAATAATAAAAAAAAAGTAAATATATGTTGGCTTACAATTTTATAAAAAAAAAACTTATATATCATTTACTAAAACTTTAAACATTTATAAATTTTATATACATAGTTTGTATTTATTTTGCAAATTTTAACCAACACGTCAACTAATTTAAATTGTTATTATTATTGTATTTTTATATTTTATTAATTTATGTGCTTTTTTAAATTAAAATAATTATATAGAAAATGTATAAAACGCTCAAAATTTAAATTTATATACTATATCATTCTAATTTAATTTTTTTGACAGCTATTTATTTAATTTTGTAAATTTAACCAACATATGTACTAGTTTAATTATTATTGCTTACTCTACTCTATTTTTAATTTATTATAAATGTGATACTTTGAAAATTAAAAATATTAAAGTTTAAAAATATATTATGTTACATATATCTTTTATGATAAATAAATTTTTGTAGTTTGTATGGAGTTTTAATTAGTTTTCACGAATTAGAAATTTTAGTTTCTTATAGTTCTTTTTGAAATTTCGATAGCTAAAAGGTAAGAAGTTCAATAAACTAAAGGTAACATAATGAAAAAAACTATAATAAAATAAAATATTCATATAAGAATATGACAACAACAATATAGGTTAGTATTTGGATATGTAGTAATCACACGTTTAAGTTATAAGACAATAATAATTTTATAACACTTAAGAATATTAGCTATCATTTTTATATTCTAGCACAATATCAACTAAAATTTCTCAGCAAGATTATTAGTCGATAGCAATTTCGAAACTTAAGATAGTAGCAATGTAGCTACTTGTTAAAAATATTTGCTATCATAGCCAAATAGTAGCACAATAGCAACTGTAATAAAGTGTTAGTAGCAATTTCATAATTCGCTTATCTACATGGTCGTAGCAACTTTTAAGATAGTAGCTAGTTAGCTATTGATTAGAATCTTTTTGCTACTGCTGCTCAAATAGTAGCATAATAGCTACCATGATTGTATTAACATCAACCAAGTAGTAGCAATTCATTAATTTAGCTACCAATATTGGTAGCAAAATTACTTTTACTAAAACTACCGGAATGACAAATAAAATAGCTACTATTGACGGTAGCAACTTCTTACAGGCGGTAGACATTTAGCTACTGCCTAAAAGTTTAGCTACCATTGTCGTTGTGGTAGCACAAAAGCAACCACTTTGTTAATAACATCTAAAATCAGTAGAAATTTTCCAATTTAAATACCAATATATGTGTAGTAGCAATTTAGCGGTAGCGAAAACGTCTTTTTCTTGTAGTGTATAATATCTAGCTACCCAACAGATCTTGAATATAGTCAAATTCGTACAAACATAAAACATGGAAGAAATTGATGGCTTCAACCGGTGAAATGTTGCACAACAATGCACATAATGAGTTAGTTGATTAAGATTGAATGTTAGTTGATTAGAATGAATGTCATATTAGATCTATAAACAAGTGTGTTCAGTAGACATGAGTGTAGTCAACAAAAAACAAGTGTTGAACGTTGACGTGTGAGTGTATTAATTAGTTGGAAGATCCGGCGTGTGTCACTTGATAACGTCTAAGACGTTTTGTATATTTTGTATATTAAAGAGCAGATTGAATTTTCCACTTATATCAATTATGTCTTCTTGAACTTACTAGATCTTCATACACCAAAACTCTCTTCGATGAATTACATCAACAGATGTGGCATATAGTCGCCAAATTTTGTTCCCTTGCGATGGTATACTAAGAAAGAAGATGGGATACTTGATAAAAAAAAGTTATCTGATAATCAAGCCTATCGAGCCATCTATTGTGGACTCTGAAGTTGATAAGGAACTTACTCATCAAAGTACAAACCGGGAAAGACACAACATGGTGGATCCACTGTCTTGATAAAGAAAAGAAAACATGAACTTACATCTGCTAATGAAATTTCCATATACTTATTTGAATCGGTGAAAGAAGCTACTACTAGATTCCATGTTTAGATGACTGTAATGCGTGAGTTAGAAATAAATTGGGCAAATATCGAGTCTTAACCTAATTTCATGACAATATGAACCTTGAGAAGGTGGGTTGTACACAAAGACCAAACCTCTCAAGACTATATTTAGTGTCTCCATTGTTAATTAGTCTTGGTAATATTCTCATGGTCACTAATAAACCAATGAAGCTCCACATAGAGAGAGCATTTGAAAGTCAAACCAACACAATAGGGCTACCACTAGGACTCGATTAATCAGCCCAAACCTCAAGCGCTGTCAACATAAGTCTTTGAAACTAAGAAATAACTAATCAAACAGCACACAGATGACCTAGGCTAAGGTGGTCAACGTTATACTGAAACCAGTTGTGTGAATCACATGATACTGATAGTCAAAGGCAGTTTAATGAGGAATAGGGTTTGATAAAATATTCCTTTCCTGTCTTGTATTCAGTGTAGTGTAGCCTATTTATATAGTAAGACTTTGTGTATTACAATATAAGTTCTCTATGGACTGATAATGTAACCATGGGCCTTTCTTATTATACGAAGCCCATATACTAGACAGATATTGTAAACGGACTAATAGAAACCTGATCGGGCCTATACACTATTATCCCCCCTCGAGTCAAAACTACCGATTAGAGGGAGATTTGACCGCAAATTAAGAAAAATTATCGGGGAAGTGGGTTTGGTGAGAAGATCGGCGAGTTGGTGCAAGGAGGAGAGGTGAGCAATACGAAGTCCACCATTTTTGACCCGTTCTCTTACGAAATGATAGTCTAGGGCAAGATGTTTTACTCTGCTGTGTAAAACTGGGTTATTAGCCAGGAAGGTAGCACTTAAATTGTCGCAGTGAAGGGTCGGAGGTGCGCGAAGAAAGAACCCTAGTTCGCTCAAGAGTGTTTGCAACCAGAGCGCTTCAGCAGCGCCACTTGCTAGGCTTTTGTACTCGGCCTCTGTCAAAGATCGAGAGACGGTTTGCTGCTTACGAGAACTCCAAGACACTAGGTGAGATCCCAGAAAAACGAGATGGCCTGAAGTGGACCGACGGTCAACAACTGACCCAGCCCAATCCGCATCAGTGAAAACCTGAAGAGTTCCAGGAGAAGAAGCTTCGAAGAACAGCCCCAAATTGCGGGTAGAATTCAGGTATCGTAAAATTCGTTTAACCGCCTTCCAATGTGTTAATTATGGAGCATGCATGTACTGACAAGTGCGATTGACTGCATAACTTATGTCTGGCCGAGTAAAAGATAGATACTGTAAGCTGCCAACAGTACTCCGGTAGAGTTTAGGATCATCGAATAATGGAGAATCAGGGGTATCTAGGTTTTCAGACGTGGCCATGGGTGTAGAGAAAGGTTTAGCCAAAAGCATGTTGGTTTTCTGTAGTAAATCAAGGATGTACTGCTTCTGAGTTAGGGTTAACCCATCCTTTGTGCGAGAAACTGAAACCCCTAGGAAAAAACTGAGATCACCCATATCAGAAATAGGAAAGTGATTGGAGAACGTGGAAGTAAACTTTTTGAGTAGAGAGGTAGATGATCCTGTAAGTAAGATATCGTCCACATATACCAAGACATAGACTGTCTCAGGGTCTTGTTTGTAGATGAAGAGGGAATGATCTGACTTTGAAATGGTAAAACCAATCTCGACCAGAAAAGAACTCAGCTTTGCGTACCAGGCCCTGGGAGATTGCTTAAGTCCATAAAGGGACTTACGCAATTTATAAATGTAATGAGGAAACTGAGAGTTAACAAAACCAGGAGGCTGCTTAGTAAACACATCTTCTTGCAAATCACCATGCAGAAATGCATTTTGAACATCCAACTGTTTGATAGGCCATGAATTGGACACTGCTAGTGAGAGAATCAACCTGATTGTAGATTGCTTAACCACTGGGCTGAAGGTCTTAGTGTAGTCAAAACCAGGACTTTGGGAAAAACCCTGAGCAACCAGACGTGCCTTGCGTCTCTGTATATTTCCATTTGAATCCCTTTTTGTTCTAAATATCCATCTAACACCCAGAAGATTAACAGTAGGATTTGGAGGAACTAAATCCCAAGTTCCATTAACCTCCAAAGCTGTCATTTCCTGCTGCATAGCCTGTACCCAGTCAGGGCAAGCTAGGGCCTGTTTTAAAGTAGGATCATCAGGGAATGTAGTGAGATCTGTAGCATTGGACTGGTAATTAACAGTGCCATCAGTTCGAACCAGTGGCTTGAGAGAATTAGTCTTAACCGAGTCACCGTAGGATGGGTTGGGACAATAGGTGGAGGAACAGTTGAAGAAGATTGAGGAGAGTGTGGTGGTGAGGATGTATTGTGTAAGGGTTGTGGCATAGGCTGGGTTGAGGAAACAGAATCAGGTTCGGGTTCTGTAGTAGACACTTCTGGACTTTGAGAGGTACTCAGAGAAGGCAAAGACAAAGATGGTGAATCTGGATGTGGAGTAGGATGTGTCTGAAGATGTAGATTAGGAATGAGAAGAGTGTAAGTATGAATAAAGGAGGTAGAGGGATCTTTAGGCTGTTGGTATGTAAAAGGAAATTCTTTTTCATTAAAGATCACATCACGAGAGGTGTACATTCTAGCATTGTGGAGATCATAACATAAATAACCAGAATGATTCAAAGAATATCCCAAGAAAACACATGGAACTGATCTGTGGGATAACTTGTGTTGCTGGTAAGGCCTTAAATTAGGATAGCAGCAGCAACCAAAAACCTTCAAGGTAGTGTAATCAGGAATTTTAGAGTAAAAAACCTGAAAGGGAGATTTATGTGCAAGGTAGGTAGTAGGAGTGCGGTTCATTAAATAAACTGCAATGCGAAAAGCATATGACCAATAAGAGATAGGCATAGAAGACTAAGCTAACAATGTGATTCCCTTGTCCACAACATGTTTATGCCTAGTTTCAACCGTACCATTTTGGGAGTGTGAATGAGGACAAGTTAGGCGATGATGAATCCCCTTTTGTTGGAAAAAGGATTTGAGAGCTGTAAACTCACCTCCCCCATCAGTTTGGACTGATCTGATAGTAGACTGATGATAGTTTTCAACCATGTTGCAAAAAGTAACAAACACTTGATGAACCTCCGATTTTAGAGACAAAGGGAACAGCCACATATAACCAGAGAAAACATCAACAATTAATAAAAAGTATTTGTAACCATCAACAGAAGCTAGGTAAGCTATGAGGAATAGGGTTTGATAAAATATTCCTTTCCTGTCTTGTATTCAGTGTAGTGTAGCCTATTTATAGTAAGGCTTTGTGTATTACAATATAAGTTCTCTATGGACTGATAATGTAACCATGGGCCTTTCTTATTATACGAAGCCCATATACTAGACAGATATTGTAAACGGACTAATAGAAACCTGATCGGGCCTATACACTATTACAGTTTACATCCAAAAGAGAACGATTATAAGAGAGTAGTTGGATCTATTCAATGTGTGTATGACATGGAATACTTAGGGATATATATATAGCTTCTCATGGGTCAAGGGGATTTAATGTTGTTGACTCCTTGTTGGCCGAGTGATTAGTGGTGAAAATATGAAATTAAATGGTTTAATTCACTTTCATTTTATTTGGTTTAGACCGTATAACCTATTTTCATATTTAGTTATTATTTGGAACTTATATTTTTGGTATATTTTTTAGGTAAAATCTCATTCGAGCATGATTCAAAGATGCAAAAGAATTGTTTAGGTGCATAGACAAAGTCTTATCGCTCAAGGATCATAACATAACAGACGAAGAGCAAATTGGAGCTCAAACGGATAATTTATGCCCTGAGCGCATCTGTTGATGTGTCGATCTGACAGTGTGTCCGGACATGTATGTCTGGACAGAAGCTATAAGGCAAGTTTTTTAAGCCGTGAATGTGGTCTGAGCATCTGTTGGGTCCACAGGCCTGGACCAAAACCTTTTGCCAAAATTAGAGACTTGTGCGGGCTTGTATCCGGGAAAATAAACCTAGACCAACCCTTGGACAGACTTTCTACCAACTTTTGGGTATGGTCCGGGTACATAAACTCGGACCAATGTTTTAGAGTTGGAAGGACATACAAACCTGGCCACAGAAAAGGGCGGGACACAAGCACTCCACGTAGTAGGGTTGTCCAAACGGTTCAGTTATTTCGGCTATAACTGAAAATCAAATTTTTTTCAGTTTTTTAACTGCTTTTTAATTTTGGTTTTCGGTTAACCAAATTTTATTAAAGATATTAACGAAAACTATAATTTTTCTTTTAAAATTTTGGTTAATCGAATTTATTACGGTTAACCGCAACTAATTCAGTTTTCGGTTATTAAATGGAAAGAAAATTTGGTTTTCGGTTAATTTGGTTATAACCGAAATAACCGAAAGCCAATTTTTTTAAAAAAAATTGGTTTTCGGTTAATCGAATTAACCGAATGGACACCCCTACCACGTGGTGTGGTCCGGGTCTATAGACTCAGACGCAAACCCAAACCAAATGCTTGCAACAATATTTTTGGTGGACTTAGAAGAAAATTTGAAGGAGAAAATTTCATAACTTCCTCATCATGACAGAAGCAACGAGAGAAAACAGAGAAGGATGAGGAAACAAGAAAGAGGATGAAGGAGGAGGAGCCCACCTCCATTAAAAGCTTCATTAACCACCTATGACTATCTCTTACACATGTCTCCCCCATTTACTTTCTCATGTCTGAGTAGTCTCATTTTGTACCTTGGGATGGGGTTTGACCCTAAATCCTCAAACATGCTTATAATCCTACACATCATTTAATACAACTGTTTTCTCTCTCTAAGGCTAATTTAATGCTCTATATTAATCATCTATGGCATTTATGGTGGTTCCTATCAATAGTTGGTTTTGAGTTAGGAATTGTGACCAAAGGAGGGAGAAACCCTAGCTTTTGCCTTCTAAATTAGTCAGTGAATCCTATTGCTATTATGAAGAACTCGTGATTAACGTTCTCTAGTGATTTGGACTTAACTTGAATCAAGGGGTGAATTTAGCTAGTAAAAGTTCATTTCTCCATGATTCGGAAAGTCGTTATATTAGTTTTTAGAGATAACTAGAGTGAAGTGAGATTAAGAGCATGTCTGGATGTATTAGGGTGATCACAGCTATCTTAGGGTGCATTTCCATCAAACCCATTAAAACTCCATTTTAATTTACTTGTTTGCTTTTCTTGTTGGATTGAATTAGATAACCAAGCTTACCTCCGATTAAACCCACATTACCGTGTTTTAATTCAAGATGTAGCGAAGCTAGGAAGATGGTAACCAATTTCCTTGTGTATACAATACTTGTTGGTCTACATCCATTGAGTACACTTATCGACTCCTTGTTAGCCCAGTAGCCTCTGGGCCTGGTTATGGGCCTTAGTATTACAGTCACTGGTGGAACGCGAGCCATTAATTACGGTCCAAAACCGTGTATAATTACGGTTCTAGACCGTAATCTACGCGGGCGTCATTAAAGATGGCGACGTCTTTAACTACGGTTTTAAACCGTAATCAAAGGCCCTTTTCCGTCCCGCGTGTCATTGACTTTACATTACGGTTACTGGTAAAACCGTAATCTAAAGTCCTTTGGCGCGCGCGCGCTAAGGACTTTAGATTACGGTTTTACCAAACCGTAATGTAAAGTTGACACTTTAGATGACGGTTTTCAAAATAACCGTAATGTAAAGTCTTTTGGCGCGCGCGCCCAAAGGACTTTAGATTACGGTTATTGTTATAACCGTCATCTAAAGTGTAATTTTTTTTTATTATTTTTTTTTACAAATCTACACAATTGCAACAGAGACAGAATTGTAACAGATAAGCAACAGAGGGCATCAGACCAACAAATGTGCAGAAACTGCGCAATTGAACCACCTGAATCAAATACCAACAACACAAATTCATTCTCTGCGCACAATTGCAACAGAGATAACATCTAATATACACCAGATCGAAAATCTGTTACAGAAATATTCAATTTCAAATTCATTCTCTGCGCACAATTGCATATTCAATCTGTTACAGAAATATTCAACAGAGATAACAATTGCATATTCAATCTGTTACACAATTGCAACAGAAATATTCAATACAGCAGCTAGAATCTGTTACAGCAGTAGCAGCTAGCAATTCATTACAAAAAATATAATCTGTTACAGCAGCAGCAACTAGCAGAATCAGAGGGCTACAAAGGTAGCAGTGTAACCTATACATTGTAGATACAGCTAGGATGACTCCCAGCAAGAAATAGCATAAAACAGAAGCGTAAAACAGTACAAAAACGGTGCAGAAAACTGTGAAAAACAAAATCCATCATAGCAGCATCAGAGCTAGCTAGTCTACCACTCCATTCTCATAAACATGGCTGACATGCTCTCTCTGACATGCAACAAGTCGTTTGGATGATAAGTCGAGAATTTGGCAAAATGCTCTTTAATCTGCAACAAGAAAAGGAATGGAAAACATAATGAGATTAAGATAAAGACACAAAAAATCTGCCGAAAGAATTAAATACAAGACAACGTTCGTATTACCTTGTCTTTATCATTCTTAAAACTTGGGAAGTACCCGCAGAACTCGTACATATACCGCATCACGTAGTACCCGCAACTCCTAGAGTCCTTTTGGGTAGGGCACTAAATCACCAAAATTCACAAATGTAAAACAATTGTACAAAGATAACAGCACGAATGAAATACATGAATTACCAAACCTTGATGTAATCGACGGTCAAATCACCAAACTCTCCCTGTGGGGTTTTTTTGTAACAACTGTTACATATATTAACAAAAGCGTTTAGCAAAATGAACAAGTACATTAATTTTGGTTCAAAAAACTTACATACAATTAAATAGTAATAAAACTTACTCTTTGATTAAGTCTTTAGTGTTGAATTCTGTCCACTGCCCTAGTGGATCTAGAACGAGCAGAGTAGTGGTGGCAGCGCAGAATATAAACAAAGCCCAGTGGTGGCTACAATGTCAAATACAAAATGAAATGAGAAATGAAGGTAAAAAAGTTAGCTAATTAGTATGTAATTTTATATCAGAACTCACGTTTGGTGATACGGCATTAGAACGAATAATTTATTCTGTCGATCAACAACATTGAAGCAATGAATCATGTAATCACAAAACCTCCCCGGGTCCCTAGTGACAGAGTCGTACGATAAACGCTCCGGGCACACCGCAGTAATGGAGGTCATGTCCTTCTCAGCACATCTCTCAAGCAGACATCTATTATATCACATGTACTATAAAAAGTTAGCCAATGCAACTTCATAGATACTTATTCTATATGTTTTTACAGTATGAGGAAAGAACACTTACAATAGATAAGCTTGAATAATGTTAATGTTCAGATAATCTCCACACATCATCTCTCTGATGTCCTCAAAGTTGATTGCCGTGATCATATCTTCTTCGTAGTGAAACATCGACTTTGGAAGCGTCATCATGAAGTTGTTAGTTTGAGATGACTTCAACATGATCTTGTCGTAGAGATTCATCTGCTTGGCCCCCAAAACATTAACAAGTTTTTGTGGCAGTGCGAGCTTATTTTTAGGCGCCTCAGAAGTCCTGGTGCGACCCCGGACGGGCTGGATTCTTACCTTTCGCACCCCGACTCACTGGATTCTTACCCTTCACACACAAACAGTAAAGCATAAATGTAAAGATAATTACTAATTGATTATTATAGTAACATTAAACATTTATCTAGAACATACCCTTGTACTTCTGACAGGATTCGCCGGCGCGCTGATCTCTTCTTCTCTGGGCCGGGATACGCGGCGAGGAAGCTCAGGGATCTCAGGATTCGCCGGCGCGCTGGTCTCTTCTAGTCTGGGCCGGGTTACGCGGCGAGGAAGCTCAGGGATCTATAATAGATTAGATTAGACACTTAATGCTAAATAATGCATTTTATTAGATACTAAATGGTTGTCAAACAGTCTTACCTCATCGGTGACAACAATATAACATGCTGGCCAGGGCATTATGTCTCCCTTCGCTTCGATCAGCGTGCATTTGTTGTCAAACGCCATTGGAAGGTATGCATGCTCAAATCCATCAATGATCAGGTCCAAGGTCACACGCGCGTAGAATGGGGGTAGACGTACGAAACTGATGAGCGTGAGTGGACCTGATGGCAACACCGTCCCGTAGGCCGCATCTACAGGGTGCCCTTCTAATGGTATTTGGAGA
Source organism: Limonium bicolor (assembly GCA_023374045.1). Taxonomy (NCBI): domain Eukaryota; kingdom Viridiplantae; phylum Streptophyta; class Magnoliopsida; order Caryophyllales; family Plumbaginaceae; genus Limonium; species Limonium bicolor. The sequence continues at coordinate 326,074,166 of CM041776.1, read as the reverse complement.
CGGCATTTTTGTTGCTCCTTCAATAAACAGAGATAATACGTGAAATAAATAAGTGAGTCCAATCTAATACTATTTAAATGACTTTATTTTAGGAGAAAAATAGTTAAACAAAGCTAACCCGGATGTTGGCAAATGGGTACGGGTCAGCGGCCGGAGCACAACTAGACGAGGAAGACAGTCGAGGAGGATCATGCTGCTGCTGCGTGTAGTCGCATGTGCGATCGAATTCAACGCTTCCTGCAGCCTCTCCTCGAAAGCCCGGCGCTCAGCAGCCAGTTTCTCCTCATTAGCTTGGCGCTCAGCAGCCCACTTACGCTCTACCATCGCCTCGACTTCAGCAGCACTCATCTGACCCTTCCTAGCAGATGGCGGGAATACGTGCTTCTGACGTACTTCTCCCCCAAATCCTCTAACACGCCCCGGGTGATCCTTCTTCCCAAGTATTTGATTGAGAGCGTCGTCTTGAGAAGGAGGAGCGTGTATGTCTACTTCTCCTCTCTGTGCCGCTTCATACTGTCCAATTGTCAAAGAAGTTAACACTAAATTTAAGATCGACAAACACTTGAGTATATAAGTAAATTATTTAACAGCCACTTTCAAATACTTACAATTTGGTTAGCCAGTTGTTCCATCGCAGCATTAGGAAATATCCTCTGACCTTCGCTGGTCGTTTTCTGGCGTCCCAGCATGTACATCTGCACCCTCCTCGCCTCAGAGACATCCTCGATCGGGCATTCACTTCCATCCTCGTTCCTCCGTGTCAGCAAACCAGCTTCTTTCCCATCCCTCGAGGCTGCCCACATATCCCCTTCGTCCCATGGTGTGGGGGTAGAGATTAGCTTCACGGTTTTGCCGTGCTTGTTCTTGTATTTGCTGTTAAGAAAGTACAACAGAAAATTAATTAGAAAATCAGGGATAAAGCATTATGAGCATTAATTAAGAAAAGAGTACACACAAACATACCCTGAACTCGGGGGTGGCGTGCCGCTCAACGAACTCCTTCCACTCCTCTTCAGTGATCATGCCATTGTACACAACATACGGCGGAGGCTCACGTGGGGGCACCCTGTTGATCCAATGCTCAACCAAGTAGTGGCGGAATGATTTAGCTTTGCCGGACACCAAAGAAAGAACGGTCTTCTTCACTTCTTCTGGGATCTTGTATCGTTCTTGCACCTTCTTCCAGATGGTCTCCTTAACTTCTTCCGGGACTTGTTTCCATGTGTGGTTGATGCAGCAATGTGATCTGGCCAGAGTCCCTAGCATACTAGCGAACTCTGACCTGCTGCCCCCACATACCTCCCATACTTGTCCCACAGAAGACTAATCTGATCCGGTTTCTGCAGTTTCAACCCACGGGTCGGACCTCTACCTCTGGGTCTCTGAGTAGCACTCGTAGAAGGTGCACTCATGGAAGGGCCAACAGCAGCGGCAGATGTAGATGGGCCAACAGCAGCGGCAGATGTGGATGTGGGCAACAGCAGCAGCGGCAGATGTATGGGCCAACAGCAGCAGCGTAGAAGGAACCGGTACCATTTGCTGCTCATTTTCCTCACGAAAATAAATCGAACTCTTCATCATCTGATCAGCCATGTCCTGATCAGCCATGCCTGCAAGGATTGAAATACAATTTGAATTAAATTAAGCATTTCATAATGGTCATATAAAGCAAAGAAATAAAAGAGTTAATTTCATATAAATTTTTATAGTAATAACTTACATACACCATTATCTCTCAACCCACATTCCCTCGTTATGGTCTGATCGTATATACTCACGATGACCTGTGACCTCAGCCTCTTCCAATGAAATAGGAACAGTTGGAGGTTCATCTTCTGCATCATACTCATCCTCATCAACCACACCATCCACACCAACTATTCCTCTTCTCCCTTTAAGCACAACAGACCATCTAGGATTACAGGGATCAGTTACATAAAATATCTGCTTAACCTTCGTCCCAACAACGAATGGCTCAACCGTGGGAGTAGCTCTAGACAGATCAACCAGTTTCATACCATGCTCCTCCTCACGGTAGCCATGATTGTTGTTAACCCAGTTACAGCGGAAAACACACATTTCGTAGCTGTTGTAGTCCAATACCCAGATGTCTTGTATAACACCGAAATATGATTGTTGTACTGAGACGGACTATGACCCACGACACCGATGTCATATAAGTTTTGATAAGCTTCAAGCTCTACACCACTGTTTTGATTCGTTGACTTCTGATCCTGACGTTCTGTGAAAAAGGTGAATCCGTTGACATCGTACCCCTCATAAGAAATTACATCCAGATTTGGTCCAAATGCAACTACTTTAATCAGTTCAGGCACATTCGTGGACTGATCGGACAACACTCTGTCTTTGAACCATCGGACAAATGTCCTATTCTGCTCATTTTGTAGTCTAACGTCACTCATGTTTGGATATTGTGATCTTAAAACACACAAGTGTTCATCAAAGTATGGTTCAACATCTTCAAGATGACTTAGCACAACTAAATGAGCTTTGTTAAGAGTGTCTATGTCAATTCTTTTCAGTTTCCTTCCAACCGTGCCAACACCCTTCAATCTGCCCTCGTGTCTAGAACGTGGAAGTCCAATGGTATCGACACCTTCTAGGTAATTGGTGCAGAAGTCTACAACTTCCTCTGTGATAGTGCCCTCTATAATACTACCCTCTGGGTGACGACGGTTCTTCATTTTCTTCTTCAGGACACCCATGTACCTTTCGAACGGATACATGTAGCGAAGGTACAAAGGACCACACATCAGAATCTCTCTTACAAGATGCACGAGGAGATGTTTTTTTTTTTTTTTTTTTTTCTTTTTTTTTTTTTCTTTCTATTCATTATGTCGAAGAACGATGGAGGAAAATACATCTCCAGCTGGCACATTGTCACAATAAGATCCTTTTGTAATTTAGACAGAGTGTCCACATCAAGAACCTTAGACGAAATGGATTTGAGGAAGACACTGACGTTTGTGATTGTGTGTCTGACAGCATCCGGCAAGATCCCACGTAGTGCAATTGGCAAAAATTCTTGAAGTAGGACATGATAATCGTGAGATTTCATTCCTACTAATTTGAAATCTGTCATGGACACTAGGTTTCTTATGTTTGAGGAGTAACCTGATGGCACCTTGATGTTGTAAAGGGTACTGCATAGACTATGTTTCTCTTCTTTAGACAGAGTGTGACAGGCAGGAGGCAAGAATGTGCGTTTTCCACGTTCTTGCGGGCCAAGCTCTGTTCGTATGCCCAACTCAATTAAATCTTTTCTTCCTTTCAAATGATCCTTTGTCTTTCCTTTTATGTTCAAAAGGGTGCTAGTGATACTTTCACCCACGTTCTTTTCGACATGCATCCCATCGATACAATGTCTAACCTCCAGATGCTGCCAGTACTGTAGTTCCCAAAATATTGATTTCTTTTTCCAGACACTTTTTTCACAACTTTTGGTTGGCGGCCCGAAGTTGTTCACAATATTATCCAACTTTTTGTAAATCTCTGTACCTGTCAAAGGCTGGCGCACCACGCTGTGATCAGTTTTCCCATCGAACTCTTTCGCCATCTTTCGATACTTATGTCCTTTTGGAAGCATTTTTCGGTGGCCCATATACACGGTTTTGCCACTATGTTTCAAGCGAATGCTACAAGTGTTTTCACCACAAATCGGACACGCCAACGCCCCCTTGATTGAATAGCCTGAAAGATTACCATAGGCGGGGAAATCATTGATTGTGCAGTACAACATAGCACGCAAATTGAAGTCCTCTTTACTGAATGAGTCGTAAACCGTAGCCCCTTCATTCCACAAGAGTTGTAGATCCTCTATCAAAGGTTGTAGGAATACATCAATTTTGTTGCCCGGTTGCTTTGGACCTGATATTAACAAAGACAACAAGATGTGTCTTGGTTTCATGCATAACCACGGCGGTAGATTGTAAATAACCAAAAGCACAGGCCAGGTACTGTGTATGCTACTCAAAGTACCGTAAGGGTTCATCCCATCCGTGCACAAGCCTAGCCTTAGGTTTCTCGGTTCGTTACCAAACTCAGGAAATTTTACGTCTATGTTTCTCCACTGTGGTGCATCAGCGGGATGTCTCAATCTGCCATCCTTTTTCCTGTGAACTGAATGCCACCGAAGATTCTCTACGTCTTTCTCAATGGAGAACAAACGTCTGAACCTTGGAATGATGGGCAGGTACCACAGTACCTTAGCTGGTGAACCTTTCTTACTACCGCTGATGTGAGTTTGTTGTTTCTTATACCGTGACGCTCCACATGCTGAACAGCTTTCAGCAAATTCATCCGATTTCCAAAACAACATGCAACCATTTGGACAAGCATGAATTTTCTGGTACCCCATACCCATTGGGCACATCATTTTTTTGGCTGAGTACGTAGTCGTTGGTAAAACATTGTCCACCGGAAGAACGTATTTCAATAGTTCCAGGAGGTCAGTGAAACTTACGTCGCTCCAGCCATGTTTCGCTTTCAAGTTGAATAGCTTGAGGACGACACTCAACTTGCTTAACTTTGTAGGGTCACACCCGGGGTACAACGGTGTTTTGGATGAATCAAACAAATTTTCATACTTGTCTGGCGTGTTAGAGTAATGTCGTTCCACATCTTCGAGCATAGTCTCAATGTCATCATCCCAGAAATCTGGCTCAACGTTCGCTGTAACGTCTTCTGGATCACCAGCAACTGTATCATCTCCAAGTTCTGTTTCTGTGTTTGCCTGACCATTATCCCCTTCGTCAGGCTAATAAAACATCGAACGCACTCTGACCATGCCATCGGATTATGTCTTGGAAATCTTTTGTAAAACCGCGGCGGATCAGATGTTCCTTAATTGTTTCAACGCCGCGATATCTAGATTGTTTTGGCAGTCGATACACGGACAAAATATGTATCCCTTGTCTGTAGGTTTCAGATTGTTCGCCAACACCGTGCATAACTTATCAACTCCTTCTAAAAACTTGTCGTCCAAATTTCCGCTGTAAATCCACGAACGTTCCATCTCCTTCTAGCTATTTATATGAAGGCAGCCATTTCATACCGTCACCCGTGGCAGAGTCTTTACACTTTTGTATCTTATCAACCTAAATCCATCCATGAGTATTAAATCCCACCGGTGAACGTGTTTTAATATGTAATTTATTGAAAATTTCGGCAGCATCTCCCTACAGTTCTTCAAATGCACGATATTATGATATTAATCAATAATATATGCATTCGAAGAACAATAAAGAGATACTGCTGAAATAATCAATAAAGTACATATTAAAAGCACATTCACACCCTATGTGTGTGATTTAACAATCGTGGACAGTCCCGACAGGGACTGCCGAAGATATACCTCTATTAGGTATATCTTGGGCGGATAACTATGTTTGGTAGTTTGTCAAATATTATGTATATATATATAAATCTTACCTCTGGTAGACGATTAGCCGATGCTAAGACGGTTGAGGTCGGAAGCCTAAATAAAGTCGTAGTCCTGATGCATAAATGAAAAACGACAACATTAGAATTCATCAAAAAATCAAGGTTAAATGCTAGCTAAACCGCGGAAAAAAATCGACAGCATCTCCCCTATATTTCTAACGTCTCCAAATCAGTTTTATCAAAGTCAAATTCGCACGCACCATCTAGAACTGGTAACATACATAAACTTATCTTCACTGATGTATTTAGTTTACAGAAACAGAAGCTAAGTTTTAAAACTAAACAGCCCCAACATCTTTCTGTTGCCTCTACTGAACAGATTCACACACAGCACTCAAACAGAAATAGAAACTGAAAGAAAAGAAACAGACAGACAGAGACTGGTGTATGACTCCTCTCTGTTTGTTCACGTGTTTGAATTCTCAAACCTTTCTAAACTGTCGATCCTGTCAATTTGGTGTGTTATAAAGTTTCTAACTCAACTAAACCCAAGGCAACTTTGTTACAGATGCAGAATTAGTCAGAACCTGATCTGATAGGAAACTGAAGCTGAAATCCAAACTGAAATCAAAACAGAAACTGAGTTGTGTTCTTGCTTTCTTCCCTGTCTGTTTTTTTTTTCTTTCAACTGATTATACTTCTCCTAACTCCTTACCCAGTTACTTAAATATTCCATTAAGCTTTTAAATCCAGACCAAAACTCAAACAACTTGTTACAGACACGGGATTAGCAGACCTTGAACTTGAAGCTAATGCCCAACATTTATGAAAATGAGATATGCTACAGTTCTGTTCCATTCCTTTTTCAGGAATCGGTAATACACTTGAACTTACTTTCTTTCCTGTGGCAGTTTTAAGTAGTAGCATTTTTAAAACTACACTATTGTGTATTAATTGTAATACTAAATGCTAAGAATAAATAAATACAGCAGTTTACAGATTGGCTTGCAAAGTTACCGTAACTAAGCACCGAAGTGGGCAAGTAGTGTAGAAATCAGCCCACGAACTAGGTCGCAATTAACTGTGAATCTGGGCACAAATATATGAACAAGGTTAGAACATTTCCATTACACTCTCAGGATTCGATACAAACGAGGTTAGAACTTGCAATCGAAATGCATGTATATGAACAAAGTTAGAAAAAAACGACAATCAATCGATCGCATACCCAATACGCGATAGACGTCGACGATGGTGAGACCAGTGGTAGATGGGTGGTGACCGGCGGCGATGGGAGTGACAAAGGTGGTGGGAGCGACGGCGGCGATGGCCGTTAGCAAGGTGACGGGAGAGAGGAGGCGATTTCAGTGAGGAAGATAGCGCGAAAGAGAAGAAGAGTTTCTGTGAGTTGAGTGTGCAGAGTGTAGGCAAATGTTTAAATGGACTTTAGATTACGGTTTACATGTAAACCGTAAACTAAAGTCACACTTTACATGACGGTTCCCACAAAAACCGTAATCTAAAGTGTAACGAAATTAAAAAAAATAGCGCGATAATTATTTGGCATATGTTGGGTTTCAAACATAGGTAACACATTAATATAAAGTTTTTATTAATCTAAAATACACTGGTAAAACGACGTCGTTAAATGCAATCTAAAGTGTAACGAAATTTAAAAAAATAGCGCGATAATTATTTGGCATATGTTGGGTTCCAAACATAGGTAACACATTAATATAAACTTTTTATTAATCTAAAATACACTGGAAAAACGACGTCGTTGACTATCAGTCGGAGGTTGGCGCGCCTTTTTTAAGAGGGACTTTAGATGACGGTTATTAGTGAAACCGTAATCTAAAGTCCGTTGACCGTAAAGCGCGCGTCAACACGGGACTTTAGATTACGGTTTCACTAATAACCGTCATCTAAAGTCCCTCCTAAAAAAGGCGCGCCAACCTCCGATCGATTATTGATTACGGGTTAATTCAATCATCGTTGCTAATTAATTCCGGCCTTCCTATTAATCACGGTGTCTGTTTAAGCCGTGATTAAACCACCGTCATTAAAGGCTCGCGTTCCACTAGTGAGTTTAAATAAGCCTTGTTGCTTAGTGATCATGTTCTAGTGTGTTCCTAACACTATTATAAATAGGCACTGTACTGAACGTTTATAACACACAGTACATGAATACAAACCATCGTCCATATTACATTCTGTTCTCCAATGTTTAGTATGGTATCAGAGCCCCCTCTGGGAATTTTTCTTCAGATCTAGATCTGATCTCATAACCTTCTATTCTTCCTACGCTATACACATCTTCTATCATGACCGAACTCGATCTATCTCCTTTGTCTGGATCTGTCACTGGAAAATCCACCGATGCTTCTGGCAATACACGAAACACAACAGCTAGCAATCAGTCTATAATGACAGCAGCTGCACATTTGGTAAAGCTAAAGCCAAGCAACTTTAGACTTTGGAAGGGCATGTTATTACCGTTTCTACGCGGCAATGACTTATACAAGTTCTTAGACGGGAGTAATCCCTGTCCATCAGAGAAACTCAATGAAGAAATCAATCCTGATTACCTCACCTGGCGACAGTAGGACCAGTTGGTGGTGTCGGTTCTGCTTCTTTCTCTTACTGAAGAGATTGCCAGTCAGGTCATTGACCTGGATACTTCAGCCAAGGTATGGGAAGCTCTTCATAACTCTTTCTCTGCACAGACAGCTGCACATCTCGGTCAGTTACATTTGCAAATGGCCAGTATATGCAAGAAAACAGATGAGGATATCACATCTTATTTTAACCGTGCAAAAATTTTAGCATCTTCTTTGGCTATTACCGGTCATACTGTGTCTGATCGTGAATTTCAATCCTATATTCTGAGTGGGCTACCAAAGGAGTATGAAGCAGTGGTAACAAATATAATCACTAGATCTGATGTTTGTACTCCCTCTCAGATTTATAATTTTTTATTGGTCTATGAGGACATCTTGGCGCAATCTAAGAAAACAGTCACATAAACTGTTTGTCTTAATGCCACTGAGGCTCTCTCCTCAGACTCTATGAAAAGAAACAGTCAGAATAAAGGAAGAGGATCTTATCAGAATAATAGAGGAGGTAGAGGAAGAAACTCCTCTCGAGGTGGAGGTCGCAGTGGCCAGGGGAGTTATTACTTTAATGGTAGTACAGATCAACGCCCTAGTTGCCAGATCTGTCATAAGAAAGGACACATAGCACAATCTGCTATCACAGGTTTAATCAAACCTTTCAAAGCCCACCCCCCTCTACCTTTTCTGCTAATGCTACTGGTAGCAATGCTTATCCTGACTGGTTACCATACACGGCTGCCACACATCACTTTTCTGGTGACTTATCCAGATTAAATTTGGGCAGTCAGGAATTTAGTGGACATGATACAGTAACTTTGGGTGATGGATCAGGCCTTCCTATTACACATCAAGGCTCAGGTTCTATTACTTTCACTTCTGGTGATTTCTTGCTTCAAAAGATCTATCACTCTCCCTTTTTTAATAAACACTTACTCTCTGTTAGACAATTCTGCCTTGACAACAGTGTTTATTTTGAATTTTATGCCTCTGGTTTTCTGCTAAAGGATCTTACAACCAAGAAGGTTCTTCTACAAGAGGCTGTTAAAGATGGGGTCTATGTACTTCCTTCACCACCACCACAGCAGGCTAATGCAACAAAGTTACTTCCAGGGACTAATACTACATATGCTACTTGGCACAGACGTTTGGGGCATCCATCTAGCTATATTACTAATAAAATGCTCTCAGATTTTGCTCTCCCAACACTTACATCTAGATTTTCCCAATTTTGTGATGCTTGTTGTAAAGGGAAAGTCCGTGCTCTGCCTCACTATCTTAGGGAATCTAGATCTACTTCTACTTTTGATCTACTGTTTCTGGATGTATGGGGCCCTTCATATATAACATCTATTGATGGATATAGATATTTTTTACTGGTGGTTGATGATTATTCTAAGTACATTTGGCTTTTTCCCATGGTTTGTAAGTCAGATATGTTTACTATATTCGAAGCTTTTCTTAAGCTTATTCAGACACAGTTTCAGACATCTATCAAAAGTATTCAAACTGATGGTGGTGGGGAATTCGTTGCACTGAGTAAATTGACTATTGCACATGGTATTAATCACAGATTCTCCTGTCCCTACTCCCACCAACAGCAGGGTGCTGTTGAGGTTAAAAACAGATATCTACTGGACAAGACACTTACCTTGCTGGCACAGTCCAATTTACCTTTTGGTTTCTGGTCCTATGCAGCACAGACTACTGTGTTTCTCAATAACAGAACACCAAGCAAATTATTGGCATACAAGACTCCGTATGAACTGTTGTTTCATGTTTTCCCAGACTATTCTATACTGAGGGTCTTTGGATGTGCATGTTGGCCAAATCTTAGACCACAAAATCCTCACAAACTATCATTCAGATCTACACCTTGTGTATTTCTTGGATACTCAGCCAAACATCATGGTTAATATGCTACTGCCTACACTCAAAGAAAATCTACATCAACAGGGATGTCATTTTTAATGAGGATCACTTTCCTTATACACACTCTACTTCTCGGTCTACACCTCCCTCTTCTCCTTCTAATACTATGATTGTTCTTGTTCCACAGACAAGCTTCTGTCCTTCCCCCTCTCATATCTCGTCACACCCTAATCCTTCAACAGATACTACCCCTCCTACACCTGCTACTGTTATGCATACTTCTCTCTCTGAAGAACCCACCCAGACTCCACACACTACTGCTTCATCAAACTCTGTCCCTACAGATCCTCCCAATCCTAACCCTACCCATCACATGATTACTCGAGCTAGGGCAAACATTTCTAAACCTTTGGTTTGCACAGATGGAACAGTGCCATGGTGTAATACATCCTCTTTGTCTACCCCTTTATTAATTCCAGAAGAACCTAGTTTCAGAGAAGCACAACAATTTCCTGAGTGGAAACATGCAATCCAGAAGGAGTTTGATGCTTTAATACAGACTCGCACATGGGATTTGGTTCCTTCTGAACCAGGAATAAGTGTTTTGGGGGTTCGATGGATCCTAAAGACAAAGAAGAACAAGGATGGTTCTATTGAGCGTAGGAAGGCCAGACTGGTGGCACAAGGGTTTAATCAGACTTTTGGTGTGGACTATTTTGATACCTACAGTCCTGTGGTCAAAGTGACAACCATCAGAACCGTTTTGGCTATTGCAGTTTCCTATAATTGGCCTATACAGCATTTGGACATCCAAAATGCTTTTCTTAATGGAGAACTTGAGGAAGCTATTTTTGTTAAACAGCCTCCAGGATTTACCAATGCTGAGAAACCTACGCATGTTTGCAAGTTGAGGAAAGCCCTTTATGGGCTTAAGCAGTCACCACGGGCCTGGTATTCCACTCTTAGTGCCTATCTGATTGATCTCGGGTTTCACTTATCCTCTACTGATAGCTCCTTGTTTATTTTTAGACAAGGTGCTGATGTTATTTACATGTTGGTGTATGTTGATGACTTACTTCTTACTGGTTCATCTCTTGCTATCCTAAATACTTTCAAAACTCACCTCACATCAAAATTTCCTGTTAAAGATCTTGGAAATCTCTCATATTTTTTGGGGGTATCTGCTCATCGCACATCTGCTAGGCTATTGCTAAATCCAGAAAAATATATCACAGACATTCTCCACAAAGTCAACATGAATCTGTCTAAACCCATTTCTACCCCCAGCTCACCTACGGCTAACCTAGACACCACTGATTCCCCTTTGTTTGATGATACTACACTTTATTGAAGCATTATGGGTTCCTTACAATATTTAGCCCTTACCAGACCCGATATTCAGTTTGCAGTGAATCGGGTCTGCCAGTTTATGCACAAACCACAACAAGATCACTGGAAAGCGGTTAAACGAATTCTAAGATACCTGAATAACACTCGTCGCCTTGGTATCTTCTACCCTGCTGCCGCAATTTCTTCCATGACAGTGTTCTCCGACGCCGACTGGGCTGGGTCTGTGTTGGATCGCCGATCTACATCCGGATTCTATGTCTTCCTCGGTTCACATATGATATCCTAGAGTTCAAGGAAACAAAAAACAGTGGCCAGATCATCAACCGAGGCCGAATACAAAGCGCTATCTACTGCTACAGCTGAAACAATTTGGATTCTTCGACTTCTCTGTGATCTAGGGTTTCGCCTTGACAAGCCCCCAAAATTGTTTTGTGATAATGTAAGTGCTACTTACCTGACGAAAAATCCAGTCTTGCATAGTCGCATGAAGCATGTCGATGTGGATTTTCACTTCGTTCGTGAAAGAGTCGCCATGGGAGCTCTCTCTGTGGAACATGTTCCTTCCTCTGCTCAACTCGCTGATGTGTTGACAAAATCTCTCTCACCATCGGCCTTTGCTCAGATCCGGTCAATGTTTTTAGGATGCGATCCTAGCGTAGGATCGTAAGTGACCCCTTGGATCGGATCTTGGGATCGAATCGTGGGATCGTTCGATCCTACAAAAAGTGAGTTAATATTATCTAAAAATATACATATGTTATAAACAACTTCTATTCAAAGCATATAGTTTAATTTGAGTAAGAGTATATAGCATTAATGAATTAAAAAATACAAATTAAGACCACAACTATGATAATACACTTACAAAATTGAAATGTAGATAAGCAAATCATATCAATTCTCTTATTATTGTCCATAAAAGTTAAAATTTAATAAGATAGGTTAAACATAAATCAAATCACATAATACATAATTTTTATGCGCATCTTTATTTCTTTCATCACCCTTCCAACAAACAATATGAGCTACGAGTTCTTTATTTACAAAATCATGGGTTTTCACATTCATGCTCATTCAAAAGAGTAAGTAAGCAATGTAACATAAAGTCAAAATGAGTTATAATAGCTTATTGTTTTAATTGTAAACGAATAAGAAAAAAAGATAAGAGTAATCAATAATATTTTATAAATTTGTATTGGTTCTTTTAAGTTTTTTTCTTTTTCTATTTTAAAGCTTTATAACATTGATTTTTTCAATCATTACAATATTGAATACACTTTAAATGTCATACATTTTTTTAAAACCTAGGTACATATTGTAATCTTTCATAATGGAGAGTAACAAGAAGTGATATTTCAATCTTAATCCTTATCCGCTCAATGACCACAAATAAATCTACATATAGAAGTTGTATTAATAACATCCATTTGTAATGTTCATAGTCATGATATTTTATGGATTATGAAAATTTTTACAAAAATTTGACAACTTTTTGTTTCTTTATATGTTATTAAGATATAATTCACATTGATATGAAAAACATAAACTATAAATAAAGTTAGAATCGATGGGATCGTAGGATCGTACTATGAATCTAGAGTGTAGGATCATAGGATCGTGCAATGGAATCATGATCCTTTGACGATCCTACATGGCTCCGAACCTACCTGCGATCCGGATCGTAACCATGAATTTGAATCGTAAAATTGTAGGATCGTGGGATCGAATCGTGATTCTGTGAACATTGGATCCGGTCTAAGCTCCCATTGTGTAGTCGTTTGGACCGCAGGGGGATGTTAGCTCAGTAGCCTCTGGGCCTGGTTATGGGCCTTAGTATTACAGTTTAAATAAGCCTTGTTGCTTAGTGATCATGTTCTAGTGTGTTCCTAACACTATTATAAATAGGCACTGTACTGAACGTTTATAACACACAATACATGAATACAAACCATCGTCCATATTACATTCTGTTCTCCAATATTTAGTACTCCCTACACATATATCTTTATACATTTTACACCACAGATTTTTGGCGTTATTGCCTTAGAAATTGATAATGTGAAATTTTGTGAACCAAATTACACTTAACCATAGATGAACCTTACCACGGAACTAGTGACACCAAACTTTTGCATTAGCAAATTTGATTTTCATTTTGATTAGTTTGCGCGTAGAAAGCTACACGTCATCAATTTGCAAAAGAACATTGAAGCTGGTTCGTCCATTGTTTACGACGTAAGTTAGCTTCTCCAATTGCAGAGAATCGGGATAAATAATGCCATTGCCCACCATAGCAACCTGATCTTCAATTGCATTATCATGCATCACTATGTAGATTCCAACAGGACCAGAATCCTTTGAAATTCGACTCCCACTTTCGGCGGGAACAAAACAATGTCAATGGCAGTTCACGTAATTACGTCTCATGTTCAAGCCCGATTCTGAAACCGGTGCCCCTTTATATAGCACAGTTGATCAAATAGGCAAATCCAAACTCGAACTAGAAATCAAAATCCTCAGTTTCCTAGCTCAATCGTCCCTCTTTCCCGCTCCACAGGTCCATCGATGTCTTTCTACAGAGAGGAAACCAGAATGGAATGCCAAACCCAAGGGTACGGATCCCCCTCCCCTGGTAAGTTCGGCAGCTACAATGACCAATCCTACGACGGGGGTTTCTCTTCCGCCGGGGCTTACGGGTGCGACAACGGTGGCCAGGCTCAGCTCCAGAAGATGCAGACTCAGTGCACGCCGCTAGGCAGTGGTGGATCCGGCTACGCAACCGCTAATGGCGGGAGCTATGCTGCTGGTTATGGCGCTGGAGGCGTTGCAGCCGGTCATGGTGGAGCAGGTTTTGGCGGAGGTCCTGGATCTGGAGGCCACGCAGTCGCAGGGGATCCGTTCTGCGCTCTGGTGCCGTCGTCATTCCCCCCAGGTACGGATCCAAAGATGATCGAGTGCTTCAACCGAATCGATAAGGATGGTAGCGGTTTCATCAGCGACCGGGAGCTGCAAACGGCCTTATCGAACTTCGATCACAGGTTCTGCATGCGAACTGTTCATCTCTTGATGTACATGTTCACCAGATCGAACGCAAAGACTGTGGGGCCGAAGGAATTCGTTCCTTTGCTCAAAAGTTTGCAGAGCTGGAGGGTAATTATTTCACAGCCATCATATATATACATAGTCGTTTCATGTACTTGAATTCTATAATAGTTTCAGATTTAGTGTTGGATCGATTGATTTGCAAATTCTTGTTTGGTCTCATCCTCATCGTTTTGTTTGCATTGCAGGCTGTATTCCAGAGATTTGATAGGGACAGGAACGGGAGGATGGATGGGATGGAGCTAAAGGAGGCACTCAGGGGCTTGGGCTTCACCATCGCGCCATTCGCCGCACAATTGCTCGTCTCCAAATTCAGCAAACCTGGCTCCAAGTGCTTTGTTGAATATGATTACTTCATCGAGTAATTAAATGCTCTTAACTACTACTTTCTATTAGTTATTTACTGTTTGATCTAATTAATAATTTCTTTCTTATACCAAAATAAAATTCTGCTTGGTAATCGATCAATCATCACCAGTAACATCTATCAGAAATTAGAATAATTTTTTGTTGGATTAGATTAATATGGTGTACTCTGTTTCTAATTGTATCTTCGGTTTTCGATTGCAGGTGCTGCTTGGTTGTCAAGGTATTTCACTTCACTATACATATTGCATTATAGTATTGCATATTATGTGCGTTTATCAGTACAGAACGATTAATCAAAGAGGAGATTCTGCTAAAATTTCACACTGATCAAGATAATGTTAAACGGCGGGTTATTGTTTCCTACAAATTAACTTGGTAGAAAAAAAATTATAAATCTGTAATGAAATACTGCCTCCATTTGCATTGTAAGTTATTTAAGATAATATATCTATGTCCAAATTTGATATCTAGAATCAGTTATAATTCTGAGTAAATTATTTACAATTATATGTCCGTGGTTTTATATATTTCCAAATTTAAAATTATTTTATGTGCTGTTCTAATCTTTTCTTGAATTTTAAAAACTAATATTCTTTTTTTTTTTAAAAAAACCAATATTCTAAATACTGATGTCAAGGTTTTTTGAGCAAAGTAATGTGAAGGAGGTTCGTATGTACAAGAGTAATCGATGCTCAAAAGAAATGGAAATTAAAGAGAACGAGTCTTTTACTAGAGAAAAACAATTTACTTCATTTTAAAGTTTATTATATACATAATAAGCACATTAATAATGATTAATTCATCATTTTTCACATTTTCCTTTTATCATGTCTTTGAACGTTCATTTTTTCTAAAGTAAAAAATAACGTAGTAGTTATTAAAAGATGGTTTAAATTTATTACCAGCCAAAATCATCGTCAATCTCGAATTGACCGTAATGCTATCAAATTATTGGTTCATACAAAAAAGTGAACATATTTATTATATTCTGTGATATGTTGTAATCGTGTGCTTGAACTCGTTACAGGGATTAACTGAAAACTTTAAATGCAAAGAGGATTCATACAGTGGAACTGCAGCATTCACTTACGATGAGTTCCTTCTCGGTGTTCTTCCGTTTATCGTTGCCTAAATGTCGATCACAACATTCAAGACAATGTTTTCTTTGCTATGGCATTACCCTTAGCTTAAGACGCATTTTCCTTTTACTTGTTTTCTCTTCATGCTTTAATTTATGCTCTTCTTTTCATTTCCACCTAAACTACTGCAATACTGGAGACAATATGTACTCACGCTGTTGAGGTATTAATTGCCTCCGGTATGTAACAAGGTTTTATGTTATGTATTTCATGTGTTCTGATTCACCTTGCATGTACTATCTAGAAAAATAAGTTTTGAGTTGGATCAATAACACATTATGTATCTATAAATCAGGTTTTATCCTCATTCCACCTATGAGTGCTTATCAATATCTATATCATTTATGTTCACATCTAAACCCAATAAGCATAAATGGAAGCTTGTATCAAATATCAAATATGATTCCACTAACTACATATGTATACTACTTTTTCTCATATTCAACACTAAGATACACAATAAAGTAGATCTTATTGTTCTTTTTATATGGAGGAACCTTGTCTTTCATATACACACTACAACAAAAGGAATGTGCAATATATATGCAGTTAAACTTAAAACGATGTATAATACAATACCCATAACATCAACAAAAAATTCAATACTAAAATCTAGAACCAGAAAACAAATCTTTTGACAAAGATATATAAACAAAAATATGAAACCCATAAAGAAATTGATACCTTCAGAGCATAAAATGTTCAAAATGCACATTAAAAGAAATTAGCACCAGAACATTGACCTTAAGCATGTTTTTTTTTTCAAGCTATGCAAATGAACAAAGTAGTCAATATGAACTTTTTCCCTTGAGCTTGTTAGCCAGTCCATATTAAAATTAAACACCTTCCATGTGCTAACTTTTTTATGAATACCTTGAGATTCATGAAAAATAAAATCTTCGACTTAATAGATATGCAAATGTGAATACAATTGTTTTGTACATGAACATTCCGGCAATACTAGTGTTGGGGAGAGAAGGAAAGACCAAGATATTTAGTTAGGGTCAATACATTTTAATACTTGATAACATAAACGATGAATTGAAATTCTTATCATTAGGGTGAAATAAGAGTAACTTTAAAAGTTTAGTTACGAAAATCTAGGGAGAGTCTCGGGAATACTCTCTCTATCTTTCTCTCTTCGGCTTGAGCCTCTGCCAAGCTATCAACCTTTTGCTCAGCCATCCTACTCTTATCATGTTTTTTGCCTTTTCCTTTGACATCCAAGCTTTCTGACCCACGCTTTTATCCTTTTCCTGAACGGGCTTTCCATCTTTGATCTTTGTTTTCTTCCTTCCAAAGGGATTTTCTGTATCATTCCTATCTCTGCCTTGGTCGTAGGCTTAAGGTTTTCTTTCTCTCACCAGCCCTGTAAATTTTAAGAGGGATTTTTCTTGTGCATTGTCTATGGTGGAATCTGAAGAAGATGAAGGTGAATCCATGAGGGATTCAGCCTAGGGTGAATATGCATGTCGCAGCAGATTCGGCCTCCTCCAGGCGGCGGGTACTGATGCCAATTTCTCTCTACTTCTTGAGTTTCTCGGTACAAAGTCCTCCCACCCTCGTTTTCAAGTCTTCCGGCGACTGCATGGGGTAACTAGTGAGGAAGATGGCTAGATTAACTTAAGTTGGGGAAGACTCCATTCGATTATTATTGGCTATAGGGGCGGACGCAAGAGAAAGACTGGAGTAGAGCCGGCATAACTTGGGCAACTAGGAACTGAGGAGGTTGCAAACGAGGTGGTTTATTGGGCAGTGATTGAGAGAACTATTGTATCCTAGCAAATTAATGGCACCTTGTATGTGACTCCTAGGAGGATGGTTCTGATTGTCTATGATCTTGCCTCTCTGATGAGAGAAAGCATATACCGTCATGTACTGCCACCGCTATCTCTATCTTGTAACTATATTATTGCACATTGAATCTTCCTGCATTCTGTATTAAAGGTCGAATTGATGTGTACGGTGACGACGCTAGGTTGTTGTGTCGTATTATCAGCATCATAAGGGTATGATTACTATGGGTTGTTGACTTTAACTGTATGGTCCGGTGATGCCAATGGAGGATGATGAAGCAGCTGATGAAGTTGGTTTTGATGATGGAAGGTTTATGGCGTTTAGTTACCTTTTGATAAGTTTTGTTTTGTCAGTATAAGTCATTAGTAGCTTTTAGGATTAATGTTTCACTTGTAGTATTTGGTAATCGTGATCTTAGTCTTTGAGTCACAATTATGGATGGTTTCTTCCTAGGTGCTCTGCGACAGTCCATGAGGCCTTAGTTTCTCATAGTAGTATCCTCGTGGTTTCAGGCTCTAAGACTTAGCATTTTGGTAGTTTCTCACATGTTGCTTTGTGTGGTAATATCTACTAGGATCTATGTGGCTTTTGGATGTAGGTTTATGGTTTAGACTATAATATGTTGCTCATGGATTGTAATGAAGGTTGGATATAGGCTTATGGGTTTAGATGCTTATATGGTGTTCTAGGGTTGTAATGAAGGCTTAATGAAATGATGGTATGTGTTTCAAAAAAAAAGTAACTTTACTAACAACTTGGCACATGCAAGATGAAATGTATCAAATTCAATAGCTTCTAACTAATGTTGTCAAACCTGACAACAAATCCAGAAGTATATGGTGAAACATGAAATCAAACGCGAAAAAGTGCTTCTTTCAAATTTGATGCATCTACATCACTACCTTTGTCCATATCAAATTGACAAAATCAAAACACATGGATTCAACAATAATTCTAGTTATCTTAATCTTATTGTTCAACATAGCCAAGACGATACCACTATGATGTGAAACTTCTTCCAAAAACAATTGAACCATGCTCAAACTCATTCCACATAGTGGCAAAACCTTCAAACAAACAAAACTACGAACTAGAAGTTCAAATGTATCTAGGTTCAGACACCTCATCTAACCTTAAACATAACACAAAATAGTTCAAACATATTTCCACCATTACACGATCATGGTTTATTGGACATTCAACCATAGATTGCTTCATTTCGACAGCTTGCATTCTACATGCAACCACTCCCATTGAGCCTTCATAAACTCATTGGCCCAAATTGAGATGGACTTGTTATGAACACTGAGTAAGTAGTATTAGGATACTCTTACGATACTAAAGACCTTTGTTGTCTTTGTTTGGAACAGACCTAAAGCTTTATCATTGGTCTACACAAGAAGCTCCAATTATGTATTTGCCTGACGCTACCACCCTAGATCCACAGCTGCATGCCCATGAGTATCACTAGTGCTCTCATGGAATCCCACAACCAATCACGTGTCCTAATGACATTGTAGACCATTTTTTTCATTCTACGTGACGACACCACCTTTAAAGCTCCCTAGAATGTAAAAGTTATCAATGACTCTACTCTCTATTAATGCATTTATAGATTAATAAAAGTCATATCTAATCTTCAAATGTGAAATATGCACCATATTTTTCAACATGCACTTGATATGTTTCTTCACGGGATCATTATCCAATATTTCTTTAAACCGCAAGAGCATACCTGAAAACATTGTTACATGTCGTAAAATGGCTCCAAAGTCACCTCCTTTTCAATGAACTTCTCTTCAGTCCAAACCTACTTCTTAGATCACAATGTCTCACTCATGAATCACACTCTACCATCGTTGATATGAAAGAAACACATTAGCATTGGGGCATGATAGTTGCTCTTCTGCACCTTCCTCGGACCTCTATTTTCCATAATGACAATACCATATCTTGGATCATACTTTTTCTTCCAACAACTCTTCAAGTTATGTAAAACAACATCAACAATGTTATTATTTACCACAATTAATCACAGATGTAGCCTAGCATAACCATTGTGTAGCCCTTAATGAGTATTTCAAATTGGTTACCCTACTAACATTATAGTAGATGCTCCAATTAACTCACCAACATAAGTCACTAATTTAACATTAATTCTAATAATAATATAAATTTATAGACAATAAAAGGATGGAAGATCAGACTTAGTATTGGTTTTAATTATTCTCTAACACTCAACTTGGGTGTCTTTTGGAATCAATTTCTCATGAATATGAATAACTAACATCTTCATACAACAATGGACAACTTTATGGTCAAATAGATTATGTTTCTATCAAGAGATAATGGTAGCTAGTCATTGAATTCTCATATAATGTATTTGGGTTGAGGTTATGTGCAACGAAGTTTATAGAGATTATATTCATGAATTTAACTTAGGTAAAAAAATTCAACATTTATTATTTGGTTTATCAGCAAAGTGAATCTCTGTAATTATCTGTAATTTTTATTTTTCTTTTCCACTGAAGTAAAGAGTATGCTATGAAATAAGTGGGTGCTGTTTCAATTTTAACTAAAGAAACAAATTTTGTCTTTAAAAATAGCATCTTATACATAATGGGTCTGAATAAAATAGTACTCTAGATAGTTTAGTTAGATACAATTTGGACTATGCATATTAGGTAAGTATTCCCATGCTAATACCATAATATTGGCATCTTTTTGTTTTTGTTTTTAATTAAGATAAGTTTATGACAATGAATAAATCATAGAGTTTGTTTAAATAATATAACTCTTCATAAAAAATGATGTAATTGTCTTCTTAAAAATAAATGGTGTATATCTATATTTTGCTCACAAAAACTTGAAGCAATTATAGATAAACTTAAATGAATATACATCTAAAAAACAAAAGGGCATGGGGCAACAACTTTTTTTAATAATTAGTGACACAGGTCTGATCAATCCACTGACGTGGATAAGACAACGAAAGTTGCAAAACTTATAGAATATATCGATTCCTACTGAGTTTCCCTCTTTCCTTGCACCTTACACCTTACATATCAAGCTATTCTAAAATGTGCAACTAACACTTACCAATACCTGTATTCTTTCCTTTACATGCTCTTTTGCTTAAACGTGAAAATTTATGGAATCCCAAAAGAGTTTTCTCAATACTAAGTCTTTCCATTGAAGAGCTAGAGGAAAAGTATGAACACATGATTTTCCCTCATAAACAAGAAAAACTGAATCTCATTTCTAGATCGTAGTATTTACCAGCATTATCCTACATAAAGGGCTTAAAATACACATGCCAAAGATTTAAGAGGTTTTTGATATTAAGGGGGCAACACATTATCTAATACTCCCAAATAGGCCCCGTTTAGAAGTGGCGTAAGTGTGGCATATTTTTGCCGACGTCTTAGAGTGCATTACATGGTCCATTTTCTTTTGCGATTTAGCTGTGACAGGAAACCCCGCCTTTGCCTCTGCTTTTTGAAGCAGAATCCCTCGCCTCATTCCTCATCCCTTCTCTCTCTCTCATAGATCTTCGTCGTTTCACATGGCAATTACTCTCTTATCGTCTCCTCTTTTTCTTTCTCTCTCGCAGTTACTGTAAGACACCAACCCTAGTGGTATGCCCCGTGTTCACCAACCATGTTAATGGTGATCTGGCTCTGTGAGATATACGAACTATAGGTTGCGGTAAGTAGAAACACTTCTTGTTCTACCTTCATCTGTCTCCCCATTTCTCTATTTTTTCTCTTGGTTCCTATGTTCACTAGTACAAAAAACGCCTATTTCGGCGCCCCTATTTCGGCGGTTGTAACAACAACCGTTGAAATAGGTGCCCCGAAAATTCTATGTCTAAAAAAAGGCACCTATTTCTACGGTTCTTAGCTAGGAACCACCGAAATAGGTGCCTTTTTTTGAAATAAAATTTTCGGGGCACCTATTTCGGCGGTTCCTAGCTAGGAACCGCCGAAATAGGTGCCTTTTTTTAGACATAAATTTTTGGAAGCCTATTTTCCCGTTTTTTTTTTTTTCAAAAAATTCGGTCGGCGGGAAAATTTCAGCCTATTTCGGCGGTTCCTAGCCAGGAACCACCGAAATAGGTGCCTTTTTTAAACTAAATTTTTGGAAGCCTATTTTCCTTGTCCTTTTCCTTCCCTCCCTCCCTTTCTCCTTTCCCATTTCCCGTGTTTTCTTTTTCAAAAAATTCGGACCGCGGGAAAATTTCAGCCTATTTCGGCGGTTCCTAGCTAGGAACCGCCGAAATAGGTGCCTTTTTTAAGACATAAAATTTTCGGAAGCCTGTTTTCCCGGTTTTTTTTTTTCAAAAAATTCGGACCGCGGGAAAATTTCAGCCTATTTCGGCGGTTCCTGGCTAGGAACCGCCGAAATAGGTGCCTTTTTTTAGACATAAAATTTTCGGAAGCCTGTTTTCTCGGGTTTTTTTTTCAAAAAATTCGGACCGCGGGAAAATTTCAGTCTATTTCGGCGGTTCCTAGCTAACAACAGCCGAAATAGACTTTATTTCATTATATATATCGCAACTGCTCTTCATCTCTCTCCTCTCACGGTAATTTTGCAACTCTAACTGGCGAATGTACTTGCTAAACGCTCCTCTCTGCATCTCGCTCACCAGATTGAAAACGGGGTTGAAGTAGTTCATTCTAGAACCGGTAATATACTCGAACTTATGTTTTTCTCATTGGAGAACAAGCTACATACATGCTCTACGCCTTTCATTCTCTTTGTTTTGTCTACGCATCTCTTCATTCTCTTTTTGTGTCTACGCCTATGTAGTGACAAATCACTGAAACCGCTGCATCTCACTCACTAGATTGAAGACGGGGCTGAAGTAGTTCATTCTGGATCCGGTAATATACTCAAACTTATATTTTTCTTTTTGGAGAACAAGAAACATACATGCTTTGCGCCTATTTATTCTCTTCTTTGTGTTTTGTCTCTTTATTCTCTTCTAGTGTCTGCGCCACTACAATCTCTTCACACTCACGGTGATTTTGCAAGGCGAACAAGAAGCTTACATGCTTTGTGCCACTGTTCATTCTCTTGCGTTTGCGCCTCTACAGAGATGCAAAACTGTTGCATCTCGCTCCCGAGAAAGAAGACGATGCAGCTAATTTTTTTATTTTTAAAAATAATACCTATGGCGGCGGTTGTTAGCTAGGAACCGCCGCCATAGGTGTGTTTTTTTTTTGAAAACCACCTATGGCGGCGGTTCCTAGCTAACAACCGCCGCCATAGGTGTGTTTTTTTTTAAAAAACAACCACCTATGGCGGCGGTTGTAGCTAGGAACCGCCACCATAGGAGTTCTATCTCGGCGGTTGTACAACCGCCGAGATAGGGTCTCATACCTATTTTGGCGGTTCTAGAACCGCCGAAATAGACCTTTTACAACCGCCGAAATAGGCCCTTTTTGTACTAGTGGTTCCTTCTTTGGTGGAAGCTAACTGAATATGTCAGTCTTTCAGTTGGTTTCTTTTTCTTCAGAAAACCACTGCTGGATTTGACGAAATAATTGCCTTGGTTGCATGCATTTGCTTCATTGTCTTTTCCCCTCCTCTATTCAAGTTTGATCTGTCACGCCTAAGATTGGTAAGCTTTTCATCACCTCTGTTTATGGTCTTCGACAAAAAGAAAAGGGAAATTTCCATTTTTATGGTTTCCACCCCAATACTATTATGACTTTTCTTTCAATTATTCGGTCTAGTTCTTGGCCGTTCTCTATTGGTTGATGTGTCATCCTATGAATTTGTTTACTTAAATCTGGAACCTTGCTAAGGTATTTTCTCTGGCCTTTATCAGTCGTCGTTTGATTTGGAAATATTGCTGGTTATCAGGCGTTGATATACGGCTTTGTGCATAAGGTTCTCTATTTGGAACAAGATTTGTGAATTGAAATTGGTGATCGATCTGGAACTAAATTGGTAATTGAAACTTGATTTTACTAGCTTTGTCGATACAGATCCCCATTTGGAACCTGAACGGTGAATTGGTTAATTGATGTTTGATCTGAAATTGAATTGGTTATTGAAACTTGATTTTTATTAGATTTGTGCATACGGTTCTGTATTTGGATCCTAAACTGTGAATTGGTCAACTTGTGTTTGATTTGAAACTGAATCGGTTATTGAAATTCAATTTGCTGGATTTGGGCATACGGTTCCCTATTTGGAACTTGAACTATGAATTGGTTAATTGGTGTTCGGTCAGGAACTGAATTGGTTATTAAAATTTGATTTCTACTACCTTTGTGTATCTATCTATTTGGTAGGTTTGCATCGTGAATGTTGGCTAAGCTGGTGGCTTTAGGATGGATTGTTATTTCTCTGTTTGGTTGGGTTGGAATTGTCTAAAGTTCTATTTGGAACATGGATTGCTAGCTAAAAATGGTTCTTGGTGTTGACGAGGAACTGAATATCCCATGTTGATTAAAAAAATTGTCCTTAAATGTGGATTAGTATATGACACTCTACTCCTTGTTTTAGTTAAGATTACTCAAGCATGTAACGTCCACCTCCACTTTAGTACTACCCTAGTGATCATGGCCCGATATTTCAAGATAAGAATAGAAAATAGACAAGTGCTATTGTGGCAGTAGCGGTAGTTACAGTTTGAGTTCTGTCATAACTTCACAAATGGTAGTTATGAGTCTACACTAGTTCACTGAGCGATGATGAAGATAAACTTACTCTGAGTTGAATAGTCTCGAAACACACCACTCAGCGATGATAAGGGCAAAACTACTCAAAGCTGAAAAGTCCCAAAAAAACTCCACTCAACAATGTGATGAGTTTCCAAATGAGCATGTTCTAGGGGTGTATTTCATATGTTTTATCAACATTTTTCATGTTCATTTCTCTACTATAGCTATTTTTCCTCTGGTTTGGTGTTTTATTGGTGCTCTCACGCATTCATTGCTCAAACAAGAGAAATAACATTGTTAGGAGCAAAGTAGATCAGAAGAGGAACGTGTGGGCGCAATTGGATCCAAAATCAGAGGTAAAACAAAAATGATAGAGCATTTTGAAGACCGACCTACCCACAAGACCAACCCAAGTGGGTCGGTCGGGCTAAAAATTTGCCCAAAACTACATTTTGAAAAGGAGAATTTTGGCACATTTCTTCCTCATTTACCACAACCGATTCCAACCCTAAACAGGAGAGGGAGAGAGAGGCAAAAATAGGGGAGAAAAGAAGAGGAGAAAAGAGGAGGAAGAAAGGCTTGAAGATTTTACCTCCATTGAAGCTCCAAAGCTCCTCCCATGGCTAAATCTCTCTTCTCTATTGTCCTTCTCTTCTTAATGGTTGTGTAGACTCTCTTGTACTCTAGGATGGGGGTTTTGACCCCAAATCCCTAAATGTTGCTTGTAATACTTATCTCTTTATAACAGTTGATTTTATCTCTTAAATGCTTCATTAATGCTTTATATTGCATTTGTTGTTTGGTACCTTGCAACTTATGCCTTGATATTTGAATTAGACAAATTGGGGATAAACCCTAACTTTCATTTCTTTTAATAAAGGAGTGGAATTTTAGGTTAGGAGCTTGAAA
Source organism: Limonium bicolor (assembly GCA_023374045.1). Lineage (NCBI taxonomy): Eukaryota > Viridiplantae > Streptophyta > Magnoliopsida > Caryophyllales > Plumbaginaceae > Limonium > Limonium bicolor. Next base: position 326,048,936 of record CM041776.1, on the reverse strand, counting down.
TTAATGCTATCTAGAAACTTTAGCCTTCTTTGAGTTAAGGGGTGTGATTAACTAGGTAAGATTTGATTGGTCCAAGATTTGGGGAATCTTTACATTAGCTCTAATAGAAAACTAAAGTGAGGTATGTTTATGAGTACAATTAGGTATATTTGAACAATTTTCTCCATCTCGGAGTACTCCCATCCTAGCTAGTTACTTTAGTGTATAATTCTTTCTTTTATTTCTTCAATTACAAACCAAAAACCCCCCGAACCGCAATTTACATTTATACACTTTTTCATATATCTTCTTGCACATTTACTAAGTTTATAACTAGCTAGATAGTTACGAAGTCCCTGTGGATACGACCTTGTTGTACTACAATGACTGGGTTCACTGCCCATAGTTAGTAGGAGAGTTTAACCACTATTTTGCCCAACAAGTTTTTGACGTCATTGTCGGGGACTTCGGTCCAACTATCTGGTTTATTATCTGTTTAGTTTTCATGCATATTTTTCATTCCCTTTATTTACCTTTTTGTGTATAAATTTTTATTTCTTTTATTTTAGGAACTTAATTCTAATGGATGGTCACTATGATCAAGCGGCAGGTTGGTATGACCACTTCTATGGCGCAGAGAACTACCAAAGGTGCGGAGAGTACCATGAGATCCCCCAATGTCCAACAACGATGTCAGAATTGTGAGCTCTCATGGAGGACCTTATCTCATCTGTCTAGCGGAGGCTTGTGTGCCAAGAGTGTGAGGAGACCACGAGAGCACTCAGTGTCCTGTGATCAGTAAAGGTTGAGTCGCCCATTTTGGAGGAGCTCATGTCTGACCTTATTTCATCTTGCAAGCCTAAACCGAATGCGCAAGACACCTTTAACATGAAGTGTAATACCTTCAACATGAACACTCAAGCTCTGATAGATCATATTGAGCAACAACTTGAGAGTAAAACAGTTCATGAGGTGGAGCAACTTGCTGAGGAACTGAGCTACTCTTTCACTCCTCCCCTTTCGAATCAAAGAGTTCACCGCTATTCAGCCACCCGCTTGATTTTGAAGACAACTCATTATAAGATAGTTTCCACTTTGACCCAATGGAGTTCCCTCCCTCTGAGATCAACTACCAGTATGCCTCCCGCTTCTTTCTTCATCAAGACAATGAGCATAATCACATCCTCAACTTTGAAAAGGAGGAGTCACCACTTCCCTCAAAGTCATCAAAGGAAAGTGCCACCATCAACTTCAAGGAGCCACCTCCCCGTGAACTCGATTTTCACCAAGGTTCTTCCTATAAGCCTTACCCCAAAGATGGAGGATTATCACATCCTCAAAACTGGGGAGGAAGAGCCCTCTCCTTTGATCTTAACTTGAGGATCAAGGCCTTTCCCATCTATTCTCAAACGAGGTAAAGTGGAAGCTCAAAGTCCACCCACTAAATGTGGAGGCCACATTCCCATTCGATCCCGGACCAGAGCTAGAAGACAAAATATGCCCCGGATTTCTCCCTGCACCGCTAAATGAAGATAAGGATGTCTTCATCCTTAAATTCGAAGTGGAGGCTCCACCACAAGATGATTCTCACACCAAGGATCGTCAACCCCAATATCCGGGCCGTTCTTCAAAGAAAAATGATGTCTGCCAATTCGATCCTGGAGGACTTCAAGGTGGTATTGTCTAGCCAAAGACCTTAAAGATGGGCAGCTTCCAAGGAGGCAACCCGGAGGACATTTCTTTCATTTGCTTTTCTTTAATTATATATTTTTTAAAGTTATCCTTTGATTTTGTTTTTGCTAACCCTTAACCCTGTTTGTAGTTTGGTTGGTTCTAGTGTTCTATGTAGGTGCAACTCAAAGTCCACACTACAACCAAGCTACGCTACTTTGAGGTTAGAGCTCAAGTGTGGGGGAGTTCCTTCAAATCAAGTAACAACATACTCAAAGGATTACTTGTTTCTTTTACTTTTGTGTCTCCCACTTATCCTTCATTTTGATGTTGTTGAATTCTGCCAATGGGGATAGATTATGTGCTATAATGTTTGTTTGTGTCCTTTATGTTCTCTCTTTTTTCTGCTTTCCGAAAAAGTCTTCTGGATCCTTCCCCTATTTGTCTGGTTAACAATGAGGACATTGTTCAATCTAAGTGTGAGGGAGTGACCTTTTCAGTGACTTTTGTGCTAAAAAGGTTTAATCATTCATGCTTATCTTGTGTTTGTCCAAAATCAAAAACTTGGATCCTTGTGATGTGGGTTGTTCTCATGAAGAACAAAAATCTTATGAATTATGGGATAAATGCTAAAAAAATCCTTTTAATTGCTTTTGAGGAGCACTAGTGTGACCAAAATATTTGTAATGGTAGGACTTTTATTGCTTGGGGGTTCTTTCTGTCTTCTTTCTTAGGATTGCTAAGGGGTGTTTCTTTGTGAAAAATATTTATGGGACTTGTGAGACGCCATTGGTAACCAACAATGAGAGTTGAGTGTTCTTAAATGCAAAGGCATGAAGCCAAAAATTTATCTTCTCATCTCTTATGAAAAATTGGAATAAATGCATAAATCTATATTTCCTTTTGTTTTCTTCTTAATGCCCATTCCTGAGAGAAGTTGGTCATGGTAAAAGTTCTCCAAGTTACCTAATCTTTAAAGCTTTGAAGCAATTCGGATCATACCCTGAAACTCTAGATTCTATTTTCCCCTAAGTACACCCATGCCACCATTAAGATATGGTTCACACTCCTCAAAGGTTATAATCACATTTTGCTTCTTCTTTTATCCTACACTTCATGATAGTATTTGTTAGTCTTGAGCATTCTTTACTTGCTTGGGTGCTTTGTTTTGCTTAAGGACAAGCAAAAGAGAAGTGAGGGGGTGTGATGAGTGTCCAAATGAGCATGTTCTAGGGGTGTATTTCATATGTTTTATCAACACTTTTCATGCTCATTTCTCCACTATAGCTAGTTTTCTTCTAGTTTTTCGTTTTATTGATGCTTTCACACATTCATTACTCAAACAGGAATAATAACATAGCTAAGAAAAAATTAGACGAGAATAGGAATGTGTGGTACAAAAGGATCCAAAATCGGAGGTAAAACGAATAACATAGAGTGTTTTGAAGACCGACTTACCCACGAGACCAACCTAGGTGGGTCGGTCTGTCTTTTTTGAAATATGATGGATTTGATAGACCCAGACAACCTTTCTAGGTGGGTCGGTCGGAACCTACTGGAATCGACCGACCCAGGTGGGTCGGTCGGGCTAAAAATTTGCCAAAATCTGCATTTTGAAATGGATAATTTTGGCACATTTCTTCCTCATTCTACCACAACCCGATTCCAACCCTAAACATGATAGAGACACAAAAAAAATAGGAAAGAAAAGAAGAGAAGAAAAGAGGAAGAAAGGCTTGAAGATTCTACCTCCATTCAAGCTCAAAAGCTCCTCCCATGGCTAAATCTCTCTTCTATATTGTCCTTCTCTTCTTAATGGTTGTGTAGACTCTATTGTACTATAGGATAGGGGTTCGACCCCAAATCCCTAAATGTTACTTGTAATACTTAGCTCTTCATAATAGTAGATTTTATCTCTTAAAAAATTCATAATGCTTTGTATTGCATTTTTTGTGGGTCCTTGCAAAAATATGCCTTGAGCTTGGAATTAGACAAATTGGGGATAAACCCTACTTTCATTTCTCTTAATTAGGGAGTGAAACTTTGGAGCTATTGTTAGGAACTTGAAATTAATGTTATTTAGAGACTTTATCCTTCTTTGAGTTGAGAGGTGTGATTAACTATGTAAGATTTGATTAGTCCAAGATTTGGGGAATTCTTATATTATCTCTAATACACAACTAAAGTGAGATATATTTATGAGTACATTTAGGTATATTTGGGCAATTTTATCCATCCCGAAATACACCTATCCTAGCTAGTTAGTTTAGTGTTTAATGTTGTCTTTTATTTCTCCAATTAGAAACCAAAAACCTCAAACCCCAATTTACATTTATGCACTTTTGTATATATCTTCTTGCACATTTACTAAGCTTATAATTTGCTAGATAGTTATGAAGTCCCTATGGATACGACCTTGTTGTACTATAATGACTGGGTTCACTGCCCGTAGTTAGCAGGATAGTTTAACCACTATTTTGCCCAACACGTTGATGAGGTCTAAATTACTTTGAGCTGAATAGTCCTAAAACATATCCTTTTTGTGTTATTGTAGTGCTACAATTGGATGAGAACGAACAACAATGGGCCGTGGTGATTAGACGAGAATGAACAACAATGGAGGACTAGTGTCAATCGGAGAAGAATGAAGAACAAGCATTATATAGTAGAATAATAGTGTTGTAGTCTTGGTCTTAAAATGCGCGCATCGGGCGCGCCTTATGCGTTTTGGAGGCAATGTGAGGGGTGAAACGCATCGGTGGGCGCGAGGCGGTGATATTGGGGATGCGGCCGTGATGCGTCCCGATGCGCTCCGATGCGAGCCTGATGCGCTATTGAGGCTAAGACATGTTTGGCTTCATTTTTTAAAAACGAATCACATATTAAAATGACATCAATATGATTGGATACTTTGCCACTTGATTGCTTTAGACTTGCGGTTGGATGTTTTTATTCAATTATGTCAAAATATTACTTTATATCAACAAAATGTAGTCTACAAAAAATTACAAGTGATTTTTAGCATATATTACATCACAAACGAGATGCGCTCGCATCGACGCTTCATGCATCACGCATTGCTTCTGGAACCTCATCGCATCGGAGCGCATCACGCATTTTAAAACCAAGGTTGTAGTTATTACTAGTCAATTCCCTTGTACAAACCTTGATTTTAAACTTAATTAATATTGAACGTATTAAAACTTTGAGTAGTTGAAATTGATTTTATTCATCAGAACATCTACACTAATAACATAATGATATTTATTATCTACCTTTATGCAGTATAAAAATATTGAGATAATAACGAAAACACTTTAATATTAATTACACGACTTTATACTTAACTTTAAATTTGGACAAATTTTAGATGGCATCTGACCAACACAAATCTAGAAAAAAGGGGAAAGAAGTAGCTGAGGGTGGCAGAAAATGGTAAACGCACTTCATGTAAACGAACACATTATATATTGGAAAAAATTTACTTATCTTATAACATTTGTTAGTGGTTACTTTATTTATTTTTTAACAAAATATTGTTTTTAACTGTAAATTAATATTCATATTTGTAGTACAGACAACAGTAAACGCATTGCACTTAACTAATTAACTAACTTATGCTGTAAAAATGTCACACTACCAAACAACAGTTTTTAAAACAGTTACAAATATGCCAATCTCAATTGTCGGTAATAGGGATCAATAATGAGTTCAATACTCCTTCACGCATGGAAGATAACAGGAATGAGGCCAATGAAGAGCTAGGTTGATGAATAGGGCTACAATGATTGAATATTATTGTAACACCCCAACCGCTAATCTCGTCATTACCTCTTAAATTGTCACATTTGTCATTAATCTCGCAGTGGAACTCTAAATACAACGGCGGGGGGTACAATGCCGTTAGCCACCCTTGTGGCTAACCAGGCCTAACTCAAATACAGTAACGGTCTGATGGACCAGAATAATCGAGTACTCAATACAAATACAATACTTATCCATTTCTAACCGAGTCCCATAATACAATTCTCAAATCAGTTCCTTACTATACCGAGTCTACAACATACAGATGCCGATAACACTTTCGGACTTACACCTCATTCTAGTACTTGAGCAAATTAAAATCTAACTACCCATGCTTAACCACCGTCCCCGACTTACTCTCGAACAGTATCGTCTTCGGTGTACTTGAAAGTAAAAATGGTGCCCCAAGGAGCTCAGCATAATGCTGGTATGAAATTCGCATACCCCGCGTGCTAACGGGGGTACACCGACTACTTTGTCGAGAGCATGAGATTCATTTTAATTCAATCAACATACAAGATAGCAATACATAAAACATGCACAACAGCACAGTCAGTATTCAACATCGAACACAACACTAACTAACACATCAAGGAAGTTAGCTTAATTCATCTTGCTCTTAGGGCTTGAGGGTTTCTACCTCACCGATGCCTTAGTTACTTTGTTCATTGCCTTCCCATTCTCTTGGGATACTAATTTGTTCACTTAGTTCTTGAGACTCTACAGGTCTCGTTCTTACTTTCACAACCATTTTCTCTTAAGTAATTCTCAAGCCAAAACACATGGCCTCCGGGCAGAGTCATACACAGGACTCACCGCCGGGCTTTCGAGCCTAGTCTTACTTCCCCGGTTTTGACCCTACTCTGGGTCTAGCATGGTGGGAAGGTTTGACTAGCTACCGGAACTGTCTCTTAGTTCCCACTTCTTTCACATAGGTCCGAACCTCTCTCGGACTTCTCACATTCCCAACACTCCTCTCTTGGAGTTATAATATAATTATGTATATTAGTCTTGAAGCATCACTCTCGATGTTTCTAATGACTTTGGGAATTCTTCTTATGTTTGGGTATTCTTAGGTTTAAGGGTTGCCCCAACTTTTCAAATACTTATACTTTCAGTTATTTTCTCGTACCGGGTCGAATCCTCATATAGGAGGTTGACCGCATTTTAAGGGAGTTTGATGGTCCCTTATGTCTCTTTTACTTTCCTCATAGGTTCATATCTTAGAACTATCATCAATCTCCTAATAGAGGTTTCATCAATTCCTTCCACTATTGCTTATTTCGTGGATTGTTCACTTTGGTTCTCTAACCTTAACGGGAGTTTACTAATCCCGTGTCACTCTCTCACGTTCTAGTGAGTTCATAAGTTTGCGTTATCGTTATTCTTTAATCGATAATTTAGTGTGTTTCCACGTTTTCGTCATTTTGTGAAATGACTCTTGCTACGAGTCACTAACCAGTTGTTACTCATTTATGAGTTGCTCTATAACACTAAGTTAGACCAAACAGTCATACAAGGATGGTTAGTACAGACAGCATGCCACAAGATATATAAACAAAGCAATAGAACATTTTCATGCTTTTATCTTGATTAGGTCGGCACACATGCAAACATCACACAAATCAGTGTAACACGGTTAGCATACAGGACATGAGAAAATCATACCTTACACCGTGGTTTTTACTTTACCGTGCCACCTCACATTGCTCGGTTCAAACACGATCCCCTGATAATGTTTCAAACATTGCTATTAATACCAAGCTCATACGGTACGTAAATCTATTACTCCCATACTTACCCCGTTGTCCCGTTATCTTAGGTTTACTCAAGTGTACTTAAGTTTCTCAACTTCCTCATTCACTTCTAGCACTTGTTTATCCTTTTAAGGACATTTACATGTCACCATAAAAGTCCTAAACAACATCTAAAACCAATACCAATCAATCCCCCATCTTTAGGACCCTTAAAACCATTTTCGGCACATTTTTGGGAGTGGTCCGGACCTATAGTCCTGAACCAATGCATTTCCTTACTCTCGGCCAATTTTTCTACTTGGTCCGGGTCCTTGTCCTCGACTAGGGTCCGGGACCACCTGCTTCCTCAACTCTCGGGGCATTTTTATGCTTGGTCCGGGACTTGGTCCGGCCCCTAAGTCCCGGACCCTGCTAAAAAGCTATTACAACTTCAATTTTCAACCCCTAATCCATTCTTAATCTACCCCCAATCATTCCCTAATCTTTCCACAAGTTTTCTACATGTTTAATCACCCTAAAACACACCTTAAACCTTCCTAAATCATTGGTCCAATTCTTGCCCCAATTCTTGCTCAATTTCACAAATTTCAATTCTCACATTTTTGCATTTGCACACTTGTGCATTTCTCACCTTTCTCTTGGTGGTTTACCTTATTCTCAAACCAATTGACCATTCCAAATCCTTCCTAGACCAATGCACTTCTAAAACCCAAGTTCACTCCTTGTTTCACAAGTTAAGCACTCTTGTTCATCTCAAGCCAAATCCAAGACTTGCTCACACAATTTGTGCTACAGATTTTGCACACTCTCCTCCTCCCTCCAATCAACACTTCAATGTGATTTATTAACTCAAATAAACCTTCATCCATACCTAGCTAACCCTAGGTTATTCTTCACTCAAAACATCACTTGAACGCCTTAGGTTTCTACCGAAATTTCACCATAACCCGGCTACTTTTCTAACATTGCCCAAAGCTCATATCATCACCTAATTTCCATTCAAAACTAACCAAACCCTTAGTGGGTTCTAAAAACACACAATACTCATTCAAATCTCATCAAATTCCCCAAATACAACATAATGCATAAATCATAAAATGCATGGCTCTTAGGCCCTTAAATCAAGCATTAATTCACAATTCTCTCAACTACCACCAAGTACATATTTAACACAATTTTGGGTTCATTCAATTACTTCCCATCCCAAAATTCTAAAAGCATGAAGTTAGGCTCCAAGGTAGATTATTTACCTTATATTCACAAGCCTTATCTCTTTTCACTCCTTTTTTTTTCTCTTCTCCTTTCTCTTGATTGAAAATCGGCCAAGGGCCACGGAGTTGCCCAACTCCAAATCGATGCCCCAAGATGAAATGAGACCAAGCAAAGACACTTAGAATCATTATTTGTACTAGATTAAAAGGAGGTGTTCCAAGCTCAAAATTTAGGGGTTTACCTTTAAACCCTAAGATGGGATTTGGTCTTGAATCAAGGAATAACTCCCACTATGCTTTTGTGGATTGGAACAATGCTCATACAAGGGGAAAAACAATACTCCATGAGAGGCCAAAATCGTCTAAGGTAAGGAAATAAAGGAAAATGAGTTTTTCTTTTGAAACTTTTTACCTTAAATGGAAGAGGAGACTCCAAGCTCCAAGAAACACCAACTTTCTCTTCAAATGGGATATACCCATGGAGATGAACTTTAAGATTTTGGGATTTTGAAAAGATAGAAATGAAGCTCTTGATGAGGGGAGTTCAAATATGTAATTTGTTTTTTATTTAGAGCTTTGGTGTAGCTTGGGTGAGCAAAAGAATGAAGGGAAGCCATGAGAGCTTCATGAAATCGTTTCCAACCATAGGATGAAGAAGAGAGAATAGAGAAATCTGGGAAGGAGGGAATGTTCACGTGGGAAAGAAAAGGAATTGGAGAGAGAAGAGGGAAAAGGTGAGTATTTGTTTATTTTGTTACTTTACACTATTTACCTTTTGACTATTCTCCTCTCACAACTAAAGGGGCTTATTTAATTACAAGTGTGATGAGTCACACTCTTAAAAACGGTCCCCTATATGTATATTTAAGCTGGAGTGTTTTTTGTCTTTTACAGAAACGCTCGTTTAATTACCCGGTTTGGCACTATTCACTTACCGGCCCATTTTCTGGATTTTTCTCGTTTCTTTAATTTTAATGGTTCTTAAGCTTCCATTAATGTTTAATTATAGTTATGTAGTCAACTATAATTTTTACAGGTCCATTTGACCACTCAAAGTCACGTTTTCAGGTTTTCTCGAAAAACGTGCTCCAAAGCTTTTTAGCGTTTTTAATCCATTTTATGGATCCGTTTTCTTTGGGAATTGTTCCCGTATATTAATTAGGCCTAAATAAGCCTTAGGAATCCATCTTGGACCCTAACCGAGGTCGTATTCCTCCTATACTTGATTAACGCGTGTTTTTGCGTTTTTCATGTTTTACGCATTTTCTCTTTTCTTTTGGTTTTATTCTCTTTACCAATACTCTCTAGGCACCATTAGGCCTTTAAAGTCATATTAGGATAATTTAATCACCATTTTTAAGTCTGGGGTATTAAAATCTACCCCCTTAAGGAACTTTGCCCTCAAAGTTGGTGAATCTAATATGGTTACTCATAGGCATGTCATATGCCGAGGTCATAATCAATATAACCTTACTGACTCCACAAGTCAGTCTTCACACTACACATTCCACACAACATGTCTTAGCATGCATAGCAATAAAAAATACTCTTTAGCATTCTCTCTATGGGGTCGGTCCGAAGACAAGAAGACATTACAATCCTCGAATCCCATATTGAGTAATACCCTACCGATCCCTCAGGTACCGGTCACGTTGAACACTCTCTGGTCCACGACCTTTTCGTGACTAATGGGCACTTACTCTCTTTGGCCCACGGTCCCTTCGGTTCTGATCAAAACGTTGCACATATAGATATCCTCAGGCACTCTGGTTACTCTCTCAACACTGGACATTACTCAGGGAACTCTCCCCGTCCCGCTGCCTTAAGAAAAATCACACACTGCCACCGCTCCAACCGGTCACCTAGGACCGCCGCACGTACGGTGCAATGGTTTCAAAACTAATACACGCCCACCGTTCTACCGGTCATCAAGACTTAAGGCCACAACCATCAGCGGGTGATAGCGGTTTTAAAGCTAGTTTTTATCTTCATACTTGAAGGAAAATCCCTTTTGAAAATTCCGTTTGAAAATTCTTTCAGAAAACATCACACAACTCCAATTCCATTTTATGCTACTTGCGTATATACTTAATCGTGATTACTTGTGACCACTTATAGGGAGCTTCAAGAATCACTCAACCCCAATGTGATCAACATCGGTGTTGAACTATCCTTCCACCCCAATTTGTGTTCGGTTTCCCTTGATCGCTAGCAAATCAAGTTCCACCTCCCACGTCAGTTTCAATCAATCAAATAATCAATCATTATTCATTTTCTATCTTTTACTCTTCCTAGTCATAATCATAAAACAATCCATTACAATTTATCTCTAAGTCCTAGAACTTAGGTCATCCGTCATTCTCAATTTACTTCACTTACTTTACCTAAGCATTCAATACTTATGGGCTCATTTCCTCAAATTGTTACTCAATTATAACATACATCACATAACTCCAAAGGATGGAACTCACTCCATCTAAGTTACACATCGGTTACACATCTAGGGAACTCACTTCCTACTAGGTTACACTTCGGTTTCATACCGATTCATACTCATCATATCTCATGTCTAATCTCAATAGACATATACTATAGGGATTCTCATTCCCCACGAGTTTCTCTACTCCTCTTTTCTTGTATATTATATACATGGTATTCGCATCTCTTGTGCGTAATAACCATAATTACATAATGAATGGGTACATATGTTTATGTAACATAAGTTCCAATCATCAAAACAATTTCCTTTGTCCTTTACACATTGTAGTTTATGCACCTATACGTAAAACATACTCTAAGCGGTTTTTCGCCCTACCCCCTTAAAAGGGATTATGCCCGCGTAATCAACCATATGTTATCACTGAACATTGGTTCACTAACTTGGGCATTATGAAGTGTTTAACTTCAATGCGGTTACTATACAATGTATTCCGGTCAGAGGGTCTTAACCATAATGATGGTTTAGTCCATGCACCAAGAATTCTTATTAGAGTTTGTTTAACTCTTAACCGGGTTCGGTTCTAGCCTCATAGGTTTCAAGGCATTGATAATTAGCCATTCATTCACTAGGTGTATTAAACCTTAGAATTCTGGGCCCACTAGCTTCTACTGCATGACCCTGATAACTTGGGGTTTCGTTCGCCCTTCTTGTTATTCTTAGTGTGTTACACATCACCTTTTATCCCTTGTTATTCTTGGGAATAAGGTTTATCAATCAATGCGTGGTATTTCTTACCGTACGCTAACTCAATGAGTTATAGGTTTTCTATCTAGTTCTCTGGAATTCGTTGTACCTGCTATTATGTACTTTGTGATCATTCACTTGATTCTCCCGACGTGCTGTCGGTTGAGGTTGAGCCACTACTTAGTATGTAGTGCTTCCTCCATTGTTAATGGCTTTTGACTTATGCCAATTCATCTATTTCTGTACAAGTGTTCTCTTGCTTGTACGACCTTGCATCTTCTGTACATCAGTCTTTATGACTTTCATAAGTCTGCTTCTGATTTTTATCCCAATGGAATTCACTTGTTGTGATTGTTGGTGTGTTCCACACCCTTTGTGCTTTGTTGGCCTTAGGCTGCATGGTTTGTTCCTAAGCCTTTGCTTAACTGGCTTGTGCCATGTTCGTTGGTATGTTTGCTAATCTTCCGTATTCAGTACGGACTGGTTGTTTAGCAATCGGGTTCTCTTATCCCAATGCTTATTACTTCTATTATCAAACTGTTCCTCTGAGGATAACCTTCAGTTCCTTGTGCAGTTGCAATAGGATTAAGCATTGCTTCCTCCGTGAGATCTTTCGTCACATGGCATGGGCTACAGGCTTTACTGTCCGTCTATCTAGCATCACTTTGTGTGGAGGGTGATTTTTCGGTATGAGGGGGGGTCTATCTAAATACGAACTAGCTGAGAAGCCTAGATCCTAGAAATTGTCATTCTGTGGAGGGTGAAAACCCATTATTCTGGCATCCCTCAAATACCTACTACATTGTCCGTCTTTCCCAAAAAGCATAAAGGGGAGTGCAAGTGTGCACTACACCCGCTCTCGATGGGCTCCACGCGGACTTATGCCCTAAGGGTGGAAATTGACTAGAGTCGCCACCTAGTTTGACCTAAGATACTAGGAAGGAAGAGAAGGAGGGTTCTAAGAACCGTTGGTTGACTATGAAATTGTTGCCTATGGATAAGACTTATCTGGTCAGATCAGAGATTCTATTGTGGGTTTGCACTGGGTTACATCCCATAGAAGTGGCAATGACCACGACTTCGGATTGGTGCCCGAGGAAACCTCAGTCTCCAATTGTCGGGATTGCCTTCTTTCAAAACCTTTTTAGAGAGATTCATTTAAAAGACAAGGATAGGATTAGGACAGTAGGAGAGAAAACAAGTGGATGAGGTGAGCTTTTCTGCCAAGCTAGCGCCTAGAAGAGGGAATTGGGGAATTAAGATGAGTTAGAATGAGAATTGGGAAAAGTCTGAGGTTGAGTGAATAGACAAGACTTAGTGTTTGATGGTGTGAAGTTTGTGGGAGCCGAAGAAGGTTTGAGCATTTTGAGAGATGTGAGAGCCACCGTAGAGGAGGAAGGGGGTTTTTTGTTTGGAATTGGGTCGCACCCTAGATGGGCTGCCTACGTACTCAACTCCCTATTGACATCAGACCTAACGTAGTTCAGGGCCTTTAGAGATTTTGGGGTTTTGAGGGTTTTTGAGGTGTTTGAGAGGTTAGTCTATGAGACGCTCAGGTCTATGAGACATTTGAGGTGTTCATGTAATGAGAGGTATGAGATATCAAGGTCTGTGAGACGCTCGGGTCTGTGAGACATTTGAATCTTAATATGGTGGAGAGGTTAAGATGTTCGAGTCTGTGAGGCGCTCGAGCCTGTGAGACTTTAGAGGTTTGAGAGAAGTTGGAGTTTGTAAGAGGATTTGAGTTTGAAGTTTGGAAGATGATTCGAGTGTGTGCGAGGCATCTGGAATTTGGGTGGAGATCCTGGTTTTTTCAGGTTTGAGGTTCGAAAATGGCTGAGGAAAATCATTTTGTTGTGAAAGGGCGGATGATCCCGAAGGATCACCCTATGTACCCCCTCGAGCACGACACTTAATTAATGGTAAGTGCCGAGGCTCGAAAGATGGAGCAATGAATTTATGTCGAAAAATAGGATTTAGAGAGAAACACCATGAATGAGATGCTCTCGGTCAAACCCTAATAATGTCTCTAACTCCCGGGTTTTAAAACATTAAAAACCGAAAACATTGAAATCGAGTGGAAGGGAGTTAGACAATTCTAAAATCCCGGCTGCAACTAGGAAGGCAGTTGCATCCCTAGCACCTCGCCTTGTAAAACTCTAGGCTGCAATTAGGGGAGGTTTGTCACCCTAATGCCTCGCCTAAAGAGATCCAGACTGCGACAAGGGAGGCTATGACCCTAGTGCCCTGCCTCGGATTTTTATTTTAGAGGAGAGACAAGTTATGTCTAACAAGGAAGAAGACGTTCTTTGAAGGTGTTAGACATCCCATGTTCCCCGAAAACGGTTTATATTTTTAGTTTGAAAAACTTGGTTGGAAAACTTTTGAAGTTTGTTCGGAATTCTCGACGAAGAAACACTGATTTTGAGAAATGTTTTAAGGAGAAAACTTTCTGTATATGTGAGAAGAACTTTCTGCATGTTGAGAAGAGTTTTCTGTGATGTGAGAAGAGTTTTTCCTTTAAAATTCCACAAAATAGTTTCTTTGATATCTGAGAAAACTTGATGAAATTCCAATGAAATGAATGTTTGAAATTTGAAAAAAGATTTTTGGAGTTTGAATGGGAATTAAAAGTTGAGTTTGGATTGGATAAAATGAATCTGAATTTGATTTGAATGGAATGGAATTGAGTTTGAATTGGATTGGGCTAAATGAATTGGGTTTGAATCGAATTTGGTTTAAATTGAATTCAGGTCAGAATTGGGAAACGACCCGAGTCAAAGTTCAGAATGATGGAGGTAGGGTCGGTCAAAGTCGGGGTCAAGGTCAAAGTTCAGGTCAAGGTCAAAGTTCGAGTTGGTCAAAGTTTGGGTTGGTCAAAATTCGGATTGGTCAAAGTTGGACCGGGTCAAGTCGAGGTCAAAGATCAGCTTGGTCAAAGCTAGACCGGGTCAAAGTTAGGTTTAAAGTTCGGCTTGGTCAAAGTTAGACCGGGTCAAAGTTAGGTTTAGGCCTTGGTCAAAGTTGGACTTGGGCCGGATTGGGATTTGTTTGGGGTTTTGGGGCAAAATGGGCCTTGTTTGAGCTTTTGGGCCATGTTTGGGCTTTCGGTCTGAATTGGGCCTTGTTTGGGCTTTTGGGCCAAATTGGCTTAGGACCGAATTGGGTTTGGGTCGAATTAGGTTTGGGCCCGAATTAGGCTTACACCGAATTGAGTTTGGGCCCGAATTGGGTTTGGGCCCGAATTGGATTTTGGGCTAGTGGGCATGGGCCGAATTGGATTCCTGGATTGAATTGGGCCCGTTTTGGGCTCCTGGATTGAATTGGGCCCATTTTGGGTTCTTGGATAGGGATGAATTGTGATTTGATTTGGGCCTTGGAGTGGCCTTTTGATTTGGGCTGAAATGTGATTTGATTTGGGCCTTAGAGTGGCCTTTTGATTTGGGCTGAAATGTGATTTCAGTTTGTGGGCTGATTTTTGAATCGGATTGAATTTTTGGGCCTAAGGGGCTTTTGAGCCGAATAGTTGTTTTGGGCCAGATTGAAATGGAACTTGTATTTAGATTTGAATTTATTTTCTTTTTTTTTGGGTAAAGTTTTTTAACGAAATTAGGGGGTGGTTTGGGATAGGCTTTAAAGGTGTGGAAGATATTGTTCCCCACAAAGCAAATAGAAATGAGCTAGCTGTGGGGTACCTTCAAAGGCTTAAAATAGATCCTCAAAGTTTGGAGGGTATTATTCCCCACAAAGCAAATAGAAATGAGCTAGCTGTGAGGTACCCTCCAAGACTTATCATAATAAATGGGTGACCTAGAAGGCAGTTTAGGGTTTAAGCAGTAAATAGACATAAACAACAATTTTAACAGATCAGAAAAGAAGTAAAACAATACGGTAGTAAATGAGAAGAGAAAGCAATTAGGATGAATAAACAGGCGAAAATGGATAAAGAATTACAAAACAATCAAATGTAAGACCGGACAGTTCTAACCAGGAAAAGTAAGCAATCGGTATGAATTTCCAAACCCAGGAACAGCCGTGAAGCCTAGAAGTTTACAAGCTAAGCCCACCCCACACACCAAGCCCAATCCATGCGCAGATCCAAAACTAAGCTTCCAAGGGACACGATGGTCCAAATGAACCGTTAGTTTTTTGCACAAAGAGAGCCGGAAGGATGCCAAAGTCCACAAGCTCGGTCCTAGCTCAAATCCCGTTGATTTTGGTATGTACCTCGACCAATAGATAAAGCAGAGATGGGGCACATAGGTCAAATAAACAACACAACGTGGTGATAAGCATGGCTCGAATGAGTATAACAGTGAGTTGAAGTCGGAGAATCATTAGGCAAGGTGATAGGTTCATTACATCCAAATCAGAAATCAGACATAACATCAAAATAGAGCACTCATAAATCTAAATCAACACTAACAAACAGATCGAAAAGAAAGCTTTTGAAATCCAAAACCAACATGAAGGCCCAAGGAAATTATTACATCAAACTCGATCAGTATAATGGTGTTTGACTTTCAAAACAATCAGACAATAAGCGACCGATGTTAAACCTTCAGACCAGTTCAAACCGGACCCGACACGGTATGTGGTTTCAAAATTTGTCAGGACAATACAACTATCATAAACCATGTCCTAAATGAGCTATAGAGACCATATTGAATACCCAACCAAGCAGCAGAAATGTCAGTAGCAAGTGAAGCCAGATTTAACAAAAGCAAAATCTTAACATTTCTCCTATTAACAAAAGCGTAAAAATCAAAAGGCTCAAAGTGTTGTCAAGCTCCCGTCCGATGCCGGTCGAACACAACCAAGCAACAATGGCAAGACCAGATAAAAAGTTAACTAATAAGTAAGCTGAGCTAGAATCAAAGTTGGTAAAACTCATAATAGTGAAATAAGAGCAAACCGAATCGGTGATAGGACATCCGATGTAGGGGATGATGAACGACGAAATGAAACAAAGGAATTAATCCCAGACCCGACACGAGAAAGTTTTGGACAGCGAATGACAGAATTGGGAGCAAAGAGCGTTCGAAGAGCCTGAAGCTAGAGGAGAGATTTTGTGCCCTCGATTCGAAGATGCTCAGAGCAAAAATTACAGAAGATGGAAGGATCCTTCTGGGTGATTTCATTATTTCTTTTATTTCAGAGAGAATGAAGAAGACGGAGAGGGTGGCGATTGTTGAGGGTGAGTGATTTCAAGAGGAGATGGGGATAAGATTGGGAAGATGGTGAGCTACCAAGGTTAGGATTCTTTCGGTTGTTAGAGAGAAGATCGAGACTGACAGAGGATGGAGGAGATTAGTTTTGTTCTTCGTTTTCTTTCTAATGCACGAGGAAGCTGAAGGAGGTTGTGGGAGGCTGTAAATCAGCCAAGAAGAAGAAGGTGGTGGTGTATTGCTAGGTGGCGTTTTTTCAGGTTTTCAGAGACGAAGAAGAAAGAAGAGGAGAAATGACAGAGGGTAGAAGAATGCTTCATTAGTGAAGAGGAATTTACTGGCCTGGGTTGTGGAGAAAGGAAACCATGAGCATAGATGTACGATGGGAGGCGGCTACTCTTAGCTTTTGGCTTCGAAGAGAGTCGCGAAGCAGACCGTGATGGGGAAGAGGCGGCTGGCATTCTTCTGATGATCTTGTAGGTTTTTTTTTTGTGGTCTGAGGTGGACAAACCAAAAAACATGGAAGATGGAGCATGTCTGCTCCAAGAAGATAGTAGAGGAGCGGAGACAGAGAAGAAGACGGAGGCGGATGATAAAAATCGACGAAGATAGAAGATGAAGTCGGACACTGTTCATCCACTAGGTTAATTTTGATGTTGTTGTTTTATAGAGAGGAGAAGATTAGGGTTTTGACTGACTATGGGCTTTATTTGAGGTTGTTGGATTGTAAAAATCAAACCCAAACAAGTGGAGGGTCGCGGCCCAGGAAAGATCTTCAGCAAATTTGTAAATAAAATGAGGACAAGCTGCTATATAGATAAAAGAACATATTAGTAAAATAATAACAAAAGTAATAATAATGATAAATGCATAAAAATGAATGGAATAACACTAAAAATAATAATGATTAAAAAAACAAAACAATGGCGAATATTAATAAATAAAATGCAAGTAAGATAAGATAAACAGGTAATAAAATAGCATAAACTAAAATAAAAATGCAGAGGCAAATAAGTAAGTAAACGACGATAGAGGGCGGGTTTCAAAACGGATAGGAGTTGAAAATTCATTTTCGAAGAATTATGTTTTTTCTGAAATGCTTTGAAAAATGTTTAAGAATTTTGTCATGAAATGATGGTTTCGTGTTGGCACGCACGTTTAGATTTTGAGACAGAGGAGCGACGACCCCTCTCATTTTTATTTAATCTTCTAAGGTTTGCATTATGGGGTGAGAATTTTTGGTGTCTACAGATGGCTCCCCTTGATTCAATTCTGTAAGCCATTGCAGAATTGGATCAAGGTTGACGGGGCACCAAAAATTCTCACTGCGGGTTTGTGGTGCATTGGGATGCGACTGTGAGTGTATAAATACGATTGAAAGTACGAGGACTTATGACGAGCCTCGGTTAGACCTCTTGACATCTAAACCCTTATGGAGAGCCTAGAATACCGACAATCTGATTGGTTTAGGGTGCACGCGGACTTAGGAGTGCCTCAACTGGACCTCTTGATATCCAGTCATAGGGCTTATGATGGGCCTAGAATACGATTGAGAGCACGAGGACTTAGGAGTGCCTCAACTAGACCTCTTGATATCTAGCTATAGGACTTATGACGAGCCTATAATACTAAAAATGTTTTGGTTTAGGGTGCACGAGGACTTAGGAGTGCCTCAACTGGACCTCTTGATATCCAGTCCTAGGGCTTATGACGGGCCTAGAATGCGATTGAAAGTACGAGGACTTAGGAGTGCCTCAACTAGACCTCTTGATATCTAGCTATAGGACTTATGACGAGCCTATAATACCAACAACCTGATTTGGTTTTAGGTGCATGAGGGCTTAGGAGTGCCTCAACTGGACCTCTTGATATCCAGTCCTAGGACTAATGACGGACCTAGAATGGGATTGAGAGTACGAGGACTTAGGAGTCCCTCAACTAGACCTCTTGATATCTAGCTATAGGACTTATGACGAGCCTATAATACTAACAACCCGATTTGGTTTAGGGTGCACGAGGGCTTAGGAGTGCCTCAACTGGACCTCTTGATATCCAGTCTAGGGCTTATGACGGGCCTAGAATGCGATTGAGAGTACGACGACTTAGGAAGTGCCTCAACTAGACCTCTTGATATCTAGCTATAGGACTTATGACGAGCCTATAATACTTTATGGATTTGTACAAAACTCGTTGTTTTTTAGTAGTTGGTTGATTTGAGGATGAATCTGGTCATGGATTGATTTGGGATTGGATGCTTTTTGGTTGCTTCTGTGAGGGATGTGATGGTTAAATGCTTTGTGTCGATGTCGTCTTTGACTTTGTCAGTGTGGGACTTTTGTTTTGGTTTTGTTTTTGGTGGTCTTGGCCCGATGTGCACTATGGTTTTGGGATTTGGTATGACTCTTGGCTCCAGAGTTCGAGATGATCTGGTATGGCTCTCGAGTTTTTGGTTTTTGTGATTTTGTGGTCGTTTTTTGAATGGATGGTTTTTTGTGAATGAGTGTCTTTGGGAACTCGGTGGTTTTGATATGGCTGAATGGCTTGATATGATCAGATGGCTCTGGTATGTTCGAATGGCTCCGGTGTGGTCAGGTGGCTCCAGTGCGGTTGAGTGGCTCTAGTGCAGTCGGATGGCCCCGACATGATTCACGACCCCATTTTGAGCAACGGCTCTGGGATGGTTGGTGGGTTTCGATTTGGATTGAGATTTTCGGGATGGTTGGTGGATTTCAATTTGGATTGAGATTTTCGGGATGGTTAGTGGGTTTCGATTTGGATTGAGATTTCCGGGATGGTTGGTGGGTTTTGATTTAGCTTGGATTTCGAGTCGAGTGGTGGGTCGATGTGATTTACTATGATTGACAGTTGTTGACAGTTTTTCTTTTGATTGTGGATGAATGGCTTTGGTAAGATCAGTTGTGGCTTTAGATTCCTCTAGGTGGCTTCGGGATAGCTCGGGATGGCTCCGGAGAGGCTACAAGATGGCTCCTTGGTGACAACGAGGAAGAAAGGGGAAATTTCGCCTGTGAGGTGGTCGCACCCTGGACGGGCTGCCTACGTACTCAATTTCGTATTGAGATCAGACCATACGTAGTTCGAAATCTGTGGGCAAGGCCTTGGTGAGGAAATGGCTCTGATATGGATTTGAGGTGGTTCCCGTAATTTTCTCGGACTGCTGGGATGACCCCTTGTAGCTCTAGAGATGGTCTCAATGTTTGAGAATGGCTCCCGCCTGGCTCCAGCTTGGTTCGAGATGGCTTTGATGTGACTCGTGAACGACACTGGATGACTTCGGGATGATATTGGTACGGCTTGGGTGGCTCCTGTTGTAACACCCCTACTACGCACTTAACAGTTTAACGAAATCGCAGCGGAAATGAACAACTAAACAATAACTAAACGGGTTGGTGCTACACGCCGTTAGCCACCCACGTGGCTAACAAGGCAGAATACATACAATAATTGTACCGGTCTGATGATCAGACTCCCGAGCATAGAACTAAAACCATAAATACATAATATACAATACCGAGTATTTACTTACAACCATCACTGTAACTGTCACTGTAAACTGTCAACAACCGCCACTATAAAAAATAATGGCACCAAAATATAACGCCACAGGAGCACAGGCGCATCCCGGGCTCAACATCCAAAACATACCAAAAGTATTTCTACAACCTAGGATCTACAGCCACTCCGCTTCTTTGATCCTCATCCAGCAAATAAATATGGAGCCCCCGAAGGGGTCAGCAACCCTTGGCTGGTATGGTCAACGCGCAGCCCATCGGCTACCGGGATACGCACAATTATTTATCATGATAACATGGCATTCATTTTTAACATAAATCATAATAAGCATAGCAAGAAATATTGCATAGCACACATAAGCACATAACATAACAAGTACGATTCCCTTTGGGAATCGAACCAAAACATAGTCAGTTCACCGAAGAGCTAGAGACTGTTGCCAACTCATGCTTAGCTCGTTACATAACTCGTTACCGTCCCGTTAGATGAACGGTTAAATTAACACAAAGGTGTGTTGGGTATAGTGACCCAAGAACACCGAACAAACATAGTATGCCCCTGTGGCCTGACGTGAGTCAGTAAAATAGCCTTGGTTAAGCTAAAGGGGAGGTTGAAACCCAAAAGAGAAGACAACCTTAACATACACAGAGAATCGAACCGGTTATGACATCGACTCCCATACTCACACCCGTGGCCGGAACTACCGGACTCCTCACTTCCCCGGTTAGCACTTGTTAGCAGTCCCATTATTGGACTTAAACAACGAATTCACAAGCAAGTGTTTAGGTCAAGTTAGACACACACACACAAGGGAAATGAGACACATCCTACCAATACAATAGTTTTAACAACTGTAAACTCATTACATGACTTAATCTTACAAAGTCGTAAACACACAGAAAAACAAACAACACACAAGCCGGTGTAAACCGGTAGGCAACAGACTGCAAGAAAACCATACCTTGGTCCTTGCTGCGAACGTGACCCGCCAAGCGTAGTCCCTAAACATAATTAATAATGTCGGTTAATTAACTTATTTAACTTCCGTTTACTAAGCATTTATATGATTGTATGACATGTTCTAATGCCTAAACTCACCCTTGAATACCTTCATTATACCCCCTAGGGTTAACTACTTAAGCCACTCTTTGTTTGTTTTTTTTTACAAGTTTTGGTCCAACCGATCTTACCGACCGACCTTACACAAGGTCGGTCCATTCCAGAACATATTACCGTCAAAATTTCTACTCCGACCGAGCTTGCAAGTTCGGTCCACAAGGTCGGTCCATTCCAGAAACGATTCCCGTACAAAAGTTTAGACACGACCGACCTTGCAAGTCCGATCTCAAGGTCGGTATATTCCAGAGACTTAATCCGTACCAAAAATACAAGCCCGACCGACCTTGCAAGTCCGGTCCCCAAGGTCGGTCCATTCCAGAGACCGTTTCTGGCAGGGTAAACTGGGCTCGACCGACCTTACAAGTCCGGTCCCTAAGGTCGGTCGGCTCCAGACCTTTGTTTCTACATTCCCATTTGACTCCAAACTTCACCTCATGTATCCTAGTATGTTCTAACCTCATTTGGGCACTTCAAACACACCTTAAGACCTCCATTAAACTCCTTAAATCATCCATTTAAAATCCTCCTCAAGCATTACACAAATTCTTATAAAAAGGTTTACACTTGTAATGTTTTTTTTCACTAAGTTTCCATGTGGTGTTTTATACCTATAACTACCACTATTCCCAAATGCTTTCTCACCACTACAACATCATCTCCCAAGTATCTCTTCTTACTAACCAAACTCCTTGAATATCTCCACAAGTTTATAGCTCCTTCATGCAACACATTGTTTTCTCCTTGTTCACCAACATTGTATAAGTTCTAAACACAATCTCACCATGATCTTGAAGTATCCCAAAACACTCATTTGCATTCTAAATCCTCCAAGATGATGCCTAAATCCTTTTAGCCCTCTAGAACACCTTAGTACATATTTTCTTCTCTTAGTGAAACACTTATTCGTTTCTAATACTTCCTAGTTCACAAGACTCATTTTAAACACTCAAACTTCTTATACATTACCCAAATTTTGACAAGGGTTCTCCTAGAACATTGTTATGCCAAAACACATTGTTTTCACCATTGATCATTCAAGAATACCTAAATTCATCATGAGTATTCTCATACACAAAACTTCACCCAAACTACACTACATCAAAATATAGTGCATAACTTAAATTGCTTGGCACTTAGGCCCTTAAACAACATGGCTCTTAGGCCCTTAAATTGCATAAATCTTAAACACTGAATTTCCACATTATATTTGCCTTTGACCTGCAAATACACTCAACATAACAATATGCCCTTAATAATCTCTTTGAGAGCTTTTACTAACTCATTCACCATTGGCTCTTTAGGTAGTTTTATTAAGCAACATAAGCACATTTTTCCTAAGGCATTAAACTACATTAGGTTAGCACATTTACCTCTTTTCCTTCACAAGTTTTTCACTTATTTCTCCTTGCTCCTTCCTTGATTAAAATCGGCAAGGACTTTTGATTTCTTGTCAACTTCTAATCAATATGCAAGCAATGTAATGAGTATTCAAGCTTCATGCTTAAACTCATTTGTAAACCCTAGGTTATATATTGTCTTAAAACATTAAGATAGTTGTTTTACCTTGGAATTGGAAGAGAGTTTGAATAAGTAGCCATAGAGGACTCCACCAAGCCCTTGAATGATTGAAATGAAGCTAGAACAAGGCAAGAGAAAACACCATGAAGAGGTGATTTTTGGTCAACACTAAAACATGAAGGGAAATGTTGTTTTCTTTGGTTTTTCCTTACCTTGAAGCAAAGGTGATCAACAAGGCACAAAAATATAAGCTCAAGCTCCTTCAATGGTGGATCTCATGGCACTGAAATGGTGGTCTTGAAGATTTGAGAAGACAAGGTTGAAGAGCTTGATGAGACTAAAAGAATGGTGGTCTTAGAATTTGATTTGGCAAAGGGAGCTAGGAGAAAATGACAATGGAAGATGGAGGTGAGTGTGGTGCTGTAGCAAAACCGATGGAGATGGTAGAAGAGAGGTTGGAGGCGTGGGAAATGAAGAAGGAAAGAAGAGAATGAAGATAAGTAGCTAGTTTAAAGATATTTAAGTAGTAAAGTAAATAGTGACTTGCTTTATCAATTTTCTATCTTATCAAATTAACAAGGGGAATGACTCATCTCTTATAAAAACCGGCCCCCATTAACCATTTAGGGGTGTTTTGGTCTTTGTTGACCAATTAACTTACTTATATTGACTTATGTTATAAACTAGCTTAATTTAGTTACTATTCACAAAACAAGGCACATAATTGTGAAAATTTTGATTTCCCATTGATTTAGACCTCCTAATGTGATACTAAGTAGTACACATGTTAATTAAAGAGTAATGATGGACATTTAGCCACTCAAAACTCATTTACAAGACAATTTTTCAAAAATGTGCTTTAAGACTCCTTAAAGCACATTTTATGTTTTAACTTGTTTTCTAGCTTGGTTTTCTTTGGTAATTGGTTTAATATGTTCATTAACATATAAATAAAGTCTTGGTAAGCTTATTAGGTCTTAACCAAACTTATCTCAAGCTTAGAGCACATTTTTGCCCATATTGACTTTAAGGTATTTATTTGTGTTTACTATGGTTTAAATTGTTCACTAATGTTTCTAAGGCACTTTTTACCCTTAATATACCATATTTTAATGTTTAAACAACATACTAAGGTTTGGGGTATTTCAATCTACCCCCCTTAAAAGAACTTTGTCCCCAAAGTTCACGCTTCCCACATATCTTTAATATCTGAACATGGGGAATACTTATAAAATAACACTTCCATAACAACATACTTTATATAACATTGGACACAAGGTCCTAACAACAAAAAATCATTCAGACACAATGGTCTGTAACACAACAAGATAACAACATAACATAGACAACGTATTTCAATACATGGTGTACACACATAACCGAAACGGCTCTACCCCCCTTAAGATAACAACATAGCATATAACATAGACAACGTATTTCAATCTACCCCCTTAAAAGAACTTTGGTCTTTGTTGACCAATTAACTTACTTATATTGACTCATCCCTTAAAATAGGGGTACGCCCCGTACCCTATACATATAAACACTAAGAAGTAAACAACGACGGGTACTTCGCCTTCATCTTTTCTTCCAGCTCCCAAGTGGCCTCCTCAACATCCTGGTTAGACCAGATGACCTTCACCAGTCTTACAGACTTGTGGCGAGTGTCTCGAGTCTTAGTATCCAGAATCCGTATGGGAGTCTCCACTGATCGCATGGTCGGCTCTAAGGTTATCCTTTCAGGTTGAAGTACATGAGACGGATGAGACATATATTTCTTCAACTGGGACACATGAAATACATCATGTACCTTGCCCAGCTCAGCAGGTAAATCAAGTCTGTAAGCTACCGGGCCTATCCGCTCCGTCACAACATAAGGCCCCACATATTTCGGGCCCAACTTGCCTTTTTGGCCAAAACGAAACACTCCCTTTATGGGGGATACTCTAAGAAATACCTGGTTGCCCACGGCGAACTCCAGGTCACGTCTGCGCACATCGGCGTACGACTTCTGCCTATCCTGAGCTGCTTTCATATTAGCCAGGAGCTGGCGTACTTCTGCTTGAACTTGCTCCAGATACTCTGGTCCTATAATGACCGTCTCACTCGACTCATCCCAGCATAATGGCGTGCGGCATGGTCTACCGTATAAGGCCTGGAAAGGAGACATCTTGATCGAAGCATGGTAACTGTTGTTGTAGCTAAACTCAATCAGATGTAACTTATCAATCCAGCTGGTCTGAAAGTCAAGTGCACATGCACGTAACATATCCTCAAGTGTCTGGATGGTGCGCTCACTCTGATCATCAGTTTGTGGGTGGAACGCTGTACTTAGCTTTATCTCAGTACCAAGCGCTTCCCGTGTGGATTTCCAGTACCTCGAGAGGAATCTGGTATCCATGTCGGACACAATCGTTTTCGGTACCCCATGATGTCTTACAATCTCTCTGTCAAAGAGTTCTGCAAGCTTTGCCACTTTCCAGGTGTCCTTCATCGGTATGAATCTAGCCACCTTGGTCAGTCGGTCAACAATAACCCGAATCATATTCAGACCTCCCCATGTAGGCGGAAGCCCTACTACGAAGTCCATAGAAATGTCATGGAACTTCCACTCAGACACTGGCATTGGTTGTACCATACCACCAGGCTGTCGGTGCTCAAACATGACCTTTTGACAAGTGAGACACCTCAACACATAATCATTCACATCTTTCTTCATGCCAGTCCACCAGAAATATCGTTTCATACCTTTGTACATCTTTGAAGCTTCGGGGTGAATCAAAGTAGTAGAACAATGGGATTCACTCAGTATGCGCTCTTTCAGCTCAGCGCTACTCCTCGGAATACACAGTCGGCCATTAAGCCTAATCAGGTCATCATCGTGGACCCGGAAGTCATACTTCTGACCCTCGAATGTGCCATCAATAAGCTTCTGCCTGATCTCCAACATATACTGATCCGACATCTGAGCACTCCGCACCTCTTCAACCAAGCTAGTATGAGGGACTAGTGAATGGAGAGAGTGTGCTCGGCGACTCAGTGCGTCAGCTACCACATTTACTTTTCCCTCCTTGTACTGTAAATTGATGTCGTAGTAGTTTAAGAACTCGACCCATCTTCTTTGTCTCATGTTCAACTCCTTCTGAGTGAACAAGTACTTCAAACTCTTGTGGTCGGAATAAATCGTCACGCTTACCCCATACAAATGATGTCACCATATCTTCAATGCGAAGACAATGGCACCCAGTTCTAAATCGTGGGTAGGGTAGTTCTCTTCGTGCTTCTTCAACTGTCGGGAGGTGTATGCCACGACCTTCCCGTGTTGTATCAATACACAACCCATACCTCTGCCTGATGCGTCACAGTAGACCTCAAAACCATCTGGACCGTCTGGTATAGTCAGGACTGGTGCAGATGTCAGAGCATCCTTGATACTCTGAAAAGAACTCTCACAGTTGACTGTCCACTCGAATGGTGCATCCTTCTTCATTAAGGAAGTCATCGGCTTCGAGACACTGGAGAAGTCCTTCACAAACCTCCTATAATATCCTGCCAGACCGAGGAAGCTCCGAATGTCGGTAACTGTCTTCGGCCTAGGCCAGGTGCGCACTGCATCTATCTTTGCCGAATCAACAGCGATCCCAGCCTCAGAAATCACATGTCCAAGAAAGGAAACTTGATTCAACCAAAACTCACACTTAGAAAATTTAGCATACAGCTGATTCTTTCTCAACGTTTGGAACACGCTTCTTAGGTGGCTTTCGTGCTCACCCTTCGATTTCGAATACACAAGTATGTCGTCGATGAAGACTACCACTGACTTGTCCAACTGATCTTGGAACAAGCGGTTCATTAAGTCCATGAACTTGGCTGGTGCATTGGATAAACCAAACGGCATAACCGTAAACTCATAATGTCCATATCTGGTTCTGAATGCGGTCTTCTCAATGTCACTTTCACCGATGGCAATCTGATGGTATCCGGATCGTAGATCTATGTTGGAGAATACTGATGCTCCTTTCAACTGATCAAATAAGTCGTCAATACGCGGTAAAGGATAACGGTTCTTCACCGTAACTGCATTCAGTTCTCGATAATCGATACACAGGCGGAGACTACCGTCCTTCTTCTTCACGAAGAGGACCGGCGCTCCCCATGGTGAAACGCTCGGGCGGATGAATCCCTTATCGAGTAGGTCTCTCAGCTGCTCCTTGAGCTCTGTCATCTCTGCTAGAGCCATACGATAGGGCGCCTTCGCAATTGGTCCGGTGCCCGGAACCAAAACAATCTCAAACTCAACTTCCCGTGCTGGCGGCATGCCCGACAGTTCCTTAGAAAAGACATCAGGAAACTCCGACACTATCGGCACATCAGGGCTAAACTCTGGGTCTCTCTCTCTATGTCCTGGACATAGCAGAGGTATACATCATTCCCTCGTCGTAGTTCACGATACATGGACATGGCGGTGATGATCTGAGTCAAAGGCTCCCTGGGCCTCTGGCGGTATGATACTGTAACCCCAGACGGACTCCGAAGAAGCAGACGGTGCTCGGCACATAGGATTCTGCCCTTGTACCGCTCCAACCAGTTCATCCCGACAATCACATCAAAACCGAGCCCCTCAAATTCTATCAAGTCGATCGGAAACTCTTCGTCTCGGATTCGTACAATAGCATCTCAGTGGTAGCGGGTACACTTGATCCGCTCTTTCGACGGAAGAGTGACTAGAAAGTCAGGCATCTCTTCACCGTCTAACCCCAGCCTCCTCGCAAATGACAGCGAGATAAATTTATGTGAGGCTCCGGAGTCGAACAAGATCGATGCGTCCACTCCATTTACTGGAAAGGTACCGGTGAGGATGGTGCCGCTTCTGCCGGCTTCTGCCTCATTACAAACACCCAGTATACCTCCCTTTCCGAGTGCACAACCTAATTCATTAGCAAACTCATAAGTATTTGGTAATAACACGGTTGATATACTCCAAAACAACATCTCTTTATTCATTGACATACTCTTTACACCCTAAGTTGGTTTATACTATAGGCATAGTTAAATATAGCATCCTTAACGTACAACTGGTTTAACACATTACATGGTTATACAAGGCTTTAGAACTGTCTGAAGGTCAAATTCAAACGTCCGGGTTTCATGTATGTGGCATTGATCACTGTCGAAGGTGCAGTATTCAATTTGATCTTCTTGATACCGTGGTAAAGCATCCTTGACTGCCCACCCATGACTAACACATCACCTGACTTCAACACTAACTTCTTCGCGAGATCTCCACGCTTCTGCTCGCCGTACACAAACACTGCGGTATCACCAATGGACCAAGACACCACGGGTACTCCCTTACTTAGAGACTCGGGTGACTCATCCTTATCCTGGTGTAACCCTAATCGTCCACCTTTCTGGTAGAAGTTCACAATACATAAATCTGCTTTAATGTTCGGAATCGGTTCCGATTCAACTTGCTGAGCAATTCCCACGGCGTGGTTAACAACCGCAAGAAACTCCTCAGGTATACCTGGTACAGTTGCTCCGTCTTCAGCTCGCACATCCTGATATGTCTTGGTGTAAGGGTTCCAGTCCTTACCCATGCACATCATCTTCAACTTCATCTTTGATCCGCTCGGGTATTCAGGTGTGTAGAAACCTCCAGGTGCTGCTCCCAATTTGTCGCATCGCCGGATGATGTGGATTTGTGCTTCCGGTGTCAGGTATCCATTTAATAGTACCATACCTGGCTGGATAACCTGACATTGCTCCATCGGAAATTCGGTGATGCTGATGGTCGTCTCTTCAGGGTTTGGTGTGGGCGGGATTGGATAACAGATATTGAAGGTTCCTAAGTTTTAACATTACCTAGTTTAGGTGACTTTCACATTATACTTTAACTCTTACTTACATGGTTGTACATATAGACTCACTAACACACATGCATGAAATGCGGTATGCAATCACTTATTTCATTTAACGGTTTAGGCGGTACCTGGTCTAGAAGAGGGTCCTGGTGCCTCAGACCGGTCCACCACATTCAGGGCGGCCTTGCCAGATCCCGACCCCTTCCCCTTCTGGGAATCAATATACCTCTGATCTGTGGGTGGCTGGTTAGCCGTCTTCGGGCCATCGGTGGTCGCGGCGGCCTTACCCTTCCACTGCCCCTTAGGCCTGTAGTTTCTGTCCATTCGGGTTTTGGAAGCACTCGTAGTCACGATGCCCCATCTTCTTGCAGAATCGGCACTGCACATCGTTGCCCTTGCAGTCCTTGCCGGGGTGGTCTCCGTTACACCACTTGCAGTAGTAGTGGCGATCAGATCCAGAACCCGCGCTAGCTGCTAACACATTACACATTCAGTACACACTTCACATTATAACATCACACACTTAAACTCGATATTCAGAACTAATTAGTTACCCTTGAATGGTTGAGAGCGCAGGGGCTTAGCCGCATATGCATAGGTGAGCTGCAACGGCTCCTCAGCAGTGGTGGTTTGGGCTTGGCCCTTGCCACCCTGTTGTTGTCCTTTCTGGGACTGGGGGTACGGCTTTTTCTTCTTCCCTCCCCCGTACCCTTGCGTGCTTTGGCCCTCGCTCGTGGCTTTGCGCTTGAGCGCATTCTCCTTGTCCCTTAGACGGACGGTGATCTCTACTATAGCAGCGGCATGATAACACTCCTATATTTTAGGGTGTTAGTTATGCCCCGCAAATCAAACTCACAATTACATTCACACACTGTACATACTTATTCACATCACACTGTAGTTCATTACCTGCAAAGTAGTATATCCGGTTAGCCCCATACCATAGCGTAGGCGGTAGCTGAGTCCGTTGTAGAAACGGTTCACTAGTATCCGGTCTGAGTAACCTAGATCTGGTAGCAGGTGGATAAGTCCGATGAAGGCGGAGTAGTACTCATCTACCATCATCTTATCCCCTTGTCTCAGATTGTCCAACTCTAGGCGCTTGGCCTCTTGCGCGTGTATCGGGTAATACTTGGCTCGCAGCAGAGCCGTGTACTCCCTCCACTGAAAGGTAGGGTCAGCAACTCTGCCCTCCCGTACCAGCTTCCACCAACTCTGTGCCGAACCCTTCAAGTAGTAAGCAGCAAGTCGAACCTTGGCACCAGCAGGCACATCCAAGGTCTCGAAAGCGGTCTCCAGTCCGGAGATATACGCCTCCAGCTTACTAGGGTCGGTCTCCCCACTAAACGACGGGGGTCTCAAATCCGCCAACGCCTTGACCCAGTTGGTCTCGCGTGGCTGTGGTTGCGGTTGTGGCCCTTGTTGGTCCGCACCGCCTTGCTGCTGCTGCTGCTGCATCGCAGCCACTAACTGGGGAACCATCTGGGCTACGGCGGCTGCTACTGGCTCAGCCATAACCTGTGCCGTAGTGTTCTCGCCCTGGTCACTCGTATCACCAGTGCCGCGCCTGCGGCCTCCACCACATGATCTACCTGACATCTGTATTCACTAGGGGTGGCAATATTTACCCAACCTGATAACCCGACCCAAACCCCACCCGTAAATAACAGGTATGGGTTAAGATTATTGACCCATTTAATTATTGGGTCGGGTATGGGTTACCTATTAAATATATGGGTCAGGTATGGGTTAAGGTACCTAACCCCAATTCAACCCGCCCGGTTACTTAATTTAATTAAAAATAAATAAATAAATATGTATATATTTTACTTGGATATGTATTAATTCTATAACCATTAGTATAATAGCAAACAAAAACACTATCACTTCTTTAGGCCCGCACAAATAATTATTTAATAAATCCAAATACATTCTCTAGGCCATATATATCTAACATTCACTCTTTGTTTGAAAACCTCAATACTATGTCAATTATTAGTCTCACAAACTCCACCGTTCACACTATTTCATCCACACAAATAACGTCTATAGGTAGAGATTATTGACCCATTTAATAGAATGTTGACATTTAGAAAAATGGTATACAACGATTCAAAATAAATGGCCGTCATGTGCACTTTTTTATGGACAACTTATCATTATGTAGAAAAACAAAAGTATTTGTAATTAAACGGGTTAAACGGGTCGGGTTTGGGTTCAATGATTTTGTATGGGTTGAGTATGGGTTGAAAATTTGTAACCCGATTATTTTTGGGTCGGGTATGGGTCAATACAATTTTAATCGGGTTGGGTATGGGTGAGCTCCAACCCGACCCATCATCCCGAATTGCCACCCCTAGTATTCACAAGGTCACTCATTAGCATTTTGCTTGCACACTTATCGATTCCAACGGTTGTATCATCTTCCCGACTATAAGGTATTTCCACACTTAGTTAGTGGATAACCTTTCCATAATTGTTCCCTTTAATAACTGTAACTAGATTTCCTAACTCGGTATATTCCTAAGCTCGGTATTCTAGTCATCAGAGCGATACTTCGCTCTGATACCACTTTTTGTAACATCCCTACTACGCACTTAACAGTTTAACGAAATCGCAGCGGAAATGAACAACTAAACAATAACTAAACGGGTTGGTGCTACACGCCGTTAGCCACCCACGTGGCTAACAAGGCAGAATACATACAATAATTGTACCGGTCTGATGATCAGACTCCCGAGCATAGAACTAAAACCATAAATACATAATATACAATACCGAGTATTTACTTACAACCATCAATGTAACTGTCACTGTAAACTGTCAACAACCACCACTGTAAAAAATAACGGCACCAAAATATAACGCCACGGGAGCACAGGCGCATCCCGGGCTCAACATCCAAAACATACCAAAAGTATTTCTACAACCTAGGATCTACAGCCACTCCGCTTCTTCGAACCTCATCCTGCAAATAAATATGGAGCCCCCGAGGTGGTCAGCAACCCTTGGCTGGTATGGTTAACGCGCATCTCATCGGCTACCGGGATACGCGCAACTATTTGTCATGATAACATGGCATTCATTTTTAACATACATCATAATAAGCATAGCAAGAAATATTGTATAGCACACATAAGCACATAACATAACAAGTACGATTCCCTTTGGGAATCGAACCAAAACATAGTCAGTTCACCCGAAGAGCCTAGAGACTGTTGCCAACTCATGCTTAGCTCGTTACATAACTCGTTACCGTCCCGTTAGATGAACGGTTAACTTAACACAAAGGTGTGTCGGGTATAGTGACCCAAGAACACCGAACAAACATAGTATGCCCCTGTGGCCCGACGTGAGTCAGTAAAATAGTCTTGGTTAAGCTAAAGGGGAGGTTGAAACCCAAAAGAGAAGACAACCTTAACATACACAGAGAATCGAACCGGTTATGACATCGATTCCCATACTCACACGCGTGGCCGGAACTACCGGACTCCTCACTTCCCCGGTTAGCACTTGTTAGCAGTCCCATTATTGGACTTAAACAACGAATTCACAAGTAAGTGTTTAGGTCTAGTTAGACACACACACAAGGGAAATGAGACACATCCTACCAATACAATAGTTTTAACAACTGTAAACTCATTACATGACTTAATCTTACAAATTCGTAAACACACAGAAAAACAAACAACACACAAGCCGGTGTAATCCGGTAGGCAACAGACTGCATGAAAACCATACCTTGGTCCTTGCTGCGAACGTGACCCGCCAAGCGTAATCCCTAAACATAATTAATAATGTCGGTTAATTAACTTATTTAACTTCCGTTAACTAAGCATTACATGATTGTATGACATGTTCTAATGCCTAAACTCACCCTTGATTACCTTCATTATACCCCCTAGGGTTAACTACTTAAGTCACTCTTTGTTTGTTTTTTTTTACAAGTTTTGGTCCGACCGACCTGACACAAGGTCGGTCCATTCCAGAACATATTACCGTCAAAATTTCTACTCCGACCGACCTTGCAAGTTCGGTCCACAAGGTCGGTCCATTCCAGAAACAATTCTCGTACAAAAGTTTAGACACGACCGACCTTGCAAGTCCGGTCCCAAGGTCGGTATATTCCAGAGACTTAATCCGTACCAAAAATACAAGCCCGGCCGACCTTGCAAGTCCGGTCCCCCAGGTTGGTCCATTCCAGAGACCGTTTCTGGTAGGGTAAACTGGGCTCGACCGACCTTACAAGTCCGGTCCCTAAGGTTGGTCGGCTCCAGACCTTTGTTTCTACATTCCCATTTGACTCCAAACTTCACCTCATGTATCCTAGTATGTTCTAACCTCATTTGGGCACTTCAAACACACCTTAAGACCTCCATTAAACTCCTTAAATCATCCATTTAAAATCCTCCTCAAGCATTACACAAATTCTTATAAAAAGGTTTACACTTGTAATGTTTTTTTTTCACTAAGTTTCCACGTGGTGTTTTATACCTATAACTACCACTATTCCCAAATGCTTTCTCACCACTACAACATCATCTCCCAAGTATCTCTTCTTACTAACCAAACTCCTTGAATATCTCCACAAGTTTATAGCGACTTCATGCAACACATTGTTTTCTCCTTGTTCACCAACATTGTATAAGTCCTAAACACAATCTCACCATGATCTTGAAGTATCCCAAAACACTCATTTGCATTCTAAATCCTCCAAGATGATGCATAAATCCTTTTAGCCCTCTAGAACACCTTAGTACATGTTTTCTTCTCTTAGTAAAACACTTATTCGTTTCTAATACTTCCTAGTTCACAAGACTCATTTTAAACACTCAAACTTCTTATACATTTCCCAAATTTTGACAAGGGTTATCCTAGAACATTGTTATGCCAAAACACATTGTTTTCACCATTGATCATTCAAGAATACCTAAATTCATCAAGAGTATTCTCATACACAAAACTTCACCCAAACTACACTACATCAAAATATAGTGCATAACTTAAATTGCTTTGCACTTAGGCCCTTAAACAACATGGCTCTTAGGCCCTTAAATTGCATAAATCTTAAACACTGAATTTCCACATTATATTTGCCTTTGACCTGCAAATACACTCAACATAACAATATGCCCTTAATAATCTTGAGAGCTTTTACTAACTCATTCACCATTGGCTCTTTAGGTAGTTTTATTAAGCAACATAAGCACATTTTCCTAAGGCATTAAACTACATTAGGTTAGCACATTTACCTCTTTTCCTTCACAAGTTTTTCACTTATGTCTCCTTGCTCCTTCCTTGATTAAAATCGGCAAGGACTTTTGATTTCTTGTCAACTTCTAATCAATATACAAGCAATGTAATGAGTATTCAAGCTTCATGCTTAAACTCATTTGTAAACCCTAGGTTATATATTGTCTTAAAACATTAAGATAGTTGTTTTACCTTGGAATTGGAAGAGAGTTTGAATAATTAGCAAGAGAGGACTCCACCAAGCCCTTGAATGATTGAAATGAAGCTAGAACAAGGCAAGAGAAAACACCATGAAGAGGTGATTTTCGGTCAACATTAAAACATGAAGGGTAATGTTGTTTTCTTTGGTTTTTCCTTACCTTGAAGCAAAGGTGATCAACAAGGCACAAAAATATAAGCTCAAGCTCCTTCAATGGTGGATCTCCATGTCACAGAAATGGTGGTCTTGAAGATTTGAGAAGACAAGGTTGAAGAGCTTGATGAGACTAAAAGAATGGTGGTCTTAGAATTTGATTTGGCAAAGGGAGTTAGGAGAAAATGACAATGGAAGATGGTAGAAGAGAGGTTGGAGGCGTGGGAAATGAAGAAGGAAAGAAGAGAATGAAGATAAGTAGCTAGTTTAAAGATATTTAAGTAGTAAAGTAAATAGAGACTTGCTTTATCAATTTTCTATCTTATCAAATTAACAAGGGAAATGACTCATCTCTTATAAAAACCGGCCCCCATTAACCATTTAGGGGTGTTTTGGTCTTTGTTCACCAATTATCTTACTTATATTGACTTATGTTATAAACTAGCTTAATTTAGTTACTATTCACAAAACAAGGCACATAATTGTGAAATTTTTGATTTCCTATTGATTTAGACCTTCTAATGTGATACTAAGAAGTACACATGTTAATTTAAGAGTAATTATGGACATTTAGCCACTCAAAACTCATTTACAAGACAATTTTTCAAAAATGTGCTTTAAGACTCCTTAAAGCACATTTTGTGTTTTAACTTGTTTTCAAGCTTGGTTTTCTTTGGTAATTGGTTTAATATGTTCATTAACATATAAATAAAGTCTTGGTAAGCTTATTAGGTCTTAACCAATCTTATCTCAAGCTTAGAGCACATTTTTGCCCATATTGACTTTAAGGTATTTATTTGTGTTTACTGTGGTTTAAATTGTTCACTAATGTTTCTAAGGCACTTTTTAGCCTTGATATACCATATTTTAATGTTTAAACAACATACTAAGGTTTGGGATATTTCACCTGTTTGGTTCGTTGTAGCTCAATGGATAGCCTAGAATGGCTTCAAGATGGTTCGATACAGCTTGATGATGGCCAGGGATGGCTTTAGTTGACATCTTTGGATTAAAAGTTATGCTTCAACAACTACAACTGAGTCAACTTTCAGCGAGACTAGGTAGAGTTCTTACTAGTCGGATGTTGAAGATGAAATGATTATGGTGCATGCAAATATTAAATGCCAGATACGATGCAAAATGCATATGCGGTTTTTTTGAGAGAGGGTACGGTCCTATCTCTTTTAATATGAGGTTTATGAATATAAGACATCTTCGGTTTGATCTTGAGTGATTGTTGAGCTCGAATGCGTCAATCACTTTCCTCTCATGGAGGGATGCGGGTTAATCTCTCGTGAGTATGGTCGTGTGTGCTAATGTCGTGATGATACCCTTGATGCTCAGAGCAGTATTTTCCTAAGAATTTCT